>OY743226.1:49524148-49619130 GCA_963555765.1 Orthonevra nobilis
ACAATGACTACCGGGATGTCGAAACGTGAAGAAATGCAAAAATTTTGAATTCCGAAAATCGGACCGATTTCATGAACTTCATGATGGGAAGTTCATAAGCTGCTGGTTCCAATAGCTTACAAGCTAAGCTTTTTTAAAAAGGTGAAGATGTTCTCGAAGGGAATATGCAAAAAATAACATATCTGTCAGGTTAAGGATGCCGGAAAGCAATTTTGATGACTGGAACATCAACTCTAGTCATCAGTCCTATCTACATAAAAGTCATCCTGTGCCTTACAACAACTATCGAGGCATATCACTGCTAAACACAAATGAAGCTTAAAGATTTGATTTTCAAATCGATGAGGACGAGAAAAATCTAGAAGACCAAAACGTCCGTTCAAGGATCAAATGATCGCCAATGTCAGAGAACTTTGTCGCACCAACTGAAAGTAGTTTGCCGGGCACATTGAGGAAATGAAAGCAACCTTACTTAAGGTTAACTTAATTTAACAAGTAATTTCAGCAATTACAGACTATCGGCGCTCAGATTCTAAGCATTTCTATGCAAGTCTGTCGCAAGGGACTCACAAGCTCTCCTTGCAAGCTGAAAGGATAGGCTATTTGGTCTATTACGATTATTTTTATAAGTCGGCACATTTTGCTTATCTGCAAAATAAACGATTTCCCAATTAATGATGATGGATTAGACCATCATTTATACGGACACACTTCACAGGTTTCCTCGTTGTCATCACAAGGTCATCAAATGAACAAAATTAACTTTTTCTTCTTTCTTTCCAGAATTACTCCCCCAGTTTAAACTTGTACACCTTAAAACGCAGCAGCTCCCTAATAAGTAGTGAAAGCACGTAAGCAATTGCTTGGTTACCGGCATCCAAGGACTCGCGTTAATAGATGGTTTCTTTCCATCGCTTTTCTCGCATCCCTTTTATTTTGAGTTTGGTTTTGTTCCCGCTTTGATGTGCAAATGCCATCCAGGTAGAATATTAGGATAAAATTAGTGGAGAACCCAATTTTAATTGCAATCCTTGTGAGCTCTGTGTAATCAGGTTTTTGTTTTGGCATTCGTCCTGCGACGGGGATACTCTTTTTTTTTTAATTGGTATATATCAGCTGGACGTTCGTTTGGCAGTCCAAATGGAAAGACCATCGACAACGTAAAGCTCCTAACTAGAAGTGGAGGAGAACGATTAAGCAGCAGAACAGAACCACCAGGTCATTTTTTTTGTGTTGTACGGTTGGTGCTTTTAGGGTATGTCCTCTTTCAAAATAATGCCATTCAGAGCTGTGTGTGCATCCTTTCTGTTGTCTTGCGTGAGTTTTGGTTTTTTGTATTCCTTTATTTAGAGTTGTGTATTTTGTTTTGTTTCAATTTCACCAAATGCTAAGTGTGTGCATTTGGGCACTTTTGGCTTGGCACTGCGAAAGACGACCGACATAAGGAGTGGGCGGCCAACCGTTCAGCCCACCCCCCTTGACCCTTTCTGCAAATAATTGCCAGCCATTAGTGTGGAAGGGTATTTAAATGTTAAAATAGATTTAACGCTTCCATTTAAAACGAACTCCGTGGACATGATGCGGAAGCAGTTAAGACGCGCTGAGGCACCGAGACTTTCCAGGGTTTGCTCTGAGTAATTTAATGCATTTTAAATTGCCCTTGGTGCACAAGGCTACGGGAATAGGGGCTAAGCTTTCAATTTGCCCGAGGTGCAATTGTGTGTTTCTGGTATTTAATTTGAAATAACTTTTGATGAGTTTGCATTGCGGTTGAGTTCGTTTGGTTGGGTTATGGGTGTGGATCGGGTCAAATATTGTGTGTGTGTTTCTTTTGGTTATGTTTTTAGTTTGTGTGAGTTTTGGTTTTTGGAGCTACTGTGTTTGGTGGGTAATTTTAAAACAATTCTTGTACGGTGCTACAGTTGTGGATGGCCATCGTTGGAAGCATGCTAGTAATTAGCTACAAGATACTTTCATGGTATGAAGCACTTGTTTTAAATTTTGTTGTTGCTTGTTTGGAAACAGATTGACTGAATGAGAGTGTACATTTGCAACTGCAATATCGTTGTTGATTTGGCTTTAAGAGAACCACAATTTCTGTGATATTTTTTCAGTGTTTTATTGTTATTTTATGTTTCAAAGCAGATGTCTTGAATGAAAGTCATCTTGGGTTAACACGATGAGTTATGGATTCAGCTCATTGCCAAGGCAGTACCGAAACTTTTTGTGCCTTTTATAGAACAATAGATGAGCTAAAACAATGGACAAAAACTAATGTTCATAAGTTTCCCGATAAACCATTTAGATTTCTAAAATTTTTTCGCACAGATTTCAAGAAATTTGATTTTAAACTTCCCAACAGGAAATTCATGTAAACGGTCCGATTTTTTTTATTTCGAAAAATCGCCAAGTGTGTGTCTATACATAATATACGTTTTTACAGATTTTTTCGCCAAGCATAACTCGAGAACTATCTAATCCAACTTAGATGCTTTCGAAGCTTGTATGCATAATGAAGAGCTGAAAAGCTTTTGATTAAATTTGACAGGGTGGTTTAATTTTTATGACAAAAAACTGTCAAAAAGGGGACAATTTCACTCCTTCAATTAAAATCAATTAAGTTTTCCAATAAAAAACTTCAAAATTAATAAAACTTCAAGTTTTCAGCTGCCTTTTCAGATTAAAAAATATGTATAAATATAAAGAGTGCCATTCATAAGTTTCCGGACAAATTCATTTAATTTTTTTTTTATCAATTCCAAAAAATTCATCAACATTATGTTATTTATCAACAATTGACTAAATTAAGCTAGTTCTGAACTAAAAAGACTAATTTAAAGTCTTAAACAGTATTAATTTGAGCCCATTTCATATTTTGATGTTCGGCTTTCTCTATTTCTTTATGATTAAAAAGCGTTACACGGAAGATCATAACATTCGAAACATTGGGGTTTCTTATCATGAACGAAATTTTAGAGGTCTTTCCAAAAACTGACATAGAGATAAGAAATCTCTAGAAATCGGCCTTTTAGCAACTATCAGAATCTCCAAAGAAAACTGGACTGAATGTAATCCTATTGGAGCTATCTTTTTACCGGAAAGAAAGAGATCCGATGCCGATGGTTGAAATTTCTCTTTAAATTCTGCACTCTGGTAACAAATTTAACTTTTTCTGATTTCAAACCAACTTTCTAAATTTTTTTTTACTAGAATAGTAATAATTTGTAAGTGACGTTTCAGTATTAACTCACAACAAGTTTAACTAACCTGAATATTATTTATTAGTTCTTTCTGTCTGTCTCTAACGAGTAATAAAACTTTATTGGTGAATTTGAAAAACAATTTCAACAACAAATTCAACTTCCAGTGTAAAAGTTGTCCTAATTTGGCATATCTTATCGTAACGCCCTTAGAGCGATGCCTGTATGGCACTATGTTCCAGCAGAATACTGGTTAAGAGTTTGGGTCCTTGGTTCTATTTTTTTTCTAGCTCGATTGGTAATAAGTTGGACACTCTGGTCATAGACAACACAATTTCAGTAAAAATAGTGTCGCTCTATAAGACCTCATTTTTCTTTATGGTGCAGAAGCATGGACATTTTTAAAAGCGGATAAAGGCGCCTTAAGAACTTTCGAGAGAAAAGTGTTAAAGTTTATATTAATTTCGCAAATCTTTTTTAAATGATTCAAAGCTGGAAAAACATATGTATGTTATTATTTTGATTGCAATGTATTTGTCTAGGAAATGAATGATATTTTCATAACCCAAATAGAATTTGATGGTGGTGCCAATTAAAGTAGCACCCACATTTTCTTCTTTATCTTGAGATGAACCAATTTTTAATACAAAGGAATCATTAAAGAAGGCATGAGAAAAGTGGCAATCTTTTCATATAGTAGCTTAAATGAATAAGCAAGCTGAATTCGGAGATTCAGAAATCTCATGTGTCAAACTAATGAGTTTTTGGACAAGAAAGTAAAATTTGTGTTCGATGGATTTCTGAAGAAAAGTTGCTTCCTATCTGGGCTCCCAACAATTATGCATAGCCGTGGTTCCACTTTATTGCATTTATTTCTTTTACCGATTTAGATCTTTTGCCGGTATTATTAAGGTCTTTGAGAAACTTTTGCTTAGTTTCGTTTTAGAGTCAAGCAACCCACAATCGATCAGGTCTCTCGAATAACAAATGTAATTGAAAAAGCTTTAGAAAGGAAAAAGGATTGGCGAAGGGCATTTCTCGACACATCGCAAGACTGAATACTCAGAATTATAAGGACGTTATGCCGGTGCTCCCAAAGAAAGCGTTCTGGATCTGATTCTGTGCCTCAAGGAAAAACCCCATGTAATGACGGTGTATGTGTAATGTTAGGTGCCTCCATTGGAAAGCTAGCTACCAAACGCCAAAGCCTACAGACAATGAAATTACTTGTAAAGGAATCATAGCCGTATTCTAGAGTCATGTGTGTTTTTTTTGTGAGTAAGAATCTCACACTATGCCATGAAGGTTTTTACCTTCCGACGAAAAAGCTAAAAAAAAATAACCTTGGCCACAACTGGATAAGGAATAATAAAAAGAAACACTGAAAACATGACGTGCGCAATCATCCGATCTCAATCCAATAAAGCGGCTAATGGCCGGTGGTTTTGATAGAGATGTTCGAAACCAGTTTAAGAGATCCTTCTGTTGGCCTCGAAAGCAAGTTTTAAGGAGTGATGCAAGTAATAAATTTGTTAATGAAAAAGAGGCATTTTAAATTGAAACTGGACTTAAATATTCTTTTTTTATAAGGTTCACAATATTGGCGTACGTGCAGATAAACACAATATTTATGAAGCTATCTACAATTAATTTTCAGTGCTATAAGCATACTTACTGAGAGCTTACATGCCCTAAAAAAAAAAATACAAAAACTTAGTTTTATATTTTTGCTTTTCTTCAAATAGGGGTTGAATATTGGAAGTTAACTGTTTTCAATAAAACAACACTTGTGATGCCTTTCTAAACAGAAACGTTTTCGACTATCTTTCTGTCCGTCGTTATACTGGCTTATACTCCGCTTTTGGTCTTGACCTTATGTAGCTGATTAAGTGGAATTTGAATCAACCTACAGAATGGATGACTTTTCTCTGGATATTGATACTTTGAGTGTGCGTCCGTTTCATTTTTCAATAGGTTTGGACAACTACCCCTAGCCATTTGTAAGCAATCAGTTTAAATAAAGAGTACTTGGTATTTTTGGGCCCGAGAGTCCTCAATCATTAACAGAATGTCCTCATTTCTTATCTATCGTCTCTCGAAGCTTTTAATACCATTTTTCAGGAGTTTATCTTTGTTTCAACCTCCGCCCGTCCTTCTGTCCTTCTGATTCGCAGTGTACTTCCTCACTAGGCTCAATAACAAAGTCGCATTTGAAAAACACTTTGTTTACTACTGCTGGTTATAATTGTCAATAATGTTTTCCCAGTTAACCTCTTGTATACATTTTTACCATCAGTTCTGTTGGTTTAAACAAAGAGTGGCTTTCTCTAAATAGTGCATGCTTCCGAATTTCAAACAATCCACAGACACACCTAATACCTTACAATCCGCGTTGTAATAAACACGATTAATCCTTTCTGTTCGGTAAGCTTAATTTACACACAAAAATGACAAAAAAGTATTTGGATTTTATTTGCGAATGCTATTACACTGTTTTCCTAATCCCAGCGATATAAATCACACTCTCTCGGATATTCTCGAATGCAATTAATTATTTATGTTATGGAGCCTATTTAAATATATAACAGTCGTAAATCAGTGAGACACAAACCCCATGCCGGGAAAAGCACACGCATTTAGCGCTAAGCTGGGTAAATATAAAATCAATGAGTCATCATGAACCTGTTTTTGAAATTTTTTGTTTTTTAGTTCGGGTTAGTAAAACAATGCAGTCAAATGTACCCAGTAACTTGGAAATTCTCATTTCGCATACCATTTTTGAATCATGAAAAAGGAGAGGCATAGAATTCATTTTAGGGGTATTGCAAAGCATTTTCAGCAGACGACTTATCCTTTAAAGTGAAGTTCTCACCGTCAAATTTAAAGCATGGATACAAAATGTATAATTTGTAATCATGAGCTTGTGGGAATTTTCATATACGTTATATACTTGATTTAAAAGTAGTTTGTGTGCTGAAGGAAGAGGTCTAAGAAGGGTGGTTTATAACTGCCCATCTTCAGTTCTGTCCTGCTGAAAGAGATACTTAAAACCGTAAACTTTTGCGAACTAGTTTGTGAAACAGATTGTGTCTAGATTGAACTACGTTGTACATGAAAGCGCAGTTGAAAAATTAATGCCTTAAACTGTCATTGACGTCTCTTGTTTATTCAGTGAGGCTGAGTGAGGACTTAGCTTCTGATTTTTTTAAAACGTCG
Organism: Orthonevra nobilis; assembly: GCA_963555765.1. NCBI lineage: Eukaryota > Metazoa > Arthropoda > Insecta > Diptera > Syrphidae > Orthonevra > Orthonevra nobilis. The sequence goes on from OY743226.1 coordinate 49,530,565, forward strand.
GTACAATTTATTTAATTCTTTTTTAAACTTTTCTTTCGCTATTAACTTGGTTTATTTCGAAATATAACCATCAAAACAAATAAATATACATATTCCAATATCACTTTTCAGACGTGTTTTTTTACAAACGAGATTTTAGGCTCAAACGACTTTACTTGTTTTTTAGCAAAATATAAAAAATAAAAATAAATAAAATTTCAAATTTCATAATCATCTTCATTGATTGATGGTTTTCTGTTTTTTCAGACCTCTTTTTCCACAAACGATATTTTGACCTGCTTCTCATTAAAAAACGCTATTTAACTTGTTCTTTTTATCGAAATATAAAAAATAAATATTTTTGAGGGCTCATTTTTGATAGTTCATGATTTTCTTACTTTTCAGAACTATTTTTCCGAAAACAAGATTTTGGGCTCAAATGACCTTTCGATGTTTACCAAAACAGTATTATACCAATTGGAAACATAGACAGTAAAAACTAATAAAATTACAAATTTCATCGTAATTTTTTTTTGTCCCAAAATTTTCGTGGGTTAAAGTCGATGAAGTTCACACTTTGCAGACCCGTTTTTCACAAACAAGATTTTGGGCTCAAATGACCTGCTGGTGTTTATAAAAATGCCATTTTACTTGTTTAGTATCGAAATATAAAAAACAAATAAAATTTCAAATATCATAATAATGTTCTTTGTCTATAGCCCATGATTTTCTAACTATTCATACCTGTTGTACCACAAACGAGATTTTGGGCTCGAATGACCTTTCGATGTTAACCAAAACAGTATTTAACTCATTTTACAATACTTTGCAATATTAACAATAAAAACAAATAAAGTTAAAAATTTCTTGATTTACAAACCCGTTTTTGCCTCAAACATAATTTTGAGCTGCTTATGTTGGTTTATCTTAAGGTTCATTTTCCGGGACATCACTCAAGCATGTAAGGACGCAGTTTGTGTTAATCATTTCACGGGGACACTTTAAAGCAAATTTGAGGAATCTTTGAACTGCGGGTTGGAATATTATTTAGACCAAAGTCCGATTAATTCACGAACTACGTAGGCACTGCTTAAAACGTTGCCAATATGCGATCAAAAGTTAAGTTCTCTATCGCATATTACACCAAGATTGCTTAGTTATGTAACTGGCGGAACTGGTTCGTTTAAAAAAAAATAGTTTCACGATGGTTTTATGAAAGCTTTGAAAATGACAAATTTTTAAACTTTAAAATTAATTGAAAAAAAAAAACAAATGCTATCACTTTTAAAATGTTATAATAAGTGCAATCTCAAGGGATTGTATCTATCCTTGTTATGCGTTTCGTACAGGATTAGGAAAAGTATCAAAAGACTGAATTGCATTTATTTGGTTGTTATTTTGGTTTTAAATGCTCCACAGGTGGTGACCGCATTGGGACGCAGAATTCGACGTTTTTCGTAGTCAATTGTTATATGGTCCACTCCAGTATTGAAAGTTGTATGAACAAATACTAACGCGAAGCTTACCGCTTTTAGGGATACCAAAGTTCAAGAAATGTTGTTGTGTTGCAATTTGATTTTTATTTCATAGATTTTCATACTAAATTGTCATTCTGCAGTGCAGATAACAATTTTAATTTGTATAGAACTTATTTTAAATAAATTTTCTTACTTTCATCATGCTTAGCTGATTTTACCATTTGCAAGTGAAATACTAGCTCTATGTAGTTTCTATGAATCACAGAGAGGGCTTCACCAACGACTTTTGCTGGCAAAGTTAACATTGCTCACGATTAAAAATGTCTCCAAAGAAAAGCGTTTTGTATATAAGTAGGCAGATTTGCGAAAAGCATTGCTTACCACATTGTTCGCGATTCAGACTCATTTTTAAACGTTTTCCGTTTATCTATCAATTCGAAATGACTTTATTCGTTTGACGACACTTCATTTTAATGTCATAAGCGCTTCAGGTTTGCGTGATTGGATCATTGTTCCGACGTAGAACACACAAAGGAAAAATTGCATTCTGTGTTTCAAGCTCAATTTGATCCTTTTATAAACCGCAAAAGATAAATTTTGTTAAAAAAAAATAAAACTCAATAGTTTTGAATTTGTTTTTCATTCTTTTATTCTGTTCTTAAATTTTATGATTTATATAATAAACTATTTTTGTTTTGTTGTTGTTATCGTTATTTCATTACAGTATAGTATAAAAATATTTACACAAAATGCCTCAAAAAAATACAAACGTCAATTGAAAATATTGTTTGCCACATAATCTTTGCCACTAAGTTTTATTTGATTTTTTGTTTTGTTTTTATTTAATTGGTTTAACTACATCTAGTTTAAAATTTTCTTTTCATTTCTTGTTTGAATTTTTTTTTTTTATTTTAATTTTGATTATGATTATTTTGGGTTATTTATTTTGCTGGTAGATTTTGGCAAACAGTTACAAAATTTAATTTTTTTATGGTATTTTTTATAAATGTGTACATAAAAAAAAATCTTAACAATGAATGAACATACTGACAAAAAATTAAAATAATATTAACCAATGGTATAAACATTTATTGAATGTTTATTAGTTTGGATATAAAATCAATAACGCTATTTATAAATATGTATTTTTTTTATTACTTAATTTAGTTATTTTGCTAAAGTATTTGATTTTTCTGTTTTTTATTTAAATTATTATTTGGCTATTTACAATGAAACAAATATACACTTCAACATGTTTATGATTTAGTTTTGTTTTTTCTTATGATTTAATTTTAAGATATTTTCCCTTTTGTAGTTATGGCTTTAAACTAGCTAGATTTTGGCTTTCAATTTGATTTTGTTCGTCGTCAAGGGTACAGAATGAGAAAAGGCAATAGCCGAAGGTGTGGCATGCAAAGCGATTTCATTTCAATTCGAAATTTTAATAAAATTTTGAATCATTATTAAGTGTTCGGATTGATGTTTCAATATACGAGCTTAAAGTCCTCTACACTGCTTCAAAGCTGAGCGTACACATGGCTGAACTAATTGTGAATGTTATATTTATAAAAATGTTATCCAGTTATCGTGATTTGCTGATTAATCACTGGTCAGGACCGTAGATTGGTGACTCGTTGGTTCTTGCACGTCGCACGTTAACACTTATTTCTATATTCTAGAAGAAGGTAATGGGACGGGCGCATAATTTTTGCGGTCATGTTTAACCGTGGGACAATAAAAAAGTAAATCTATTATTGTTTTACGTTAAGAGATTGTGTTTAGAATCCCTTAAAAAACTAACTAAGAAAACAAATATATTAATTAATAAAATGGATGGCAAAAAGATCATTTATGTTGCTGAAATAATTTAAATATTTTGCTGTTTAATATTCTGTTTATGTTTTTTTTGTAGAAGTCAGAAATAGAAACGTTTTATTGTTTGCATGTTTATTTAAGTAGTTCTCTGAATTTTTTCTCAGCGACTTTTGTGTATGGAGACATACATTTTTGAAGTTATTTTGAAATCACTCTTCATATGACCTTTTCGATGTAACACTATTTTTTCATTTACGTCAAATAATATTTTTAAATCATTGCACTTTATAGGACTGTCGTAAATATTTTTGGCAAAACCGTCAATCGCATACAACACTCGCTCATCCTGCACCCATCATATCCTTACAGATTATTTAAGCATTTTACATTTTTATTTCACCTTTTATTATGTTATTTTAATTTTTTTTTCTTAAATTCTAATAAGAAGAAAATCTATGGAACAAAGAGTATCCTTAATTTATTACTTAAGTTATAGATAAAATTAAGCTAAGATTCGACTCACTAATTTTATACAAAAGAATGTTTGTGGCTATTGTTTGTTGGCTGTGTTTGAATATCGCGATGCATAACCATGATGAACAATTATACAATTTCCCTGTGGACATATGCCAGGAATATACTATAGCCGATCGAAATAATTACCATAATGCTATGGAGATGGGTTTGATATGATTTGGTCGATGATCCAACATGACCATGGTACATCGCCGCCGGGTTATCACCTGTAAATGAGAAAATTCACATCAAATGATTAACATATGTATACATTATGGATTTAAGCTTATGTCACTTATATGTTGTTTTAAATTATTCTAGAAGGGATGTAGGATATGGTATGCATCAATGAGGTCGTAAAATACTATGCTATAACGTTGAGTCCAATTATTTGTGGTGTAAAGTTTAAAAATCGAACAAGGTTGTTTAGTTCGATGGCAATATTAATGGTGAAAGTTCCCAAAGTAGAAAGCTTTATTTTACCATTGTCATGAAAGTAAGTAAATAATTTCATATTTTGAAATCCGTCAGAGGCGTTTAACATAATAGAAAAATGGTTTTTGTAACAAGCGACAATAGTAAATAATTTTTGATGGAGAAGCTGTGGGTCGTTTTCCCTATTAGTGAATCAGAAAATGGCAATACCATCGCCCATTTCGAGGTTCTAACAGTAAATTTAAATAAAACATTTCATTTAGGTAAAGTTTTTATTTCAAACCTAATGATTGGATCTACATTGGATTGTATATGGAATAACATTTAATTTCACTATGTAAATTGACTTGGAAAGTATTCAGTAAGAGTTTGCTATTCGTTGCATATTCCCGCAAAAAGAAATCGAAATCGGCTGAGTGGCATATCGAGCATTTCAATTGCTTCTTTTCATAGTTCACGGATTCGAACCTGAAAGTGATCCACTCTTTCGAATCTGGTCCAGTGACCATTTGCCTTTGGGATGGCATTAAAGGCGCCATCATAATATTTGTTGACCAGCGATTCTAGTGTAACTCGATGGGTGACATTTTTGAAATATAATACTTAATGTATCTGCTTTGGAATTCTTAGCTCGTTTGCGTAGTAAGTAGTCATAAAACTGATGGCAAGGTTCTTAGCGAATCCTCCAAAAAACAAATTTTTAGTCTGTCAACTTTTGACAAATAAAATACTGCGAATCAGACGAATGCAAATGAGTTGTCCTATTTAAGACTTCACTCATGGAGCAATTGAAACCAAATTCATCTAAGGTTCAATCTCACAATCTTGCTCTTGTTTTTCTGCTCACTCTGTGCAACATGCATCATAAGCTTTTTTACCACCAACACGCGAAAAACTAGTCCAAAAAGATTCACGTTGTGTTGATGTGCACCCGTATTGATGAAACAAAACATCTTCAACGTACACATCTTCGATTTGAGTTTATCATTTGGCCATTGCAATCGGAATGGATTATTACATCTTCCTCATTTTCGGTTAAGTATGGAATAATGACGTCATCAGATTAAGTTGCCTACCATTCAATGTCTTTTTCTGGGTGTTGATTTTCGCTTGTCGATTTGCCACAATTCTTGTTTTTATAGTATCCACCGAGTGAGAAATTTAGCTATACTGGTGAAAAAATGTCAAGTTAAAACTGCTTATCCCAAGCTGATATTTCGGCACTCAATAAAAACTGTCTTCAATTCTTGAGTAAGTTGAATCTTGTTGGGGTGTGGTTACAAATTTAAATCCAAAACGTGCGAGAATGTGCCGTAGAATAAGTCTTAATGCTGTACCAACGCCGTGAAATCAATAGATTTGGTTCTTCTTTTAAGCGTTGACCTGATTCAATCCTTTGCTAATATGAAAGCCTATGTCGACCATTCACTAAACGTACCTCCTACTGATTCACTACATCTAAAAGGGTTCATATTGTAAGACTGACAACTTAAGCTTAAGCCATATATAGACAGCCTCGATTGGCATTTCAAGAGGATGTATGTGATTGAAAAAGGAATTCATAATCCGGGACACGAATCGGACGAAGGAAGGAGTCACTAAAGATTTTAAGCTAATTCGTAGAAAGAAAAGCCAGGACTATACGAATCAGAAGCTCAGAGATTGGTTAAATGCAACCATTGTGAACTGACTTTACAACGTTTTTTATCCACTAAATTCAGATGGTATTATACACTACGAGCCACTAGGATGCAAAAGATTTTCTATATTTTTTTTTACCTAGAAATATTTTCTAGCTGTGAGTAATTTCTAGCTCCAAAACTTATTTAAAACAAATATTTCATTTAATATTATTATTTATTATTATTATTATTATTTCAAAGCGTATTGAAAACATTGCATTTTAAGCTTTCGATAAGGAAGTTTTTGTTTCCAGAGGCAAAAATATGCTTTCATGGACTTGGGACTCTCAGGACGAGAAATGCCAAGGAGGCAGATTATAAGTAAGACTGTTGAAAACAACTTTCTTGTTGGCCTCAGAAGCCGACTAAAATTAGGTCTAAAAGCGGTTTTTCAGTCACCTTATCAATGATATGAATAAAAATAAACGAAAAGTTATACCATCCAGCGTTAGAAAGTGCAAAGTAAACTTGTTCTGAAGTAAGTGCATAAGGAACATTGAAGTCGTTTCACAGGAGGAGATGTCGCTTGGAGCAGAGCAAAAAGTGCAAAATTCACACTTCCGATGGTTACAACATTTATTTCTTCCATAGAATTTGGATTGGAGTTTCCTTCCAAAAATTAAGAGCAGAAATGTATGTAAAAATGTATGCATGAACATTCACCTCAAAAGGTGAACAATATTTGTCGACCTCCATCTTGGAGCTTCCATCAAGACAAAAACACTTCCGCACTTCCAGAATTGTCAGAAATTGGATTCACTCAGAAAATGTGAAACTTTTGCCATGGCCATCGTTTGGCCATGTCTGTCTTGAAAAAGGTTATGAAGATTTGAAAACAAAGACACCTTCTTCAAAACTATCTCTGATGCCTTGTATGAGATTTCGCTTAAATATTTAAACCGACTTTGTGATTCAAACTTAAAAAATTATGTTTGAAATTCTGATATGTTCAAGTGAATTCTTCCGTTTTTTTATAAGATTTTCCTGAAATAGCCCAAGAAATTCCAAATATGCAGACGAATACAAGAAGCACAAAATCTTCTTTAATATAAAAATCCAACTAATTATATTTAAAAAAAAAAGTTCCTTAATGCTTTTAATGATCCGAGGAAAACATTGAGTATTCCGAACTTCTTGGAATTAAGAAGCGTTCAACAGATGGAACCATTAACAACAATTTTTCTCGATTATGGCAAAGACTTAAAAGTCACTTTGGAAAAATTTGCGGAGCTTTTATCAAGTCAAGCCATTAAAAACCATGAAAATTGTCAACTTCAGCAAGGAGAAGCAAAGGAATTAGACATTTACAGGATACTGCCTAAATTGAACGACGAAAGAGGTCCGATCTAAACGGCGCCACGAAAATGGACCATCTATTAAATTAGAAAACTAAGGTGATGCACTTTCGCATTGCATCCAAGCGACCGGAAGCTATTCAAATCTTTCATCGAAATGACTGTTGCCCATTATCAACAAATATAAACAGGTAGTCAACGTCGACTCGGAGTGACTATCGATGGGCATTTCCTTGGGCGATCATATAAATGGCCCGCATCTTCAATCAAAGAGCAATCTCCTTGAAATGGCGAGCCTTAAACGATACTCATCTATGTCAAAATTATCCGATGAAGTAACTCATATTTGAAAGTTTTAGACTTCAAAGCAATCTTTAAGATAACAACAGTACTACGTTATATAGATGACCAGCGGTTTCAGTAAGCAATAAGCAACACACTAAACTTAAGAAGAAAATCCCGCTACATTTCTAGATTATATCCTTTTTTAACTTAAAATTCAAGAAGTATAAGCCAGCCATCGCAACTACAGCCTTGTAAAGCCGATGCGTTATCTTGTCGAAGAAGCACTCCAGCTCGCAGCTTGTCGCGTTTTTTTTTTCCTTAAAAGCCTCCAGTCACTTATTTGTCTGAGCAGTAAGAGCCTGAAAAAATGGCTCCCTTTTCCAAAAATTACACCATAATCGAATGTCTTCAGCGTCCCAAAAATCTGAATCCATAACCTTACATAACGCGACAGTTTAAATTTTTTCCATGTCAACGGTTGCTTTTTGATTTCTGAATCAAAGTGGTGGATCCAGGTTTCTGCCGTGGCCCCGATATGTGACAAAAAATCCTCTTTTCGAGATTCGCCCTCAAAATGTTGCCTCGTTTCTTGTTTTGCTCGTCAGGAGACCTTCTTCAGATGTAATTCGTCGGCAAGGATTCTTTTAAGACGAGATTCAGCTACTTGCCTGATGGTAACTCTTCGATCGGTTGAGATGATATCTTCGACTTTTTTCACAATGTCTTCAGTGAGGGACGTGAATGGACCACTTTTGCGTATGTTTTCTTCAGTAGATGTTTTCCTAGCTTGAAAGCTTTGGCCCAGCGTGAAACGTTGGAATATGGAGCTGCAGAGTCATCTGATGTTTCCAAGAAGTCGCTCTTAATTTCTTTGAGACATATATATTTTTTCAAACAGAGGTACAAAATGACTCCATTTTGACGTTCTCGCGTCCGAGGTTCACGCGTCCCAAATGTACTTAGAGTGAAACTCGCAAAAACCGAGTGCAACTTTATGAATCAATAAGTCTGGAAGCGTACACGAACCATACTCCATGAGGGACTTGTTTCCGATGGAATTTCATTAAAATTCCTAGGTCATCCGGGGGAGTCAAAGCTTGGCCTACAATGATTAATATTTTTCGCGACTCACGATTTTTCGTTTTTTAATTAGTGATACCTACGCCCGATATAATAGTTAAAGACAGAAGATGTTTAGAACCATAGCATTTTTCAAAGATCAAAACTTCATACACATTTACTGCGTGCCTTCGACGGAGTTTCTTCAAAGCATTTCGATAAGGTTGCTTGCAAATTCATGTCCAATAGGAATTTATTCCAGCACAACAAGAAAGAGGTTCAAATATATCCTTAGGCTGTGTACTCACCTTTGAAAATGTGCACCAGCACACTGGCGGGCTGTGTGTTGCTAGCTACACAGGTGAAATTCCCCGAATGTTCTCGTCTGGTTTTCAAAATTGTCAGCTCCGAAGATTGGAAATCTGGAAGTGAATGAATTCAAAGATGATTACAATGCAAAGTCAATCAAAATCACGTTCAAAGTGGGCTTAAGCTTTTTAACGCTTTAAAGGGAAGGCGAACTGGAAATAAATCATCAGATTTTACAGATATGGATATGCTGTAATCGATGGAATGGAGATTTGGAAATTTTGGAAATATTAAGGTTTGGAGGGCGTCATCGCATTTGGCGTAGTTAGGGCAGGGTGGGTTTTGGGTTTTATTTGGAGGGCCCGATTTGTTGAATAAATTTACCTGCTTCTGTTGAAACGTTAATACCTCGATCAATGTCGTAATTTATCATGCGGTTGTCATGATACCAAAATATGTATTCCGATGCTACCGTATTTTGTACGACACGACACTGCAGGCGTAATGTTGATCCGGGTGTTAAGTAGCGGATTGGTGGTCCCGATATTTCGGCACGTGCTTCTATGGCAGGAATGGAAAATCATGAAAAGAGAGGAGAACACAAAACAGAGAGTGAGTCAGACGTCAAAGACAAGAAAATGCGTAAATTTAGAACAAGAAAAAGAAAAATAAATCGGAAAGTGAATTAATGGAAATGGCTGTTTTCGAACTTAAGAGTCTCCCATTTTGCACAACCTGAAGTTGTGGCTGTAAACTCCTGTGATTAGCTTAGTCACTTATTTTGTGCACAAAAGCCTGGATTTGTTCCAAGTCCCACCTCTAAATAAACTAGAAGCAGTTTTTTTTACATCTTTCGAGGATAACCAGCATGCTAGGGGTGGATTCACAGACCGGGGGTCTGTCCCTCTTGTAACCAAAACGAATAAAATTTTAAATGACTACTCCACTTTTTAAAATTGTATTCTTTAAACAAACCAGAAAAATATAACAAAAATTTCAGAGTTAATCAGTTATCCTGTCCACAACATTATTAGTTTCGCAGTCATCGAACTGACTTTAGGCTGACTTTAGATTTAATATTTTATTCCTAGACAGAAGGGACTCAAGGGACTTTAAAAACACATTCAGGAAGCGGTAAAAATACTAGTAAACCTTTGGGACTTATTTCTATCCATCCATCATGGAGTTATAACTTCCTCGCTTTGAAGCGTGTCAAAATGAGTCATTGCAACGAGGGGTTGTCCCCAGGTTCTGTTGCCTTTCCTCTGGTCATTGGTTATGGACAACGTCATAGTGAACCTCAATGAGATAGGCTATGTCACAATAGGTTATGCTGATGATCTGGCTATAATCATAACAGGCAAATGTAACACTACTACAATCACTAGCGTTATGTATACAGCTTTAATGAAAGTCTTAGAATGGTGTAAGCGTGAATAACTCTGTGGGAATCTTAGAAAAACCGCTCTGGTCCCCTTCGCAATGAGGAGACAACTGACTCTGTCTCCAATTGTTATTGCGGGAACCTCTCTGGTATTCTCCAGTATAATCAAGTAGCTCGGTATTATCTTGGATAAGAAACTGAACTGGACTTCACATATCAAGTCCATCACAGAACGCACAACCAAGGTTCTACGGTAGCCCTTGGGGTCTCAAACCTATGATGCTTTAATGGATGTACATTACGATGATTAAATCTAGTTTTACCTACGCAGCCATAATGTGCTGGCCCAAAACTACAGAAGTAACAACTTCTTAAAAGTTGGAAAAAGTCCAGCGCATAGCTTGTTTTGGCATCACTGGTGCTATGAGCACCTGCCATATGGCAGCACTGAAAGCTGTCGTTGGGTCGTCTCTTCTTAGCATTTTTACTACGGACATAGTCGCCAGTAATGCCCTCAAGATGCAACTGGCAATGAAATGCAAACTAGGTGACCAAACGGGACACTTGAAAATAATCAAAGGTAATCTGGTATACTGATGGCCAAAAAATAGCAAATGGACCCAGCACTAAAATCTCCATACCCTTGGAAAAACATCCAAGTGTTCTCCAGACTGAACATCTAACAATCGAATTCTGTGCCAGATTCAGACAGCCAAGCAACGCTCAAGGCATTGTCATCCAATCTTATAGAATTCAGATGTTTCAAAAGCTGCTTTGACGCCTTTCAAACAATAGCCCGACGTAAAAAAGTAAAGTTAGGATGGGTTCCAGATCATTATGCAATCGAAGGCAATGAATTTGTGGACGAACTAGCCAGGGTTCATAATTCTGTGCCGCAAGCTAGACTACGACCACAGGTCTGACCAATAGAGAAATCTACCGAAACGCAGACAATCTAAATGACTTATCAATCCCTTCTCTAACAGAGAAATCCTTCAACTCAACAAGGAGAACATAAGAAAGCTTGTGCGCTTCATCTCCGGCCATTGCCACTTAAGATCATATCAAACAAAATTAGGACTCAGTATAAACACCCAATGCCGACTCACATTCTGTGTGAATGTCCCCTTCTTATTTGGCTAAGAAGGCTATCACCCTTAAAGAGATATGCTCCCCATTGGACATTTGACAATCCAATGCTTAAGACATTCTGACTTTCATCAGAAGGATGGAATGTCTGTTAGCCTAAAACAAAATCCCCAAGATGCATAAGGTCGGTTCTTAGTGTCGGTTCCGCAGTGTCCGCCACTTGGGCAGGTGCAGATTCATACAAAAAAAATATTTTACATCCACCTTATACCAAGAATGAAGTATTTGCAAAAGAAGATGCAATAAAACCAAACCTTCGGAATAAACTTAATTAAATTGAGTTTCTTTGCCTAAAGTTTCCCTCGAGGTAGTTACCATCGTCCTTATTCGATCATGATATCCATTTACGATTAAATAAGAGTACTCAAGACTTTAAAAGTCCTAATCTTTGCTTATGACATTTAAATATTTAAGTATATTCACGATAAATTCGACTGTGCAGCTTTGTATGATGTCCTTAAGCAAACATTTTTCCTTGGCTTCTCTTTTTTATTTATATGGAACCATTGGTCAACAAAAGTAAATTTCTGCTTGGACATTTTACCGGCCACAGCTTTATTTTTTGTATATTTCCTTATTTGCTCACATCAAATCATAGAATAATTTCTTCCGTCATTTAGTAGCCTGAAACTTATAACTTTTGATTCAACTACTTCATGGAGAATTTTTGTTTGTTAACACCCGGCTGTTAGTGTTATGCTTTATCAGCAGAACCAATGACCAAACTAACAATGAAATCCAGCATGAATAGCAAATAAAGAAACCTTTGGCAGTTAAAATGTCAACAAATTACTAATTCAATGTTTTTCCGCCCGAAGTTTTATCAAGCATTGCGATCCTTTGATTAAAACCCAAAATCTGAGTTCCCGGACTTGAACAAAATAAAACAATTCGCCTAATGACAGAAAACCACCGAATTTTTGAAAGTATTTCGACATAAGTTATTCTAGTTTTTGATCCAATTAAAATTGACTAAACTACAATTATATGGATCAAAATGGCATTCCCACAGTCCCACAGTGCACGTGTAGTTTAGATGTAAGCCAAATTGGTCGTTGTTAGACATACAATTCATTCCTATGGGATTAGAATTTTCAACAAAATTTATTTTTAACAAACAACAAACAACCTTATTTTGGAATGAGAGCTTTGGATAATTAGTTGTAACCATGGATGTTCTTTAGCTAGTTTTTGATAAAATAATATTAGTTTATTTTTCGGCTACGTTAGTCATATTTTGAATAGTTACTTGGGAGTTTTTCAAATATCATACTATCATTATATTTACTTGCATGTTGATGGAAATGTGCATAGATATACCTTTATGGTAATTCTGTTGCTGAAGGAATTTTTTACGACAAGTTTTCCAGTAATGTAACATTGAAAGTAATTCCTAATTAAGATGAGGATGCTGAGCTTACTCTTTCCTGGTATGACAAACAAAAGAGTTTCCGACTGAGTTACCTTGCCGACATTTATTTTCTAACTCCCATTTCTGTACGTTATTTGACATAAAGGCGAGGGCACTGTTCTCGCATCTTTTCGTAATCAAGCATATTTTGATGCTGGATTAGATTCTAGGAAAGCTCTTTTTATGCGTATAAAGGAATCATCGAATGATTCCCCTGGATTCCTTATATCTCTATGCTCAATTCAGTTCTTTATATTTTGGGCCCCCAAGTGGTTTAGTAGTGCATAACTTCATTTGAAAGCATCCATTAACGCTTTTATGTTAAATAATTTCAAGCTGAAAAAAAGAAAAAAGTCAGTTGGTTGATTTTATGATTGGAATGAACCTTCATGAATGAATGACATTTTTTGAATTTTGATTGTGTTTTGTGGACTATGAAATGCTGACAGTATGAATCTCTTTTTAAATTCTTTTATTTCATCGATAGTTTTATATGAGCTTGTGTTTTGAGAAACTCAGTCAATACAAGGCCGTACAGACAAAGTCCATATTTTCTTTATTTTTGAGTTCCAAAAGAAGACAGAAGACATAATTTGAACCCATGTTTTGCCAAATGCTCGTATGAATATCTGACATAAGGCTTATTTAGATTAATTTCCTGCCTTTTATTAATACCGGGCATATGGAGTTTAATTGCTGTTCCTGCTTCGATTAAGTTTGTCTTTTTCTACGAAGATAATCAAAAATATTTTTAACTTCCCAGATGGTAGTTCTTGACTGTTGGAACAACACATCTGAGGAGCAGGCCAAGGAACGTAAAGTTTTCTTATTTTGTCCGAAAACCTTTATATGTCTACTCATGATCCCTTCCCCAATCTACCCGGTTGACTTTTGGCTGTTACTTACGTACTTCTACTGACAATGAGCCGTGAAAGCTGCTTCAGCTTAAAGCTCTAGTAACTATATCTGCTGAAAGTGCATGCATTGGAAATCCGTCCATATTTATGAAGCCTTTGATATTTCTCGCATAATTATTTAATAGTCTGGCCTTCCTCTTTTCATGTTAATTAGGACCTTCTGCTTTTCTTCTGGGTGGCAAGTTTCGATGTTTTGTTTTTTAAGCAACGCAGTGCGCGAGGTCTTGTTTCTTTGAACTTATTTGTTAATTTCGTGCAGTATCAAATTTTACTTTCTTCTTGAACCTTCCTATTTGAGGCATATTTTTGCTGCGTTAACATTAAAATTTTAAGTTAAAGGAATACTGGAGGCCGCCGATGGCTCAATTCTATAGTTCGAAGGAATTCAAATCCGTGGGAGAAGTCAGTACTTATGTATGGATTATTTTTACAAACAGCGGGAAAAGTAAGCCAAACAAAAAGGACTTAATTCTAATTAATATTTTCTTTCAAGGGATTCTGACGACCCTAAATATGCATGTTCACAGATCGAGCTTTACTTTTTTGTCTTAATTGGTAAGTTTTGATGCTGTTTGGAACTCACATGCGTTCTGTTTCCAATTTGTGCTCCAAAATGTTTCCCCCATATCGAATTTTTCGTATTTGCATAGATCTCCAAGTATTTTTTTGTACATCAAATAATTTTTAGCAAGTGCGTTTGGGTTAAGAAGGTTTTTATGATAAGCTGTCAGTGTTCTGCCTTAAAAGTAATGTAAATGGCGCAATATTCTCAAGTCTTTTTGAAACAGACTACGATTTATTCCACATGATAATTGGTTACTGAAACAATTTGCATACAAGATTTTTAGAAATCGTATTGCAATCGAGTAACATTAAATTTTTAAGCACTTCAAAATTTTTTTAAAAATTACGGCTCAAAAACATTTATTGAAATGATATTTTCTTCAAACTTCAAAAGCGCTTTTTTTACTAAGAGAATTTCCAAGGTTATGAGAAAGACTCTTATCATACAGCAAGTAGTTTCGATCGGGTCAAACAGGCAGAGTTTAAGGCAACACATACATTCAAAGTATAATCCCAAATTTGGTCCCGATTTGTCATCCGTGTTACAATCACTTGCGCGAAACTGAGATGTCATCCGAGAAGGATGAGATGTTCCATTTTCCAATTTAGATCGTTAAACAATGGCTGAACGTGTTAAAAGTGTGACCGCTTTAAATTCTAGAGTTTTATTCTATTCATAATGGAAGATCCAAAAAATAATAATTAGAAAAGCAATTAAGAAAATTCGGAACCTGAAGCGTTAAAGTTCTTTATTTGAGTTAACTCTCGAAACTACTAATTAGATGACCCTGTATCAGAGTTGGGACTATAATTCTTTTGAATGGGACTTAAAAATACTTTAGTCACCATTCTTCTGAAGTTAGTTATTAGTGCATTCAATTTAAGTCAGTCATTGAATTAAAACTAATGATTGCAATTTTTTTATAACATAAATCTTTCATTCTTCTCCCAATTCTTGCGCTAGTACGGCTTTATATGAATATGGCCAGTGAGCTTAGGATCGTTATGCTGTTGGAAAAAGAAATCAATCCCAAGATTTAATTTCTGCACGCTCTGATGGAGATTTCTTTAAGTTTGGTAAGGTAATCGATACCAGCTGATCGCAAATTACCCCATACCATTATCCCCCCCCCCTCCGTGCTTCACCGTGTTGACTACGTTCATTTTATTTTCGCCAAATCCTTATTCTACCATCTGATTGGAATATGTCAAACTTGCTTTAATTTGAAAAGAGAACGGCTGATTTAAATAAGTTTTCGCAAACTCTAACTTCTTCTTCAGATTAACTTTATTAAGAGGTTTTCTTCTTGCAATCCTAGAGTTGTGACCAGCACGCGACCCAGAGTCCTTCGCACAGTTTTAGGATGTATTTCCTTGACAAAGTCTTCTTGTATTTCCGCTACAACTTCAGATGATGTTTATTTTGGGTCGTGCTTAATTTTCCTTATAATTATTCTCTCTTCTCTATTAACTCTCAAGTTAAATTTCGTGGACGACCAAAGCAGGCGAGTCTTGATGTAACCGTGTTATGATGTGATGATGCTGAAAATAGTAAATCTGCTGATGTTTACTATTTTCCCGATTTTCGCACAAGATTTATTTTGCTTGTGCAACACCAAAATAATTTTTCGTTCAGCTTCAGTCATTTCTTTTTGCTTTCTATCCATTCTGTCAAGTCGAACGCTCTGACTGATGTGGTTTTCCGTTTGACGTAATGCAAACACGCAACACACGTACTCTTCTAAATCAGTGTTACCATAAAAAACATACGAACTTAATAACTGAAATTTGCTACTGTGTGAATAAATGTGTCCATAGTCCATATAAGCATTTGTGATATCTACATACATACATTGTGATCTGTGATAAAATTTTTTTTCCTTACTAGGTTATTATTCTATTCATTTATGTATTAATTTATAAGTTAGCAATTAATAAATTTATTTGTTCAAATGTTTATTTATTAATTTATTTATTTATTTATTCATTCATTTATTTGTTTTTTTCCAATATTCATTTGTTTATTTATGTGTATATTTATTTTGCTACTAAATTTGCTTGTTTATTAATTAACTTATATTATTGTTCACTCCTTAAAGTTAGTCCTCATCGAGTAAAAGTCAGCCTCAATCCCTCCCAGTAGCACACAAAATATTTATTTCTGTACTCTAGATTCGTACATATATTTATCCATGAATATATAAGCATTCTTACTATATTAATTTATTTTTTGGACATTATAAGGGTTTTGCTTGAAACTTTCCTTCACAATTAATTTTTTTCCATTTCCATAAATTTTTGTTTAAAAAAATTTAATTGTTCAGCTGTTGTGAATTCACCAAATCAGTAAATAATACTTAAAGACAAAAAATGTATATTCGCTGTTACAATAAATATAACGATAACGATACGCATCCATGCAAAAACTGCATTGTCTTCAAACAAAAAAGCCTTCTTCTTTGTGTTAGATTATTTGGGCCTCTATTATTTAGTAGCAACATTCATAGTAGCCCCGCTCTACTTTGATGAATGCTTATTCTCTCTTTCGATCCCATACATTGTAAATAATTAAAACAATAGTTGTGCTCGTTGAACAATCAGTACATTCCACCCTTACCTGCGCCTCATGGATTGCTTAAAAAGATTTCCCTAATTATCTGTCGTTTCATTTTCATTAATTGAGAATCCAAGCAGTCAAGTCCTTATCTATCCTTTTATTTGTCAGGTCAAGTAGTTAAAATCTCTTACCCCCAAATTGATTGGCCGGAATTTAGTTTACAAATAGCTTGGCAGTTATGCGGTAATTGTTTTGTGAACCTTCAGTTCGATTAAGCGTCCTTTCAGTGCCAGCCCTTCGAACATTTTCATTTATATCCTGACAGGCGAAGTTATCTCGTAATAATTCGCCGAGAACAGTTTTATACAGAATGGATAAAGCACTTCACTGTCAATCATTCTGTAAGAATTATGACAGAGCACGAAGCTTTTCTCTTGCTTGTATATTTGTATCTGCAGATTTATAAGGACTAAAAAAAAATAAAATACGAAACAGAACACAAAGTGTGGATGGTACTCTGCTTGGTGTTTTCAATCATTCTCCATAAAGGACTTATTTGTCATTTAGATTGGGTAAGATTTGTCACACGATTTTTGTCATCGGGTGCTTCTGAGAACGGAAGGATAATACGTTGTGATACTGAATGGCGCATTGCGTGCTGAAGCACAGACGACAACAATGTGTTTACTTTTGTATTTCCAGGCGATTATTAATTATTTTAATGAAACAATTCTTTTGTAATTATTAACCAGTCTCTGAGAAATGAGCACCATCCTCGAGTGGGTTGGAGGATTAAACTCGCTTAATGACTTGGCAGGGTTAAAAAGGGTAATTGTTTTGATTGGTGATCCCTGTTAACCTAGAGGACCCGCTAAATGGTGAACTTATGTTTGCAATGAATTAAACCTGCAATATGGCGATTGCAGGTTGGACTAATACCCCATGTAAGCTGCCTCGGTTACAACAGTGCCCAAAACAAAAAAGACTTCACAGCAGTAAAAAGAACAATGATATACGAGTTTATTCTAAGGATTAAAGAACACTTTTCACCCCAAGAGGTATTTGTTGTAAACTTTCCTACACAACTGTAACTGCTGTAACACGTCAACGCAAGTGTTGTTTCTACGTCTTCTGAAGTAATTCATATTAATGTTATTCATTCCGTGTTAGACCAGCAAAGAATAAACACTTGTTAATATTTTGTCATATCTGGTTGCCTTTTATTTTACAACAGGTTATGGGCCCAGACAACGGTATTAACAGAGATTAGTTTTTTTTTTTGGTAATTTTTTTTCGTTTGGTCCAAGACACATTCGTAAGTCGAATTTTTTTTCTTCTGATATTCGAGAGGCGATCGCGATGAGTTCGTTATTCCAAATCGATAAGTTGAACGGGGAAAATTATGGAAGCTGGGCAATCCACATGAAAAGTGTTCTCGTGCACACGGAACTTTGGTCGTATGTCGACGGGTCCAATAAATTAACGGACGAACCGAAACCCGAAGAGAAAACAATATGGACCGTCGCGGACGCGAAAGCTCTAGCAACAATTTTGCTTAGTGTTAAACCGTCGGAGTTAATTCACGTAAAACACGCGAGAAGTTCAAAAGAAGCATGGGACATACTGGCTGAAATATTTATGCCAAAAGGGCCTGGTCGCATGGTTAATCTGTTTAAGCATTTGTTGCACGCGAAAATGTTAGACGGTCAGTCAATGACAAACCACATTAATGAATTCTCTGGTGTTGTGGAAAAATTACGTGAAATACAGGTGTCGGTCCCTGAAGAAATTTTGACTATCACATTACTTTGCAGCTTGCCGGATGAGTATGAAAACTTCATAGTCGCAATCGAAAGTCGCGACAATCTGCCCACATTTAGTAGTTTGAAGGTCAAACTCTTAGAAGAGGAACAAAGAAGAATAAGTAAGTAACATTCTAACGGTTCGGTAAGTGAACATATTTTTGCCGCCAAATCACGGGAGAAAAATCAAACCGGTAATTCTAATCACACCACAAAAGGAAAATGTTATTCTTGCGGAAAACGTGGTCATTTTGCCGCTAATTGCAGAAAACAAAAGCAAAAACAGTTAACTTCGTTTGGTCTCTTTTCCTCAATAGATGGTTCGATGCTGCGACGCGATGAGTGGTGCTTGGATAGCGGAGCAACCTCACACATGTGCTGTAATAAAGAATTATTTTCCGAATTTCGAAATGACGTCGAATGCGAAATGGTCCAGTTAGCCAATGACAAAATCGTCACATCGAGCGGGATTGGTACAGTCAAACTTGAACTGAAATCAGGTGATATTCTTCTGCAGAAAGTTTTGTATATTCCTGAGTTGAAAGGTAGCTTTTTATCTGTGAGTAAAATAACCAAGCACAATTTTACAGTGGATTTTTTACACGACGTGGCTATTATTAGGAATCCACAGAACTCGGTTGTTTTGAAAGCTTATAAAAGAAATGAACTATATATTATTAGACCAAAAACTGAATTCATTTGTTTTCAACCTAGAATTAATGGCAGTACTCTTCAGAAATGGCACCAAAGGTATGGACATCTGAATATGAATAATCTTCAACAGCTCAAGAAGGAGGACATGGTAGTTGGGCTGAATATCGATTCATCTGAAATCAACGTGGATTGTGTGGTGTGCGCAAAAGGGAAATTAACGGTCCAACCTTTTTCTAAACAAACATTGACTCGAAATAATCATCTGCTAGAACTGGTGCATAGCGATGTCTGTGGGCCAATGAGGGTATCATCGGCTGGGGGAGCAAGGTATTTCATGACACTTATTGATGATAAATCTAGAAAGATCCAAGTTTACTTTTTAAAAATTAAAGATGAAGTGTTTAAAACTTTCAAACAATTTAAAAGTATGGTTGAGCTCCAGACGTCACGTAAAATAAAATGTTTACGTAGTGATAACGGGCGTGAATTCGTTAACAAATCATTTAACGAGTATTTGCAGGAACACGGAATAACACGCCAACTTAGGGTCGAGTACACTCCACAGCAGAATGGTATTGCTGAAAGAGCAAACCGGACTCTCGTCGAAATGGCAAGGTGTATGCTGCTAGACAAAAATCTCCCGGAGTATTTATGGGCAGAAGCCATTAACACTGCGGCTTACTTGAGGAATAGATCCCCATCTAGGATTTTGGGTAACGTTACTCCATATGAAATTTGGACTGGTTCGAAGCCAAATGTTTCGCATTTAAAAGTCTTTGGTTCGAGAGCCAAAGCTCTGAACAAAAGACCTGGAAATTCTAAATTCGCTGCAAAGGGTCGAGAACTAATTTTCGTGGGATATTCCGACCAATCCAAAGGATACAGGCTTTTTGATCCAAAAACGAAACAAATTGAAAAGAGTCGTGATGTTAAAATTTTTGAGAACAGAACACAAAATAATTTCTTCGATGCTAACGAATTTTTAATTGCAGAAAATGACGAAATCGTTGTTCCACAAGATCAGTCAGTACAACTATGCAATGATGGTAACATCCCAGATGGCAGACCGGATATTCCGCAAAGAGAAGCAAAAACAAAAAGCTCACCAGAGTCATCAAGCAGAACATGGGTTGTTGGGCCAGGACGGCTAAGGATGATTCGAACTGGAAAACCAGGCAGACCAGCCAAGCAGTACAACATAGTAGAAACGGTCAATTCGGTGCGAGAACTGTGTTCGGTTCCAGTATCAGTTGCTGAAGCGAAGAAAAGTTGTGATGCTGCGAAATGGGAACGTGCTATGCAGTTGGAATATGACGCGCTTATAAGAAATGAGACTTGGGAACTTGTGGATCCACCGGTAAAGAACCAAATTATAGGATGTAAATGGGTTTTCAACCTGAAAAGAAAACCAGATGGATCGATTGACAGTACAGTACGAACTCCTTGTACACCATCTCGACATAACATCAGCACATCTTAACGAAAAACTTAGCCAAGACGAAGCATCTTAAGTTTACTTCCATGTTGGGCATTCCGGTCAAACCATTTATTGGATAGCAACACATGCATTGTGGGGGAGTGTTGTAAACTTTCCTACACAACTGTAACTGCTGTAACACGTCAACGCAAGTGTTGTTTCTACGTCTTCTGAAGTAATTCATATTAATGTTATTCATTCCGTGTTAGACCAGCAAAGAATAAACACTTGTTAATATTTTGTCATATCTGGTTGCCTTTTATTTTACAACAGTATTCTAAAACAAAAGGGTTCCGAACCTCTGTTCAATGGTCTTGCTTCAAGCATCCCTTGCCAAAATCCGCAACGGGAAAATTTCTCTGCAAATCATTTGATACGCATGAAAATGAAATGCAAATATAATGGATTTTCTTGGCTAGCAAAGAAATTTAATTTCCCTCGTAGCAATGTGCTACTCTTCGCTATCTTGGTGCAAATGATTTACGATTTTTACAACCACGGTTTTTTGGCAATGCGGAGGGGGAAGGGGCTTATTTAATGCAAGTGTCTGCCTAGTGCGGCTATAGCCCCGTGGCAGATGGATGGACGAACGGACAGTTATAGTGTTTCATTGGCACCGCTTGGGTACGGAACCCTGAAAACGAAATTATGCTTACGAAATACAAAGCGTATACTAGCTGCAATCAGAAAAAATGTGCAACATGCAAAATGAACGAATGCTGTCACAATCGGTTGAAGAGGGTCTTTCATTGAGCGCTTCCTAACTTTAAATTTAACTTAAACATAGTGTGCATGTGAGACATGTTCGAACTTTTTTATACATTTATTCAACATCGTTCAAATGGAGCATGAAGCAAGGCTAAAAGAAGTTGGTTATCATCGGCTTTTATCGGTCGCCATTGACGATGATGGCCTGGCTAATGTCGTTCGCAAAGAAAATCAACACCAAACAATGATTTTTGCGGGATGCATTGTACGCTCTTGGATCTCTTGGTGAATTGGTTTCGTCCCAAATTCTTCAATTTTGTTTGTTGACGTACCCATTCATCCTGAAATAGGCCTCATCGCTCAAGATGAGCACCAAATTAAGACGTAAAATTCGCCAGGTTGTACCTTACCATATCCCGAGTCCTTGTGAGCAGCAGATTTTGCAGATCTTGCGTTTCGCCCTCGTACTTGTGTTCGTTGACTGTTAACTGAACCAATGGACTCAAATTTATCAATCAAACTGCGAATAGTCCTTTCGAAAGGACGATTGCGTAATGAAAATGCGAATATTTATCATCAAAAGTGGTTTTATTGTTTTTCAAAGTATTCTCCAGCATGATTTATACACTTTTCATGCGTTCAAACCAATTGTCGAAACACTTTTTCCATTCCGATTGAGACACCTCTAAAACATGGTTTTTGAACGCTTCAACAGCATTTTCTGGCGAAGAAAATCGTTGACCACGGAAAAGTTTAAAAATAATACATTGCAAAAGATACGCTTTCACTTGGCAGTCATCCGCATCAAAGTATAATTTTATACAATTTCAGTTTCATTAATTCACATGCTACCCTCTACGAAGCTGAAGACGCTACAATATCCTGCCTTCAGAACTAGTCCGAGGTACGACGGCGAAATCACAAAAAATCGTTAAAAAATGGTAAGGCAAATACTTTAGCTATGCGCAACAAAAAAAAATAAAAAAACGGACCCGCTGGCTCTGCTGTAGCAAGACTGGTGATGAAAAGCGAAAGACTTTCTCACATTAACGGGACTAACTTGGCGATCGAACTTCCAACTAAGTCGAGAAGTTCATATTCCTAGCCACAGAAATAGGCACCAAAACAGGCTCCCAGTCTGGTCGCAATTGTAGCGTAAATCTAGTTACATATGCGCATGGTTGGTTGGTTGGTTAGAACAGGACACTTAGACCACATCGTGTTCATTGTGTCTATAGTCGAGATTTAACTATGGAAGAAACTAAAATTGAAGGCTAAACGTTGAACCATCCGGATAAAAGGATGAATCTCAGAAGGAGTCTGGGGTCAGCATTACTCACATCATCCAGCCCATTAAGGAGGTAACTGCCAAGAGTTCTCAATCTTGTTATAGCTAGTGGCACATCTTCCCGCATGAGTGCCTATTGTGCAATGGCCTGTTTTTATGCTTGAGCGTCTGCTAGCCCTGTCTATTGTTTCCGAGTTAATAGTTGTGTGGAGAGCGCCAATTGGCGTTTTAAAAATCCGGTTAAGCATGTTCGTCTGCCCTCTAGTTCCCAATTAAATCTCCCATCCAACAGAGGTTTACCATATTGACCGCTGATAGAATGTTTAGTTGTTGCTAACAAGCTTGGATTTTATCTGTTTCGAGTTCAGAGCCTAATCGGCCGCCTGACTGTCAACGAAGATGGTTCTTAACTTATAATCATTTCCGTGGCTTGCAGTATGGCTGTAACCTCGGCCTGGCACGCTGCAACTATTTACTATACGGAATGAGCCATTTATGCACATGTTTTGCAGAAAACACCAGTGCAGAAAACACTAGTTTAGAATCATATTCTGCAGGTATCGACAAAACGCAATTCCGCCTTATGATGGATGTCGTTCTTGCAAACACGGTTGAAAAAGTTGGTGTGATCATAAAGAAGCTTAAAACCAGCTAACCTAAAACCAGTACAGCAACTTTTGCAATTTAGCGGAGCTATTCTGATGGTTTGGGAAGACGAAATCATGCCTGAAGATTGGCTCTTACCCTCAAATCAACATAAAAAAATAACGATGTAATATCTTAGAAAAAAATTATCGAGGCATATCCCTGTCCAGAGTCGCTAACAAGATCACATCCAGTGAATTGTGTGAACGTCTAATTATACATCACCCCCATTAATTTTATACATCACCAATTATAGCAAACAACAACGAATTCTAAGTCGGTACTCGCCACCAATACATGGACAGCATTTATCCCACTGAAATATTAACAACCATAGTAAAATTCGGGATCCTTGAAAATTGATCCGGTTATGCCGCACAATGAATCCCGGCAAGAAGATGCGCTGTTATGAGATTTTTTCTGGGAAGGGCAGCTGTCAACGTCTAAGGAAACTTTTTTTCCACTCGCAGCCAATGTGCCTTTATTGAAGTTTTCGCGAAATATTTACGTGCTTTCAACTAGAAATTGATCCAACAGACACTAACTGCGACAAAACATCACATTTCACAGCTTTGAGGCAGAAAATGCTATCGATTCGACTTAAAAAATCACGAAAAAAATCGTTTTTTCGAAACTGGTTCAGTCTTCATTTGTGTGAAGTGTTGTTCCAGAGATAGTAGTCCGACCAAGTGGATGATTTTGCGAAGTGATTATTATATCGGCTTGTCATGCTGGAATTCCCAGTTGGTGTAGTCAATATAATTGTTTGCGTAGATAATCTGTCATTGGTAAAAAAAATCCTGTGAATTAAGCGAAAGCTAAAAAGCTCAAATAAAATTCTCCGTCCCGATTCGGGCTTCAACCACGAAGCAATTGAAACCAAAAATTTTACTCATCTGCTTGTGTGCCACTGGAACTGACAGGTCCAGTAACGATGTAAAGGACTCAACGGCCAACTAATATAAATTACAGAAAATCCATTCTAAAGTTTGTGGTGTTTCACCGAAAATGCAGAACAAAGTTGGTATTTCTAGTGAATTTCAGGCCACCGTGCGCGAGTACCTCTGCTTTGTTCAAAAATAATTTAAGCCCAAAAAACTATGTTCCTGTGTGAATAAAATCATTTCAAGGCCATAATTTTAGATGAAACGCTCGAGCTAGGCACTTGGATCTAAAAACCATCTAAAACCCAATTTCCCCCGAAGACCCCCAGCATTTTAGAAAATAAAAAACAAAAAAAACATTCTCATTGCTAAAATTCGCAGCGTCAGCAATTCAAAACGTTTTCATGCGATGAAAAGTTCATATAATAGCCTCATACATCATTTCAAGCTCAATATAAGGTTGGCGATGTTAAATTGGTTGCACAATGAAATTATTTCTCAACCCCAAATCTGTGTCGCTTTCGTTGCACGACAGTATCCTGCGAATGTATGTCGAAGAATTTTTTTCCAACCCTCTGTATAGGAATACTGTTGGCTATGCAATTTAACGAGTATGTGTCCCTAAAGCTTTCGCACACTAGATTTCCAGATGAGAAGCGCAGGATAGGTAATAATTTTAGTTCTATGTGCAAAGGGCATTACGAATTTGCAATTTTGTTTTTTTTTTTTTTGGTTTTGGTTTGTCGTTGCCAATTGGAACGCAATCCTTCCCCGAGGTGCTGTTCGGCGCAAATGTTTCTATTCCATTAAATGACAGCAAACGATTTTGGAGTAAGGTTTCGGGGTTCATTGTGAAGCTACGAGTATTGCTCGCTCCAGAGGAGGATTTTGTTTGCAAGGATTTTTTGTGCAATAGCAATCTATACAATACATAAAAAAAAGAATAATAGTTTATCGAAACAAATGGCACTGCAAGCATTTGTTTGTTTTTATGCAGATTTGGCTGTTTTTTGATGACTTTGTGTGTTGGCCTACTGAAGGTTGGGTTAGCGAGTTTATAATCAAATTCATAAGCGCATCCGTCTACTATCAATTTAAAAGTGAACAATTCGAAGTTTTGTTGTTTTAGATGCAATAAAAAAAACAACGGACGTTGAATCAGTTTTTTCCAATTTATGTTTTTCAAGGAATGTCGTCGCATAGGTCTCTTGGATTTATCAAAAACACTTTGACAGAGTAACTGGTTTATGTATGAAAGAAAAAGGATTAGGTTAAAGGTTGCCGAACTATCAGCCAGAGTCTTCAAAATTGTGAGAATAATCTGGGCACTCACTACTGCATACGTGTTACATTCTTTGGAAAAATTTTGCCGCCTTTGAACGACCACAGAACCTTCGCAATGCAATCAGTATTTGTTTTAGCTCGCAAGGAGTTGGCCGTGGCGAATGTCTTGTTCTAATTCCGAGATTTGAAGTCGGAACCTCGCCAGGCTGACGTGTACACACTGAACCACAGACACCCAAGAGAGCTAAAGAAATACTGGAATACTCCTTATGCAGATTAGTACGTCGAAAATTTAGTCTTATCCAGAAGAATGATGCTTGAGAGGTTAGACTCTTTTGATGCACCTTCAAATAACTGCTACTGCATTCGCATAAAAATAGGAATGGCGAACCATCGCATCAAGGATCAAGTAATTCAATGCCGAAATATAAAATAGGCAGCTATTCTTTACGATCACTGGCCAGTAAAAGAAGTATTCCAAACAAGAAAAGGTCCAAGCAAATTCCTTCGGATTTTGTTGATGAACGTCAAATTGGAGTGGGAACCTCAATTTCCCACGCGAGTCACAAGCGTGTACATGTTTTGTTATCGCAACTTAAGATATTGCTTATTATGCTATTTTCTTGAAACTTAATAATAAAGCACAAGTTTATCATGTTTTTTCTAGAGCGTGTTAAAGTTACAGTTGGCAAAAGTATTCAAGAAATCAAAATTATTGAAATTGTAATTAATTTTTTCGGATTGAAAAAAATGCCCCACCGAAAACAAAGCACATATGTGGGCGATTCCGACGAAAACTGCAAATGACTGCCGCTTAAGGCTTTGCTCTATAAGATTCTAAAAACCCCCTTCAAAGTTATACCGTCTGATAAGTGACCATTCCAAGGTTCATTGGCACCATACAGAAAGATTGGAACATGAATTAATTTCTCAGAAACGGTCAAAATTCGACCAAAATTTCCACTCCGTCCGATGTCGCCAATGCAAATTCTAAGATTTGCTGCCACTTCATTTGAATCGAGGGATATCCATGTTATCTAGCAAAATCAGGTATTCTTTTCGGATGACTGAACAACTGTTTCCCTCTTCCCCCATTGCCAATATACACAGAATATTCCGTATCCAGATGTTTTAATTTTGACTCCTATTTTATGACAAAATCGCGAACTATACGATCAGTGTGTCGGCAAGTTTGTGATTTGCGATATCTGCCGCCATCTATGGGGTTTCTGTGATCTGTGAAAAATTGAAAGCGCGTACAAATCAAGCAAAATCGGGAAATGAAATACTGGTAAAAAAAATTCGTTTTATTTGTACATACAATTTTTTTATGCTCTGCGCCTTCTTGTGGAAATAGTTTTCAATGCCGAGAACCAAAAAAGAAATTTTGAAAAATATATCATGACCGTTTTTTATTTAAAAAATATACCCTTCGAATTTGCACTTTTTGCCGGAATCGCCCATATATGGATGGCAATATTCACATCGCGCTAACATTTTGCAATTCGTTCCACGAGTTGCATTCGTTCATTCGTTCCACAAGTTGCAAGTTTTTTTTTTCATATTGGATTTTGAGTTTTGGATGGAAGAAATGATTGCATACTTTAAAAAGTTGTTTAGTTGCTCCATGAATCTAATTGCCTACTGTAAGGCGCTAAGTTCAGATGCAATTTCATGAAACACTGACTATATATCATGGTACCATTTATTTTTAACTTAACATCATTTTTGTTTTGTTTTTGAAGCGAAAATAACACTACACATTCTGTGAGCAGACTCCCTAAAACGGTTTATGAGATATAGCTGTGCCAGATGGACGGACGGGCCCTTTTGGAATTGAGCCCTTCATACAACCAATTTATTGTCACGTGGGGCACAAGTAAGAAAAAGAAAAGAGAGTCGAATTCCGTTGTTTATTGACGTTGCCAGATTCGAAACAGTATGGTTCGCTTCGACTTTCCTCTGGCTTGTCGTACTGTCTTATAATGGATAAACAACATTTTTCCATACATTTACAAGTTGTGTTACTAGAAGAAAAAGACAGAATGTCCTTGGAAAACTCTGCGATACAGATACGTACTTAAGTAGGCACAGGGCCTTGCTTCAAATATGCTGCGCAATCGAAAGTCTTATATCCGTTAGAAGGGCCAACTATTTTAAAAAAGAGTGGATTCAGGATATTCTTTTGCAGCTAAACCATAAGTGTGCAAATAACCCCCTGTATGATTTGAATCCTTTTTTTGCCTTTTTACTCTGCCAGTGTCAAATCGGGTATTTGTTTTCAGTCCCGATCCAGTTCCTAAAGGTCGTACTCCGAAATCTTGCTTATCCTTGGAAGTAGTTTATCTTCGATTGGAAAACCTAGTAATACCGCAGGAGCGACTTTTTTATTTTATTGTTCAAAATAACTTAATTTTTGGGGATTCCGCTCTTGCTAGCCCAGGTCATAAGGGGAAACGGGTTTGGGATAAAAATAGTTTGTTTTTCTTTTTGGAATATACTATATGTACAAAAAAATGCTTCTTGCCAAATTTCATGATTCTAAACCAACGAGATGTTTTGATTCCCTCGCAAGTATCAAAATATTTGGCATAAACAAGCGTATCTTTTGACAGTGTTGATTTAAAAGCTTGATTTAAGAGCTAGGGACCGCAGCCATAAGTCTGTGGTGTTAATGTCAGCTTAATACCTCCATGCATTCCTCAGAAAAAGGAGTCGTGAAAGACAGGCAACGAAGTGATCCTTGAATGGTTTCGGTTTTTCTTTTGAGGTACGGAACCTTAAAAAGGCTGTCCAGACAGTCAAGCATGGCTTAATCCGTAAAGAAGCACACCGAGATCTGAATCAATATTAC
This sequence comes from Orthonevra nobilis, assembly GCA_963555765.1. NCBI lineage: Eukaryota > Metazoa > Arthropoda > Insecta > Diptera > Syrphidae > Orthonevra > Orthonevra nobilis. The sequence goes on from OY743226.1 coordinate 49,558,996, forward strand.
TCAAAATACGTTATTTTTCAGGAGGATAAAAAATATCACTACATTTATGAAGTTCAATTTTATTTTAGACCATAAATAGGTTGAGTAATGTCACTGAAAATAAAGTGGGGCTAAGAATCAATATCATTTAGTTAAGATCTATGTACAAAGTCATGAATAGGAAAAATGTAAGACTTTTGGGATTCACATTTTTGCAAGATAATAATCCAAAAAATGTCCCCAAGCTTTATCGTCGAAATGCGCATCAATAACAAGAAAAAGGGTTAAAATACGAAAAGAACCAAATTGAATATTTTTTTGACAAATTTTACAGAAAGGTTCGAAAGCAGTATTCAACAACATAGAAAGAGAAGCTCTGAAAATATTTCAAGGAGCTTAAAGATCAATAACACTGAGAAACCTCCAGAATGAATGTCTAGATTGACGACCAAATTTTTGCAAGTATGAGTCTTTTTATTTATTGGGTTAACTTTATTTGGTTATTTGGCTTAGTTAAGAAAAATGCAAAGATTTTTATTTGATTTTTTTCTGAAAGATATTCAATCGATTTGATTTTATTGATCTGAACTATCTCGCAAAGTTTTTGGATCGACATTTTCATGGCAAACATTGGAAAGTGTTACGGAAATGTGAATCCTTAAACGCATTTCACAGGATCAGTTGCAGTTCCTGTTTCAGTTTAGTTAAAAAAGGCTATGCTTTTAAACGTCAGTTCAGTATTAGGTTTAGCTTTAATTTTATTTGTAAGCATTGGAAGAATATAAGAGGACGTACATCAGCACTGCTGAAGGTGTCCACATAGCTTGGTATAAGTCAAATAAACTGAATAATAAACTAAACTGACTCGGAGCTGCTTACGTCACCATAGTACCACCAAAAGAAAGTGGGTCACCATTTGGAAACCATGGAAAACTTAATATCACTGGTTTTATGGAGTGCATCTGTTCTTGAGCATGAGGACCCTCGTTCAAATACGCTTAATCTGGAATATCTTTTTCACGGCCACACCTCCCGCGAGTGACTGACAATCTTTTTGATGAGTAAAACTGTCAAGAAGATGTGTCTGCGGCCGTTTTGAGTCGGCAATAAACTGTAGGTTTCCATTGCCATTTGCGAAAAATATTAGTTGCATACACTAATGGTAAAGCCATGCCCTAGCCTTCAAATGAACTGTCGCACCACCAATTTAATTTTATTTATTTTAGTCTTGTTCTAATGGTCATTGTAAATTCAAATTATGAATTTTTATGTTGGCACAAATTGGAACAGTTCGGATGTCGGAGTCTTAAGAAAAACTAAACTCTGCGAAAAACTCATTCAACCAAAAGTTCATCTGGAACTGAAACTGTACTAATAGATTGAAAGGGGCTTACAATTTTATTCTCTTCCCTGTTCAAGACTTCGCATGAGGTCAGCAAAAATGACGCACGTGATACATTCATAGACAATTATGGAACCATCGCTATGCACTACACTCTTTTTCTTTTGCATGTCCGCATAATTTAAACGCCTGTTTATCATTTTACCATATTAGCGAAAAGAAAATCGTGGGACAACATCTATGACTCAATTAATTTAAAAAAAACAGCATAGAGAGAATGGCATAAATTAATGTAAAATGTTGCCTAGACGAGACCATATTACTCACACTGTTAAAAAGTTATCAGATCTCATGTAGAGCCAAGCTCCTAACGTCCTAACTCTCCAAGGCCTAACTTCACAAACTCTACACCTTAGTCAAAATATGTTGCTTGGTCGTTCGTTACTGCAAGAACTATTGAGAAACAGGAAAGTAATAAAAAGTGAATTCATTTTTCACCTTACGCCTATGTGAATGTAGCGAAATGGCCAAGCCACTTTATTTTTACTATACCGATTGTTATGCTTTAATACTACTAAAGTCAATATTTATAAGGTGAACACTGCAAATTAGTCACCCTAGAGTGTGCTACATAAGCCTGCCCACACGAGAACGTGGATGAGCCAATATCAATGAGAGCATTATTTTAACTCAGACCTTGGCTTTTGGCCTACTGCATCGAAGTATATTAGATGTTTGTCTAAAACAATCGACGATCGACGCGCTCACTGTCAAGGGCAATAAATATATATATCTGGGGACATCCATCTTCAGATCGAATCAGTCCATTAGCGTCAAAATTGCAAGTCACATACAAACTCCCATCCCCTAGTATAAGGGGTTGAGGATAAATTTTTATAAATTTTTTGAGTACTTATGCTAGATACATACAAAATTTCAGCTTTCTAGGACATCTGGAAATACCCTAAGAATTTCGAAGATCATCAGTGAGTAAGAGACGAAATCAGGGTTCTTTAGATATCAATAATATCTAAAGTATAGGAGCTACGCTATGCTATTTATATCTTCGATAAGTTCGCTATTAACAACATATCCCGATCTGGTGTAAACCAAACCCAAGTTATAGGCGTTCAAAAAAACGACGAAACGCTTCGAGAAAAGGTAGGTGTATATTCTTGTATATTCTGATCGCTTGTAAATTTCTTCCTTAGAAAACCAATATATCCAAATAAGCGTAGTAACAAGCAAAATCTGCAAACAAACCGGAATTGAAGTGGTTCCCTCGAAGCCGGAACTGCAACTTATTTAAATTTTGTTGAATGAGTGAAACCGTCTATTTGTTTGGCAGTTGTTGTTTTCTTTCTTATTATATATAAGGGGGTATTCTAGTCTAGAAATTTAAAAAAATCGATTTTTTTATATTTTCAAAGTTTAACTATTCAAGAATATATCTACAATAGGATTTTTCAAAATTCACATTATTTTCGGAGATATCGGTATTTTGCTGATCCGGCATCCAAACTGGTTCGGCCGGAGCTATTCGAACAAAAGACATTAGGGATTCTCAGTAAAACCTTTTGTCCTTTTATATATTGTAAAACAAGAACCCAAGGTGACTTGTGTCTTTTATATTTCTTCTTCACTTACGTCCAGCTGCTAACAGTTGAATTCTAACCTTCAAACCAAGCTAGACGTACATTTGTGCTGTGAGTGAAATAAAAATATTGTGAAATTTTTTTTTTTAAAAAATGATTATTAGATTCAATAGATTCACGACATAGGAAGACACCAGAACTGCTCGATATGAACAGAGAAACGCGGAAAATAGTTTTTTCGAAGTCGAGGAAGGTCCGATGTATGAAGCAGGAATGGCAGATTGAATAAATGTAAGTCTTCAATATCATTTCATGACTATGACCGCGAAAAACTTTACGCGAAACTTTAAACGCGTACTTTAAACTGTCTTTTTCAAAACAATACCCACGATTTCTCAGGTTCTACTGAACCGATTTACCTGAAGTTTTTTTTAGAGTATTCTTTATATACTTGCCTATGTCTGGAACTATCCCCATCTCCAAATTTGTATAACTTTTTTTTTAAACATTCGAAATAGTGAAAAAAAAGTGGTACGAAAATTGTTTTTTTTCCGGCAGTCGCCATTTTGTGAAAAAAAAAATCTTTCCAACTTTTCCATAGTTCCAAACATTGCGACATTACTCAAGAATAAAAATCTTTTTTTTGGTTTTAGATTGCTATGAGAGTTGAAATCGTGGGTATGGTTACGCGCCAATTTTTTGAAACCTCCACTTCATCAACTGCAAATTTTTTATGACACTTCAAAAATTACATGAAATTCATGCCTCCAGACTAGAATACTCCCTTACATCATTTTAGTCAATCCTTTTTCGCGTCTTCACTACACTTCGAATGAAACCAATATGGATTCGACGCTTTTATTTGTTCTCCAAATTTTCGAGATGAAAAAAATCCACACGAGCAAACGCACAAACACCCCTGCAACTGCCTTGACACAATGGCATGTACTTATACATTTTGTGTTTCGAAAATCGGACGCATTACAAGGCGATCCAAAGCTAATAAGAACGCAGTTCTCCTTTGATACACATTATTAAAAAGCAAATTAAACGAAATTTAGTTCGATTTTTCAGTATCTTAACGGATACAAAAAATGGGCACCTATCTATCTTCATGAGGCTACCCTATGGTTACAAGAATGCGAGGAAGTAACCGCACTTAGTATGACCATACCGTTTATTTCATTTTGCACGTTTGGTGGATTACTGCTTTAAGGGAGCACTTAAAGTTAAATATCTTAAATCTAACCTTACGGCTGAACTTGAAGTTATGAAATTTAAATTGTATGTGCCTTTCAGCCTAATTCTGGCCATCAACTTTTTTCTGGCATCGTAGAAAATCTACGACGCAAAATACTTATGGTTGATTCCAAAAGAAAGCAGGCCAGGCCCAACTACGTTTTAAGAACATTCGTTGTTGTTTATAGTTTACAACCATTTTATTATACCCTAGTGAAACAGGACATAAAACCAAAATAGGAAAAATACGAAAATCGTCTAACAACAGGAAAGTTCATAACTTAAACCACACACTAAATGCTAACCACTGGCATTCAAAATACCCTAAAACCCCAATGCCTCTTTACATTCGTATGGATCTGTATATGTTTTTGTTGGCATTTATCCCGCCGGCGTGTCGAGCACAAATAAATCTGGCTCTCTAAGTGCGGTTGCCGGCGTAAATGCTCAGTCGAACGATTCCTTGTTGTTCCATTCCGTTCAGAGGTTCACAAACAAAAAAAAAACAAAAAAACTTTGCGCAATGGAACTCCAAAACTGTGCAGTCGAACATCTAGATTCACAAATTCAGAAATGACGCAAATGTTCCGGGTTTAAATGTATTTAAATTTTTAATGAGCATTTTGGTGTCATGACCATTCCGGCTAGAAGCTGCGAGGATTTTTATGTTTCTGTTTTTTATTTTTTTTTTGGCAGCCACGTGTGCAACCGCATAGTCCTTCCTGATGTGGTCCTTAGCAATAGCAGTGATGCTGCATGCATACATCGCATTCCACTGCTCTTGCTGACAACTGCAATATGCAGTGGACTGCATAACACAGGCCACACAGGAGACAAGGTCTCGGGAAAACATCCTAGTAGCATTTTATTATCGGCAACAATTTGTGCGATGGGTGTGTAGATAGGTGTGACAGAATTAGAGCTCAAATGTTTGTTTAAAATTTAATTTAACTCGCCATCTGAATGCAGTTCGTGATTTAGTTGATGGCAAATATTTACCACTGTTGGGCAGAGAGGACATTCCATTGTACAAGGACGTGGAGCGCCTTTTGTTCGGACGCTTATGGCATGGTGTAAATCATCGTGAAACATCGAAGCCAAGTCACAGATTATTGAAAGCTTAGCAAATAATATTAAATCATTTGTTGTTTACCTCGTCACACGGGCGACGCAACCTAAATCCAGGCTGACATTGGAAAATCACGTACAATTGTGTTTTGAGTTTACACATGCATATAAATTTCAAGGAATTGATTAAGTGCTCCATCCATTTGGATGAGGCTAAAGGCAGTTTATTTGGGAATACGATAACTGTTTTATGTTTGGTAAAAAGGTCGCTGGATCGATACTGTTTTACATAAATGAACTTTAAATTACGCTTTAGTTTTCTTAGAAGAACTTGACTGGCGCCATAAGTTAAATATTTCGATAGGCAGCTGGTGACCTTATAGATATACTATATAACTCTTATGGCAACAATAATAGGTCATGGTGGGAATTTACAAAAGAAAAGGTGTGCTTTAACTCTCAAAAATGGCTTGGATAAAAGCTGGCCTTGTAAGGAACAAACTCGCGCACTTGCAAAGTTCTATAAGGGGCGTTAAGTGCTTGCTACCCTCTACAAGTTTACACATTTAGTGGGAGGCATTTTGAATGAAAAAACAAGGGAGGCATTTTAAAACATCAATTGGAAGTATTCTTGGCACAAAATGAATATGAACATAAACTTGGTTAAAAGGTTGAATATAACGGCCTTGATACAACCTACTTTGTTGGAAGTTGGAGCGTGATGGTATTATAACCTTGTGCAAAAAGGTAATACTGTTCATGCTATTGTAGATTGGCTTTAAATATCTAAATCATCAGTGTTAGTAAGAGAAGCGGAATGAATATTAAAGCAGGGGAATCAGTTTAGAAAATAATAAGCAATATAAATAAAGTTGTTTGTCTTGAGGACGATTTTTGAAACTGAAAATATAAGTGACATTAGCTAAAGAGGCTACGAGGAAAAAATTAAATTTTTTTGGACAAAAAAAGAAACTTTACTACAAAGGGTGCTGTAAAGTTTTGTGATTTCATACTCGTATGCGGATCTTTCTCGTCCGCCTAACTTGAAGACCTCATACTTGTCGATAACTTAGGAGAAGTTTAGACAAATATAAGACCAACTCACGTAAAAATCGGGCGTAAATTTTATTAGTTCAATACTCACACTAATGCAATGTACTGATCCGAAGACATCATACAGACTTTGTCGATGATATTTACATGGGTCAAAAAGAACAGTTGCATCGAAAGATAAACTTCGGTAGATCCGAGCTGATTTTAAGAAGTTGGCTGAAAGAATGCCTAGATTGACGACCAGGTGAGCGGCAAGCAGATTTTTTTGATGAAAACGAGGTCTCACAATTTTTGATTATCAAATTCTTTTAATTGATTGGATTCATTTAATTTTTACAGAAAGACAAAATATCCTCCCGTTTTGATATAAAAATCTGTAGCCGCGTATATGTATGTACATATGTATGAAAGATTATCATTTGAGAAGAGCTTGACTGATCTGGATGATTTTTTTTTGTGCGTTAGCAAATTTCCGGACAAAGTTTGGGTGAAAACAAAATGTTGGGAAATCCACTGGGAAAGTCGTTAGTTCAATTTGAAAATTCTGTTTTCTGTTATACGTGCGATAATTAGTGTAATTGATTCTGGTCATATGATTGGTGCATTCGAAACTCAAAATCGATATGCGGGATAGAATTAACTATCCAAATAAGATCAGAAAGGACCAGGTAACATATTCCCACGAAGCAAAAAGAAAACAGCAACCAATTTAAATCTTTGGCATAATAAATATTTTTCCAGTCTTTCTACTCCGTTTTTAAAGAAATCTTCGGTTCCATAGAGCAAGCGTACTTTTTTTTAATTATTTTCGAGGTTTTAAGTAAAAGTTTAAAAAATACATATAATATTTTCAGGTTTGCGAACTAAAATTACACTGAAATTTTCAATTTTATTTACATTCGTCTACGGACTTAGAGTCATGGTGATATGGAAAAAGTTGCAAATCCGAAAATTAAACCCATTACAAGAACGTCCCTCCAAAAAAAAAAGGTATGGCTTGAAGGCTGCACCGTCTTGTGGGAACCAAATGTTCAGTTGGTCCACTTCATCCAGTCGTGGAAACAACAAAAAATTTCCAAAATTTTCACATATTGGTGCTATTCACAATACACTATTACTGTGACTTGTGAAAAGACCATGATGTAATACACGTATACATAATACACCATTTCGAAAAGTGCCTCATATGCATTTCTTTGCGAATTGAAGTCGCTGTCGGAAAGTTCCTGCACAATCGTCAATTTGTACAGATTGTCATTAAGGTCACCGCGAAGAATTCGCCTAACTGAACGATTGAAACGTCCAAGAGCAGATTGCAAGCTCGAAGTTCTCATTTCCTCAATATTTTTAGGTGTTCTTATGGACCGAGACGCTTCGTGGTTTCTCTGAACGAGATGACTCATATAACAATTGACTTCTGAATCTGGCCAGAGCCCAACTGGACAACATTGAGGGTATTTCTAAGGGAGCGCTGTATAAGGTCAAAGAACAGTTTTTCGAAAATATGGCCTCAAGGGCAAACGTATCCTGCGTAGGGTTCTAAAGCAGACTAGCGACAAACCTGGGAGGAAACAAAACTCAAGAATGACGCCTATCGTGTGAAACCACACCCGCCAAGCTACGACCTCAACAGTCGAAATGGTGTGCATTTAAAAAATGGAAGTTTTGCTTAACGTTTTCAGATATAATTGATTAACGCTTCAATTTGGCTGTTTTTTCAGCTTCGAAAATACTTACATCCGAACATCACTCACAAAATAATGAATTCTACTCTCAAAATTCGTGATCTGTAAAAAACGGTTTTCATGCACTCCAATTTGCGGTCTTCATAACAGACCTATTAAGTACTACTGTGTCCAAAAAATAAGGTGACATATGGATTTAAACTGCGCGCGTCGAAGGATTTGGAAATTTTTCTTTCTTTTTAGGTTGGTAGTACTGTCAGTGACATCTATGTGAAATTTCATGTCAAAATGTATTCATAGTGTTTGAGATACGCGTCGTTTTGTGAGCTGCTAAAAGTGAGTTTTTCGTTTTTTGCGATGTCGAAATTTATTGAGCAAAGAATTTGCATTAAATTTTGTTTGCGGAATCAATTTTCTGCTGCGGATACGTTGAGGATGGCACAGAAAGCATTTCATGATGAGGCTATGTCTTAAAAAAAATGTTTACAAGTGGTATAGTGATTTCCAAGCCGGCCGCGAACGTGTCGAAGACGAAGAGCGTTCTGGGCGACTATCAACCTCAACCGATGAAGCTCACGTCCAACAAATCAAAGATTTGGTGTTGAAAAACCATCGATTAACGATTAGAGACTTTGCTGATGAAGTTGGCTTATCGAAAGGCTCAGTCAATACCATTTTGCTTTGGGCCTCAAGCGCGTCAAATCTCGACTGGTACCGAAAACATTGAATTTTTTGGAAAAAAGGCGTCGCGTTGAAGTGTGTGAAACAATGCTTTCCGACTACCAGGATGTCATGAAACGCATTATAACTGGCGATGAGACTTGGATCTATGCTTACGACCCCGAAACAACCGACCAATCGAGCGAATATCGTGCCAAAGGAGAGCCGAGACCAAAAAACCGCGCCAAAGTCGCTCAAAAATCAAGGTCATGTTGACTATTTTCTTCGATTATCGTGTTGTTGTGCTTCCAACCGGCCAAACAGTCAACAAGGAATATTATTTGAACGTTATGCGTCGTTTGCGTAACGCTATCCGCCTAAAAAGGCCGGAATTGTGGAAAGACAATTCTTGGTTTTTACACCACGATAATGCACCATCCCATACCGCACTCGTAATTCGTGATCATTTCGCCAAAAACTCAACCCATATCGTTCCGCAACCACCGTATTTACCTGATCTGGCGCCGTGCGACTTCTGGCTGTTCAACAAGCTCAAAAGACCGCTCCGGGGACACCGTTTTGATACGATAGAGGAGATTCAAGCCGCAGCGAAGACGGAACTGAAGGCCATCCCGGAAAGTGACTACAACCAGTGTTTCAAAGATTGGAAAATCCGTTGGCATAAGTGCATTGCATCGGCACGGGATTACTTTGAAGGGGATGAAATTGATTTGGAAGAATACATAAAGAATTTTCAAAATAAATACAATGTCACCTTATTTTTTGGACACAGAGTAAGCAATTCAAACCAAAATGACCAAATAGTGCGCCAATTTCACGCAGCTGGACATCAAGCTACCTATTGTTTCTTACGCCAATGTTAATTTGTCCATTCGCCGCCGTTCGCAGCAATTGGGACTGCGCATAAGGAGGTTTTGTATGGTAAAACCGCTCAAAATAAAATAAGGACTTTTTTCAAAATCCTAAAATTATTTACGTATGCAAGTTAAGTTAGTATGTCACACCTTTACTGAACGCCAACGCGAAAAAAAATCCGATTTCAATCGGTTTATGCGTTTCGCACTTTTTTTGCAGTTTGCCGATCTGGGTTCGAATCTAGCTGGCATTTTTATTTTTTATCTTATATACGCAATACTACTTTTTTTTTACATGAATGAATGTTTCATATTCTATTTACCTATGTGCAATGAAAACAATGAAATTTGTCTTAAGTATTAGTAAACCCGTCGACAAAATACTACAGGAATGAGATTTATGATATGTTGGAACGAAGCACGAAGGTCTTGATTACTAGCCAAGGAAAGATTTCAAGCTTATTAACACATAGATAATTTACCCATGATTTTTCCAACCGAATTATAAAATTCGAACGTGTGATAGGACATGGTTGGTTCCGCCGCAAGATGTTATACTTTTTTGGAAAGTCGAAAAATAATCGGAGTATTTAAGAAGGTCTTTTTGGGCCGAATTAGTGTCCATTGTGTGAAAAGTAATGATTGGATTATGTGAAATATAGTTATATTTTTCTCGATAAAACTATCACAAATTAAATTTCACGCATTACAATTTATTTAAATTTAGGTAAAAATAATTTTCCACAAGTGCGATAGAAACTATGAAACATTTGTAATTTTGGAGATCAAAGTTGTGGTATAAATATTATAAATATATCAAATAAGCATTTGCTCTGGCAATCAATTAGTCATAAGGACAATCATTTAAAAAGGTTAGTTTTTATTTTCCAGAAAAAGTATGTAAGAATGGCCAACTCTACATTGGAATGCCCAGAGTTCGTCGGTCGTATTTCAGGTTCGGACAAATTATTCACAAAAAACGTTGTATTTGATTTTATTTATGTAGAAAATCACCATGAGCTAAATAAATCTACCAACGGAAGAGGGTCCGTGTCCGTTTCCCTGCATGTATATAATTTCACATATTCAACAAAAACTTCCGCCGTAAACACATCAGATTAAAGCTTACTTAAAAGGGTTAAAGGAATTTCCATGATATAGTATATGCAAAATATATTAAATAAAATTTGTGTTGTACGATAGGCTTTTCTACATGTACTTGAATAAAACGCATTATTTAAAAGAAATTCTTTGTTTATCCTTATGACATACGTATTTTCAAATAAAATCTACTTAATCAGACTCGCTGCTGAAAGATCACAAGATTGGGCATTTCTTTTGAAAAATATTAAGTTTTTTTTCTTCCATGATAGTTTTAAGTTAATTTATTAAATTCAGATTGATGCCAATGGTACGAGAAAACATTGTTGCTATCGTTAGCATTCCCCAATTCCGCTTTGAGAATATCTTACAGTGGGATTTCTGTTTGATAGTTTAGTTTGATCTTTGAAGACACTTTTTAGCTCTCGTTGTTATCTTTAACAATGCTCCTTTCCTCAGCAGATTGCACTTGGCAATTTTTCAGATGGTATTTTATAACCCAAATAAGGAAGCAATTCGAAAAAGCGAATCCTCACATAAAAGGCTGATGGTCCAAACTGCCTTAGTTCCTTATAGATCTTTAGTTTTTTTTTCAAGATCCTACTACGGTCACTAAGCTCTGCTTATGATAAGGATCTTGTTCCTGGTGTTTTTCCAGGATAAAAGATATATGTTAGGTAGTTAAGTGGTTGATGCGATCCTCGATTCCGTACCTCGAAAGGAAAAAACGGAACCCTTATAGGATCAGTTTGTTGTCCATCCGTCTTTCCGTCAAGACCCTTTTTCTCAGCTACGCGTGGACGTATCAAGCTGGAATTTATATCAAATACTCTACTGTCCCTTGGAGCTGTGAGAAGATCAAACTTCTTAGCTAACGCAATCAAAAGATTCAGCCGTTTATAACGCAAATTTTCGAAACTCACAAGGGAATCAAAACCTACAGGGTACTTCCCGTGAACTCAGAATATTGAAACTTGCTACGAAGCAACTTCTTATAACACAGATAAAAGAAACATTCCGAAAGCCTTAAATTTTTAGTTACATCCCAATTTTTTTTTAATGATTATAAACTTATTACCCTTTTCCCCATGAACGCGTTGAGATATCAAGTTAAAACTCATATCAAATACTTAGGTCTAATTGCCTTTAAGCTTTAAAAATACAACTAATTTCTGAGTTAACCCAAAAACGCAAATGTACAACCTTTTATACCGCATATTTTGAAACTCGCAACTACTCACAAGGGAATCAAAACCATAATTTAAATTGTGATTATAACCGCAATGACCGCAACTTATCTCTATGGGGAGGGGCCAACATTTTTCAAACAGATTGTCTTATTATATTATTGTATAATATTGTCAAACATATCATCAGAAAGCTTGCTTGCATTTTTCCTATAATATTTAATTTTGCAAGGCTGTTGCAAGGCTGGTGTAGGTATTTCAGTTATATTAAAAAATGATATGTGATAATATTAAAATAAAGGATTACAGAAACAATAAAGAGACCTTTGTTTTTGAAAATATAAAAACTATGACTCGATTGTCGTGATGGGTGAAATTTTACTTATATACCTACAGGTTTGTACGGAACCCTCGGCGCGCGAGTCCGACTCGCACTTTTTTTGTTTAATTAGACTTGTTAAAATTTTGGCATATTCTTCTTCCGAGAATAAAAACTTTTCACTTATTTCCTTGCCCTTAAAATCGAAAAGCATTGAGTATAGTTTTGTTCGAGTAAATCTCTTGTCAGTATCCTACAAACTTTTGTCCAAATAATAAATTATATTTTATATAAAATAATACAATACTTGATACATTGACAAAAATATATACCTATAAAAATTAAGCCCTATAATGCCATTCTTATAATCATAAAAACTATTGTCTTACATTTTTTAGAAAACAATAATCCTTAAATAGACATTCATGAACACGGTTCGTTAAAACGTGCAAAGAAAATATTTAAATGATAAAGCATGATAAAATGTTTTGTTTTTATTTCCACCACAAAAACAAGATAGTCAAATTGCAAGAAAATGCCCCGTACGAAGGTGCTGATTTGCAATAAATGGAGATCCGATTATGCCCGCGTTCTCGCTGAAAATTCGGCAGGTGGCAAGCGAGGAGGGCCACCCGATGAACTGTAGATCAAGATTATACACAGAATTGTGGCGGTAATAGAATAAGTTGGCAAAATTATTTTTATCACTTTTGACCGGTCTGATCATTTTTCCATTGACCAAGAACTGAAGCTGAACAACCTGCGGCAGTGTCGAATTTTCGGTAAGAAATTCTTAGAAAAGCTGGAGGAAGAATGGGTATGTTAAACAAGACTTTCATGTTTGCTCCGATGAGCAACTTCACCCAGCCAAGGCACCCGGAAAATGCACCAAGATTGAACTCACCTCCGACATTACTAAACACGCAATCATGAAAAATATTTATATAAAATAATCTTGAAAAAAATTAAAGGCAAGCAATTTTCAACTTAAACACTTTTTCAATTCTCCTGTGTTCTTTTTTAAGAAATTAATAACCAAAAGCTTTAAAAATCAAGCTCGCATACATATTTTCATTCGAAATGCAATTTTTTTTTGTTTTAAATTCATGTGTTACTTCCACAGTATGATTGCGAAGCATAAATTCAATATTTCATAATTAAAAGCAAATCGAGATTTTTGTTCAAAATATTAAATTACTTTATTGTACTGGTAAACTGAATACAATCACATGAATGCGTACAGGTCATTACGCAAAATTTAACACAGCAGTTATGAATCTTGATTAAATTTTAATGCATGCTTACTTTTAAACTATGGCATTTTACCTTACATTAAAAATTAAATGCAAATCAGAACTTTTCACGCTCTATATTCTTCTTTTGCCTCAATAAATTCATCGATCATTGATATTAAAAAGAAAAAACAAGTAGAAGTATGAGTGCAACTTACCGACAACATCCAAATGAAGAAATATCGATGTGGGCGGATGAGTTGATACCTGACACTCATAAACGCCAGCATCACGCAGTTGAACGAATTTTATTTGCAGCGTCCAATCCTTTTATCCGGCACAGAGTGATGCGAGATATTCCATCGGAAGGAATTCCACACGAAGTTTCCCATATTGAAGACGTGCCATTGGGGTCGTGACAGTGAGGTGTAGTGCCGTGTATCGACATTTAAATACGATAACGTTTAACAGGTCACAGCATCATAAGAGCAAACGTTCATCGGTATGGCCCCACAGGAACGCCACGTGCAGACATATTTTCCAAATTCAGTGTTTTTTTTTTTTGGTTTAGTGTCATTTATAGTTTTGTACCAAATCCAAAAATGTGACGACAATCACCATTTCGGAATCCGTGTAAGAACATGCCAAGGATATTTCAATAGGTGAACATGAAAGAGAGAAGAAGAAAGGAAATACTATTATAGATATTTTCGCTTTTACTTTGATCCGTAATGCTTGAATGAACTTCAAAACTTCAATAAACAAAATTTAACTATGAAACTGTTAAGATATTTCTTGGCTAAATGGGGCTTGGATTGGAATTTCAAAAGCAAAAGAAGTTATCAGGGAAAGGGAGCTTGCTGTATGGCGAGGTAACTGGAAAGGATATAAACACCGAAGACTTAAAGTCGCCTGTGGTCTTTTCTGGCTGTTGTTTGCCGTGATTTACGTTAGCGTGGCAAGATACAAATGACCGGCATTGCATGGTTCAATGGATCGCACTGTGGAAGTCTGAGTACAAGTTATTGAGTGCTCTTTAACGCAAAATTGAAATAAAAAAATTTAAATAGAGACAACATTTTCATGAAAACTTTCATTAAAGAGTTTTAATTCCTTGTTTCGGTTAATTTTATTCAAAAAACACTAAAGGTGGTTTTGGAAGACCGTTTTACTGTGAACAATTTCCTCTGTTCTTAACATTTATTTTATACACAAAACGGTTGTGCTAGTCAGAAGTCTTTAACTCAGACCATTTTAGACCAGATATGAAGATCTTCTGCTACCAGGCTTTTGTCCCTCCAATTTAAGTGCGAATCAAGTGTGGTGGAAAATAAATCCATTTTATATGGACAACTATTTACATGTTCGCAATCGACAGTATTTTGTATTGTATCATTTTGTAAACGCACGTTACTTAAAACGAGCTGGTATCAATGTCAATAACAGCACATGTGACTTTATGTGGATGCAAAAGCAATGGTCTTTCGACAGGTACAAAGGCAGCGATTAGGTTGAGTGGAGCAGGACACAAAGCCCATGTCATATGGGAATAATCAAGAATGCGAGATTTCTGAGACATACGGACCATTTCGCACCAATCTTAGAGGTCGAAAACAAAATACTGATCCCAGATAGGGATGACTGAACAAGAGATGTAGTCAGAAAATCTACTAATCTGGACTCGGAGTATTCGCGGTCTCGCTGGAGATCTCTTTCTCTCTGTCCCTTCGATTGCCCAACCACTGCAGTGTATTCCAGGCAGGAGTCCAATATATCCAAGAGGCTGCCCACTTACTGTCAATGAATCAGATAGATGGGTTATCTATCGTCATATAAAAAGACAGCCAGGCAGCCATCAAGGCTCTGGACACAGAGAACTTTGCCGCCTATGTAAACTTATCCTATGCTCGGATCCTGGGCATAGTGGTATTCCAGGCAAGCCGATGAGCTAGCTAGAATAGGGGTGAGGTTGGCACTGGCAAAAAATCAGGAAACCCCTCACACCTCAATTCAAGCAATAAACACCATACTAAATTCAGATGCTATCAATATCACCAATCGGAGATGGGTGGAACTAAACACTTGCAGAACGTCGAGGCAAATTTGGCCTCTTATTATCCTTATCCTTAGCCTTAACAGGAATATAATTAGTAAGGCTCATACGCATTAAGAATGGGAGCCCCCTGTAACGACTTTTGCAGGTGCTGCATGGATGAGGAAGATGTAGAAAGTATACTACTTTATCAGGGCACCTGTCCTGCCCTCGCAAAAATGAGGAAAAGTACGCTAGGAAGCTACTCATTCCGCAACCTGGAAAATATGTCAGACTTAAAAATTCAGAACATAGCAATATTCATTAGAAAAACAAGCTCGTTATAACCGGTAATAAAGTGGACATCTCTACAGAGACCACTTGGATACCAACAGGTATTTCTAAAGTATCAGTTGGTTCCAATTCAGAGCATGTTTTCTTTAAAGGAGCCCCCTTTTTTGCTTTATTTTATTTTTTGTTATAGCGGCCATAGTAGTACACATTCTGTGAAAATTGCGAGCCTTAGCATCTGTTATGGTTCAGAAGACACAGCCCTGTGACATTCGGGCAGACGGACAGCGAAAGCTCAGAAATAGGGTTCCATTGACACATTTTGGGTACGGAACCCTAAAAAATACAATCAAAGACGTCAAAACGAAGATTTCGTATTCTTCCGCCATCATATACAATTCACAATTCCGTGGAGAGTTCAACCATTTAAACTTAAACAGAAATCAGTTCAAGTGACAACAATGGGTTGAGCTCCACCGCTCGCGTCAACAGTCAAAAAGCGACAAGTAAGGGGAAACAGCACACTGATGGTATATCAAGTGCTTGGTCGAAATTCCCTTGGACTTAAGAATTAAAATTTGAAGCTTTTGGAATAAAAAATAATAGTTTGCGTTCGGCGATCTGATGAAGTAATTTTTCTTTCATGCAGAGCTCATCCGTACCGATGGAATCAATTAAAATAACTCACCACGATTAATTTGCTCAGATTAGTGCATGGGGGTGAATTATATTAGTGACTACATATCGAGAAGTTGTTCGAAGGAATACTTAGATTTACAATCAAAGTGGTGCAATTACAAATTGTTTCTTCGAGATTTGCTTCACTGTTCTTTTTTAACAAAAGTTCTTTTATTCAATTATTAAGCTCAATGTGATTTTTTTAAGGAGGTTGCAAGGGGTTTGATACTCAGTTTATTGTCGAAAACGAACGGCCCCAGAAGCAGTTTAATGGCAGTTGCACTGAAGATTGCTTATAGGTTGTGGAGCTTTTGGTCGTAAAAATGCCGCGGTTTGGGACCGAAGTGTATAACTGACCCTATTTTGTTTTTTGCATTTCAATTAAATACAAAAAATAAACATACCTCTGAATGTTTCAGGTGTGTGGCACTAAATCGTTCATCACTGCTATAAGTTGTCAGTCCAACAGTTAGAAGATGATAGTCCTTCTTCCGTATCCAGGACACCTGAAGAAATAAAGAGAAAAATAAAATACAATTTACCTAAAAGAACGAAAGTATTTTTAATGAGCAAACAAATGGAAAAGTATTGTCATAAGGATAAATTTTGTTCTCTCCCCCAGTCGATTGTCTTTTCAAAGTCTACAAGATGACTTTTCAAAAAGACCTAGTTATTCGCATCAAGGCTTCCGTTCACAAACAGAATTATTGTGAAAATGAAATAATATATTTAATATATAGTATGTTCATGATTTTCCGAGGTGTAGTTCTAACAGTACAAATCCTATCACATTAAACTCATTTGCAATTTAACCAGGGAATGGTCATCATTCAGCTTTCCAAAATAAGATGTCATCTCTCGTATCTATTTAACTGTCAATGCTTGATTGTTCGTCAAGATTCTCTGTTCTAGTCATTGACACTGAATGGAGAGGTCCAGCTCTCATCTAGAAAATCAGAAATCTAGTCAACAACTCTGATGCTATTCAAATAAATTGTCCTTTACAGTGACTGAGGGTCTAAATACTTGTGCATCCTTCAACACAAAATAGATGCAATGAATTGAATGAAGATTGTTTTGTTAACCTGGATACCATAGTGCCTCATTTGTACACACTAAATGAAAATAAATGCCAGAGGGGAGCATTGCAAAAATCACTTTATTTCCGTGTCCCTTCGTCTAATTCTGCTTGTGTTGACAAGCTGATAGAATAAATCTGGGTCAATTGAATAGTCAATATAAATGAACGAGTACACTTTATTTATCTATGAACGTATCTAGCTCTTAACTTAATTTTTTTTTTTGTTTTTCGACTTTGGACTTTGTTTAATAGGCTATTGATGAGGGTAATCGTTTCAGGAAGCATCGATGGGGGACAATTTATAGTTGCCAGAAGAGATCATGAGATACGACCGAGATGTGTTTGAAAGGTTTTTAATTAAAATATAAATGAATTGAATTTTATTTAAATGGAAGGCTTTACATTGCATTCTTTGGTAGTGGGGCAATTGACATTTAAAGCAGAATTTTTAACCAATTTTTCTTAAAACAAAACAAATTAATATATCAATAATATTAATTGGCGAATAAAATACTGCGAATCGAGCGAACGCAAATCATTCGTGGTATAAGTCTCTGTGCCTATTCGAACTCTATTCATGCAGCAAATAAAAAACTGGATGACACCAAATCTGCATCACATATTGAACATAGTCAAGGTCATAAAAAACAAAACCAAACAAATCCCTTTCCTCAAGAGAAAAAGCAAATGCTCTTGCTTTGAGTTTTGCCGCAAATCATGTTGTGTCCTCTAATTTGGGTGACGAAACGACAAATAATCTGTTTAATAGAAAGGTCCAAGGCTTAGATTCTCTTAACAAAGAACCGCCCTCCAGTGCTTTTGTTACTGAAGAATTCATTCTACGAATCAAAAAAAATTCAAAGTTACGTAAAGCAGGAGGCTTTGATTCCATCCGAAACTTATTTATAAAAGAATTACCCAGAACAGCGACGAAATATTTAACTTTCATCATAAACGCTTGTTTAAAGAACACATACTTCCCCAGCGCATGGAAAATAGCTTAAGCTATACCTATACTCAAAGCGGGGAAACCACCTGAAAAACCAGACAGTTACAGGCCCATTAGCTTACTCAGTAGCTTGAGCAAAATTTATGAAAAAGTGATTGAGGAAAAACAATTATGAATTGTAGAAGAATATAAAATATTTCCCAATGAACAATTTGGTTTCAGAAAATTTCACAGCACTTCGCATCAAGTCCTAAGAATCTGTAATCACATCAAAAATTCCCGCTGCCAAGGAAAATCCACCGGTATGATTCTTTTGGATATTGAGAAAGCGTTGGACTCGGTATGGCATAATGGACTTATATATAAAATGATGAACTACAATTCCCTCTGTATATATGTAAAATAATCCGAAGTTTTTTGTCTGGTCGCAGTTTTAAAGTCCAAACTAATAAAAGTTGCTCTGATGAATTTAAAGTTGTGATGGGAGCTCCACAAGGCGCAGTTCTATCGCCAACACTTTACAATTTGCACACATCTGATTTTCCGAGCTTACCAAAATGTGATGCAGCCATCTTTGCTGATGATACTGCCATATTTACATCACATAAATTCGCTCTCGATATTGAGAGGAATCTAAACCATGCGATGGAAATATTAGAAGCTTATTTTTCCAAGTGGAAAATAAAATTGAATGGTGACAAAACACAAGCAATATTTTTTAGCCAAAAAAGGAAATCTTATTTTCTCCCTAGTAGCCAAATCCAGGCTGCTGGAAAAAGTATTGAGTGGGAGAGCTCGGTGAGATATTTAGGTATCTATCTTGACACAAGATTAACGTTCAAGGAACATATCTCTAGATCGCTTGGAAAACTGAAAATAGACGTTAGTTTATTATATCCATTTATCAACATAAAGTCAAAGCTAAGTCTTGGTAATAAGCAAATAATCCATAAAGTGATTTTTCAAGCTATTCTCCTATACGGATGCCCTGTTTGGGGGAACAGTGCAAAATTTCACATCAAACGCCTTCAAGTGTCCCAAAACAAAATTCTTCGAATGATGCTTAATCTTCCTTGGTAAGACTCTACCCTAGACCTACATGAAAGAGCGAATGTTGAAATGATTTCGGAACGAATACAGAAGCTTAATAGCAAATTTAACTTAGGCTGTACTTTTGCTGATAATCACTTAGTTAACGAACTATGTATATATATATATATATATATTGATATCCCATGTTTTTATTACATTATTATTTACTTGAACTTTATTTATCTATCCATATTAAGTCACATAGTTATTTTGTCTATTTAACCAATTGTTTACTATAACTAATCATTTATTTATTTACTTATATATTTATATATTTATTTATTTTCTTATTTATACACTTATTTATTTATTAATTTTTATATCAATATATCTATTTATTTATTTCTGTATATTTATTTCTTTATTTATTTATTTATTTTTTTTTATTTATTTATTTATTAATTTATACATTTATTTATTTATTTATTTATACTTTCCGTTTTAATTTATTGAATTCGTTATTTACATATTTATTTTTTTTTACATTCTTGTTTCCTTCATAAAGTAACTATTAAAAAATCATACGTAAGAAATATAAATTTAGGTTCAAGTGGTTGTAAAGACCTTTTCTTTTCATGCAAAACTCTTTCTATCTAGTAGCAAAAATTGTCCTTTAAAACTTTGCTTAATATGTTGCTTTAATCCTTTCAACTGTTAATAGACTAAAGAGTTCTTCTCCAATTTATTGTGGATTTCCTTAAAACCCAACTAGTACATTCATTAATCTCCTGAATATTTGAATGCTTCAAAAATTAATTGAAAATTCCTCTGTTTTCCAAATCCGAAAAGCATATCGTTGGAGTCCCAGGAGAGTTGCTATAATGTTCGATTATTCAATCTGCCAATTCTAATTCAAACATAATGGCATCATTGGCATCCGAAAACGAAACCAATCTACGAAATTCATTACTAGAAATGTCTTTTCGTAGTGAAAATTAATTCCAATTTGAATTTAATTTAAGGCATTTCAATTGAAAACTATTCGAATGAAGCGGAAGCCCACGAATTCTGTTCATTTCGCAAAGGAGCTCAGCCGCGGCAAGCTAAAACGTGAGTTATTCCTCACATCGCGCAGGAGGTAAAATACGCGCAATCCTTTTGGGAAATAAATTAATTGTGAGCACTTAGCTACATGTTCTGTTTTGGGGGCGTTTGGAACAAAATTAAATTTCGGAAATGATACCTGCAAGCAAGGATAGCTGGCTAGCTCAGGCAATGCCAGCTTGTCATACCCTTTCATGCTTCGAGGTGTGCACTGGATACTGAACGCGAGTAGTTTTGTAATTATCAAATTGCAATCGCCTGTACAGGTGTTGCGAGATATTGTTTTTTTTTTCGTGAAGCAAACAACGTATATTTCGGCGTTAATGCATTTAATTCAATTATCCGAAACGAAGTATCTTTAATGAAGTAGAAATGGTAACCAATTGGCTGCTACGGTGATGCCCGGTGATGGGTGAGCTTTCATGCCAGGTGGGGTGTTTTCAATGAAATTAAATTTTCAGTTGAAACTGCTGAATATATGCCAAGGTTCATTAGATTTGTGGGGTCCATGCTTAATTAATTAAACTTAAACTGAAGAGAAATATTTTGTATTTTGGGATTCTTTTGAATTCCAGTAACGCTGCGAGAGTGGGGTTTCGTTTGTGAGGATATAGCGCGCACTCAGGTGGGCCTCCTGGGCATTTGAGAAGTTCTGACACCACACCACTGTTACTTGGATGCTTCAGGTGCTGAGGAATTTCTTTTTTGTTTTCGATTCAAAAGGAACAAAAAAGGAATATTGTACAAAATTATTTTATTTATCTTTGTGTAAGTCAGAAAACGTGCATTTTGTTGTCCGAAGAATAATAGCTCGCATTAATTAGAGGAGAAAAAACCTTAAAGGCAACAACTATGAGCTAGCATAATGGAATTAAACGTAACGAAGTCTAGTTGTCGAATTATATCATACCAGCAGGAATATGGATGCAGCTGGATGGTATTCTTATGTGTCCTGAAATGTATATACAGCTCTCTCATTCGATTGTTTTTCTTGCATTAAAAAATCGGAGTATAGATGTTCCGGTGAGATTGTGAGAACCTTCGGTGGTTTCTAAGAGTGATAATTTCCTTACCGATTTTGCGCATTGAAATTATCGTAAAGAAGAGTTAGACTAAACATATCAATAAATTTCCGATTGTTTCCAAGAGTGATGGATTGATAACTCCATCGCCTTTGCTACGACTACTATGCTATGTCGTTAGCAATTTGATTATCTTGCTACATAGCCGTTCCTTAAGTCAAATGACTCAGTGAAATAAAAACAACGTTTTGATGACAATCTTTTTTTTGCATCAGAATTTATTTTGTGGCGATTTATCCATGTAGTGCCAGAGAAACCGAAGGACCTTTACGTTATCAAGTTGGTTAAGAAAGATGACTTTTTTATTCAAAAGAAGGATATAGAGAATTTCCGGATTTAATCTTTTCTCGGGTTTGCAAAAGAAGCGAAATTATTTGCGCTACGGCTAAGAATAGTACACTGAGACAATGCTGTTGGCAAATTTTTTTTTTGAGAACATTGTTAGAATCGAAAAACTGTTTGTTTTACTATAATAATCTTAAAACTTTATTGTTTTCTAATAAATCTTCTTATTTCATACTCTATATTTATTAATTTATTTATCTTTTATATTCTATATTCCTTATTTTAGCTATTGCCTTTCCAAATTTCTAGTTTTATTATTAAGAATGCTCAATTCGTTTCGTTTAGCTTTTTAATTTATTTCTCTGTTCCATGAACTTCTTTTTTGGTAATTTTTATTCACCCTTCCAACACTGTTTGCAAATCTGTACAGTGATAAACTATAATGTGTATAAATTTAAGTATATTTAGAAATCTGTTTTATATTTAATGTTTTCTTCGTGCCTTCTGTTTCTGTGGCCACTAATGTGCATCGTTACTCTGTGTAATTCCACAACTGCGGCTTAATTTATTTCTTGTACATTGTTCAGGATTTTGGGGCCGATTGTCGTTGACTCCAACTACTTTAAATGTCGGGGGCATTGCGAGTATATTCTTTACAGCACTGCAAAAGAACATGCGTTTCGAGCACTACTTCTTGCAATCTACCGGGCCCTTCTAGGGCGCCAATTAAAAACTACTTTTTTTTTTCTTTGCAAGAAAAGAAAGCTCATAAAAAATAGAGAAAAATGTTTCAATTGTATCTTAAATTTAACTGTTAAGCGTCATCGACAGTGCTAAAATTTAATCGATATATTGTTGACTGGTGCAGTTTTCTAACAATGAATAATAATTGGACTCTTAACCGAGCTAATACACGTTCGCACACTCAGAATGATTTTCAACGATATGGTTTGGAGAGACTCAGTAGTTTTCATCTTCATCATGTGGGATATTCGAACATATTACACTAGCACAACTATCATCAGCATAATTATCTAAGCGCGACATATAAAGGTTGTATGTAAACTTGCATAGGCTTTTCCGGCCTGAACAACATACTCGAGGTCACGAGCACTGAGTTACTTTGCCCTTTTATAATATCATACGTTAACGGTACTCACCTCACTGGGAACAGTTAGGTTAGGTTGAGAAACTTTTACTTTTCACGACGAACTGGTCCCTACTCGGGCGCCAAAAAAAAAAATTTAATTTCTTTGTATTATAAGAAAAGAACATATTTTACATATTTAAAATAGGAAAATATTTTCTCCGCTGCATTAAGCTTAATATTTAGTGTCAAACCAGCAAGTATGTATGAGAGCGTGAAATAAGCTCGCTATAATTCTGGTCATACCTCGCCGCAGTAAAAGAAAAAGAACAAGAAAATTGAAACTTTACCTCCAGAACATAAAATTGAATCTAAAAAATAAATAAAGACTCCGCAACGCACCACGAAATTTGGATGTCGCCAAAAAAAGGATTACCAAAGGAAAAAAAAACTCTTCAGTCCATATTTATTTACGAGTAAGTTTGCTATTAGCCCCCGCGTGTCTACAAATAATAATTAGAAGAAAAGAACAAATGAAATTTTATTGAGTGGAACAGTTTATTTGTTTTCATGGCAAACAGAGTTTCCCAACATCTTGGAGAAAATATCCTCAGTCCCAACGGAAAAAGGAAAATGTTTACTCCTTATAAGCCATCTTATTTATTTGCTTCCTTCGAATACAAAAACTGGTATGTAGATGGTGTTCCATCGAGAAAGAGTTATGCCTGTGCCTTCAGCAAAACTTGTTCATTGGTACTTTGCCCAACTCCGATGGGGTTATGAAGAAAAGGAGAAAAAAACCACCACCATTACCGCACAACTTAAGCATTCAATTATTATGCGAGATATGTTTCAAGCGACACATCGACATTTGTAGATGCCCTCATAGAGCAAACCCTCACTCACTTCCGCCAAGCCCTTCACATTATATTTTAGTTTAACCATTTACCATTTGGTTATCAAGACACAAAACAAAAAAAAATACTCCACAAGTCCTTGTGTCATTATCATTCGTATGGGTCTCTGTCTGTAACGCTTAACCTCAAGGCATGTGTAACCATGCGAGAGGCACCTCAATCCCTTCTAAGTTCCTTCTCTCAATCCTTCTGGTGCGGTACGGATCTCTAGCGTGCCATCCTTCTGTACGCATACGGATTAGCAATTCAAAGCGTAGAAGGTTTAACTCGTAAATAGTTTTCTTCGAGTTCGTCCTTTAAATGTCAAATGTGGAGATTTCATGAATTCTTTCTGCTGCTCCTTGTTTTTTTTTTGCTTGCTGTTCAGATTTCTTATGCAAAGCGTGAAGGCGTCAAACTAATGAACAACTCAAGGGCATGTGGATAAAAAGTTCGCATTACGCACAAAGAAAAAAATAAAACTGAATTTATCCCTGACTCGTCCTTATATTCCTGCTCGAATACAACCAAGAAAAAAATAAATAAAATAATAATTTCAATGAAAATTCATTTTAATTTTTATGAAGTCCTTGGCGGCTGGTATCTCGACGAGGCAAACATGTATGTATGGGGCGACATTATGATGGAAACGGAATCGGTGGTTCATGATGTGCATGTCCTTGGGCGAATCTGTTATCTCTGTAATAAATACATGCAATAAAATAACTCGAAGATATCTTTGTAAAAGATCAACGTTTTTGAATGCGTGTATTTCTGTACGTTATATTATGCACCAACATTTTGGATAAGCAAAACCAAGTAATCTTAGATTTTATGGAATATCCTTTGGTGGGTTTTTCGTTTGGCTTTTGCCCTCTCTTAGCATAGAAAACGAATAAATTTTAATTCTCATAAATGGGACGACCGATAAAGTAAGGAGGGCAAAACGAATACAAGGATACACAGATACAAAACATTCCAACGACACTATGTGGGCTTGTTTAAATGTGCACAGTACTTGGAGACCGGGGACATGTTTAATTTAAAAGCATTTCCATTTAATGCGTACGAGTATGTGTACTATATATGCGGATTGGCAACGATTTATCGTCGAATAAATGGGCCGAGGGAGACATTACTAGTACTAAGAGCGTAAAATGTATGGAATCGTATGTGACGAGAACAATGTGTGATCCTTAAATGACTTGGAAGTTTTGTTTTTAGGTCACATTAACATCGCAGATTATTTTACTTCTTTTGCTATGTAAGTTTTATAGATGCTAGTTGTATATGTTTGTATGTGTGAAATGTACTCAATGGAAAATTGTGGTAAACGAATCGTTACATGTTGGGCGCCAGTTAAGTAGGCACGGCGGCGGTGGACCTTTTATTTGAGCTACTTGGTCAGTAGGTAATGGCTTATTTGCCTAAGCGAAATGACTTATTCTTTTTACGGAAAATTAATATGATTATATTTAATTCGGACAATTATAAAGATCAAACGGTTTGTTTTAAAAATAATGTTATTTTTTTTATGGTGAAACAACGAAATGGACGAACTCAATCATTATTTTAACAACGATCCAATAGTGGAAGCAATAGGATGCAATGTCGCTCTGCTACTGAATTCTTTCGGCAAACTTATTGTGAACAAACTTATTCGGAGATTCGTTCTTAGCTTTGTATAAATAACTCAAGTTTCAAAAAAATAAAACTGAAACTGTAGTAGCGTAAAAAATAAAGTAAAATACCCAAATACGAAAAATTAATTTGCGTTGAATAATAAATTAAGACGACAGTAAATTTCGTAACAGGTACTTCGAGAATGAGTAGACCCAAAAATGGGACCGAGGAACCAAACAACTTTAGGTATGTTTTACTCTTAACCTCGATTCCTCAAGAAAATTTTACTTTTTTTGAAGAAACACTTCACCTAATTCATTTATTAATATAGAAACCTGAGCGATGGAAGTACAAGTTGTTCCAGTAACACCTGTCAGCACTCGATTAAATTCGAGTGATGTATTTTTTCGAGGGAGAGTACCAGTACCATCTTTGTACTATTCTCTTCTGTTTCCAGTCTGGATAGGTGTCACAGTGCAATACGAAAAATTGAAACTAGAGATGTAAATCGTATTATGAAAAATAGCTTTAGGCCACCTTCAACATATTCAACGTAACCCTTTGCATTATAGTCTAAAATCATTTTAGCTTTCTGAATCATGTGTTTTGAATTTATTGTGCTTTGTGCTCAACAAAATGACGTTTCTCATATTTAGGAAAATATGAAACAAGAACCAATTTTGAATTGAATCCAACAGTGGATGAAAACACAGGTTTCTTCGTATCTTAAATATCTACCGGTATCTGACGTTGATTATTTTTCCGTAAAGTTCCAAGAATTGTACGTTTACGATCCACAAGTTGTTAAGCTATTTCAGACGATGTAAAAAAAATTATATAGCCTTATGTCAAATCCGAAACTATGCGCATTCCCTGATTCTTTTTCGGAACACTTCCGTGGAGTTTTTCGGTATCACACTGAACTAAACGATCGTATCCCGTTTCACAGTTGCACAAAATTGATGCCATATTTACTGGTTTGCTCGTCATATAAAGGACATCGAACTTTGCATGACAGTAACTGTTCGTCAAGTGTGATATTTATATTTGAGTTGTAAAATGTAGACAACAAAGTCACCCATACATCTCTTATATCTCTTACAACTGCTAATTTATCACCTTGTCATCTTGCTTCTCGATCAGAACCTTAATCGAAACGCAAAATTACTGAAATTATTCTGAACCGTTTCAGGGACATCATTACTCGAAATATAGATCTTCCATAAGCTTGAGACCATAAGCCTTCTAAACTTTCATCATTAGACTGGTGGAAGTTATATTTTGTTTGCACTGCCCAACCTCTTACTTTTAATGGGGCTCACATTTCACAACTGCGATTGCATTTGGTTTTTATAAGCACTGATTTTAGTAATGTACTCGCATGAAGAGAGAGCCTCTTGATTGCTACTTGTTTCGATACTACTGCTTTCATTGTCCAAATATGGTTGAACATTGTGGGCAACACTTTCATTCAAGTTACTTTCCGTCTCGCTTACTATTTCATCTGCGGAACATATATCGAAGTAAATAATTAGCAAAATTGCAAAACCAGTCAATTTGTGAACAATTTCAAAGACCAATCGAATACGTCAAATCTTTATCCCTCATGAAACAATGAAAAGAAACTAAGCACGTTCCAAAAGGCCATAGCGCAACTTTGCACCGCGAAAATTGTACTAAGATGACAGCTCTTAGCGTCAGTGTGACCACAGTGGAATATTTTGTTCCACTTTTGAAATATATTTGGGCTGCAGAGAATATATTTTATTCTAAAAATATTCGCATATAAATCTGGAATATTTTTTCTCCAATAAGAATATTTAGATAAAAAAATGTTTTTCATAAAATTGAATCCTTTACCAGAGTTCATTTTAATACTTCTAAATTGCAAAAATTCACAAAACCGGACTGGCAATGCTTTATGTTATTTGAATTTGACTTCAGAATTTTTTTTCTGATGTGTGGTGTTAGGGTTAACATAATTATCACAGTTATTGCCATTACTTTCAACCCTGTTTTTCTAGTTAAAAGTATATTTAAAATTTTTGTTTTCATCCTGTTTTTAATTTTTGACCTGAATTTATTAGTGGAGCTGAATAATCTTTCAACTTTGAAATAATTTAATGGTAATGATTAAAAAACAGCACGAACTTGGTCAAATTTTCAAATGCTAGATGATGAGAAGCATTTTTGAAATGAGAAATTTCAGTCAAAAATTTTATAGTGCAATGTATTTTTCCCAGACACTATATTTCAATTCTCCAGTTCATGAACAAATTTGAAATGCTCTGAGGCTCATGCGTGTAAACTGATTGCACAATTCCATTTTGGGTATTTGAATTAAAAAATATTTTCAATCAACAAGCAATTCATTTTGTTTAATTAGTTTATTTTTTTCCAGACATTGATCTGTTTGCCTTAATAGCTCAATAACGAAATCTTTGCATATGTTTTCTTTTTTGCTATTTTTATTTTGTTTGTGTTTAAAATAATTTTTTTTTAAACCTTATCTTTTATTTTATATTTCTCAGTTCTATCAGATGGAATAAAAAACTTGAATAAAAAAGTATTGAAGTGGTAGATTGTTGAGAGGATCGTATGGTCAGCCTGCCAATTCACCAAACATCATTTGTTTTCTCGATAAACATGACGCAATTTTTTTAGCTGCAACAAATGCGCTGCAGAGCATTCTCCCTCCGGAGCGGGGCCCACATTCAACTTCCATACAAAAGGTAATAAACAATATTTCTAAAATTAACGCCAACATCAACACGCTAATTGACTATCGGTACTTGTATCATAGGTATGACAAGCATTAATTGATTGTAAATATAATTTATTCTATGAAACCTTACTGTCGTAACAGACATCTGTTTGGAAAGAACCGGCATTTCTTACCCGAGCATCTTTTTCATGCTCAGGAATTATTTACCTGAGGAACCTAAGATGAAAAATGAACTTTCTTAACATAAGAGACTCCACAATAATTTTACAATACTTATGATATATATATGCATATTTAATAATTGTCATGAGGTCGTCTTAAAATATTTAAATAGTTAAGACTTTTATAGTCAATTAAATTTCATCAATATGTTGTTAAATGTCACTGCATGTAAAATCGGGGTAAGAATTGATCGTTTTTATAATCACTGAGTATTCGAGTACAAAGATAACTCACAAATTCACGATTTTTGAGTTGTCTCAGTTGTGATCTCGATGCGTGATATCATGCCTTTATGGCTTACCAGCTTTGAAAATTCTTTGTCCAAGAAGAACAGGTGTCTTAAGGATGCGGCAGCATAACCTGTAGAGACCGAAGACGTTACGAGAGGTCTCATTCGAAAATCAGGCCTTTAAAATTCCGTTTCCTTATAGGTCAGACGCCATTACGTTTGCTTCAAAGAATAGTTACTTTTTGAACGGATGTGCGCGCCTTCTTAGATCGTTAAAATGTAACTCCCATAAGGCTCTGTTCCGGAAGGGAAGTCAATGTTTAAATGGATCGCTTCCTTCATACAAACCGCGAATGTGACAAGAAGTAATGCTGGATTCCTTCGGTCCGTCAGATCACCTTAGACCATTGAAATAGTGAGAGCTTCATCTTTTCAATCCATTGGAATTCTGTGAGCAAACGCGTGCTTGCTCTTGGACCAATTTCAATTTCAAGAGCATGCAATGGTTTTTCTCAGTTAGAAAGCATATTTTCACTAGAGTGGATGCTGAATGTGCGCTTGTGGGCTGACACGAATCCCCAAAAATTTCATCAAGGCTCTTGCATTCATCTAAAGTAACAGAGGGTCGTGCGATTTCCTCAGCTAATCAATTTTGTTAATATTCGAATTCTTGATCAAACCCTTTGATGTGGAACCGAAATAAGAATTTAGAGAAAACAAATTTCAAAAAGGAGCCCTTTTTCGTTTGTACACTCGTACGTGCTTTGGCCACAGTGTGGAATTTTGGGCGAGTAAGTCTCAGTAAAACCGGAAAAAGATCCAATTTTTAATCGAAAAATTATCATATCTGGTTGAATAGATATGTTTAAACAAACTGTCAGCATTGGAAGACCACAAATCACATGCTTTTAACGAGATATGAGTCAAAAGCTCAAAAGCTCGAAAAAATTACTTTAAATTGGACACCCATAAATACCTCTCAAAGCGTAGCCGTGCTCAATATTTACATGATATAATCCTAAAAAGGTTAATAGTATTTATCAACTTAAATAAAATTGTATACACTTTTGTAATTGGTTTAAGGTTCCGTACCTTAAAGGAAAAACGCAAACGTTATAGGATAATTTCGTTGTCCGTAGGTCTGTCAGTCTGTTTATCAAGAGACTTTTTAAGATCACGTGGAGGAATCAAGTTTTGTTTTAAATCGCGACAACATTTTACGGCAAGAAGAAAGCTATGAAAAATGTATGGCTTAAAATGTACGATCGAACGGAACCCTTAATACGGATGTTCGACAAGCACTTGGCCAGTTTTTCTTTTTTGACAATTAAAAACTAAAAGTTGTGAACACAAAATTACAACACATCTTGGAAGCAATTGAGTTATGCAAATATACATAATAGCCTTTAAATAACAAGCGAAACAAAGAAGGTGAAAGAGCTAGGTAGGTAGTTAGGTAATCTGGATTTATGTTGAAATTTTAGCTAGACACTTTGAATGCAGCTTATTATTTGGACAAGTCGGAAATCCCCATTATCTTTTCCAAACTTTAATTATCTCAACAATGATGGTACGACCATGATTTAATTACCTCAAAAATAAATAACACTCCAAACCCTGCACTGCTTCTTTGATAAAGCAATCAATTCCACAGTAAAATCAATAAATTACTCTGGATAACGTGGCGATGAATAAATTAAAAGCTTCTCACAGGAACAAAAGACAAAATAAAAAGGAACAATGAACATTTAGGGACAGCAACAAAAAAAAATAAATTTGGAGGAACAAATTAAGGGGAAAAAAACCCCAACACACGCAATTACATTCCAAGTGAAGATTAATTAAACCAAACTGCCAATGCCCGGACTTGACACTCGTCGATTTGGCCGATGTCTCCATTTTCATTTAACCATATAATTAGCCCAGTCTACCGTTAATAATCCTCGGCCCTGGTGAATTGTGGCCTCTGAATTATAGCCTAACCTTGGCTGCCAAATCGGCAACTAGGACGATTCGCGTGTCGGTAATGACAATTTGTCTTCGTTGTCGCAACCCGGGCTCTATGCTCCTCCTAGATGAATGAGTTCAAAATAAAAGCGCCAAATACAATTATTAATTTGGGCCCGGGAGGTTTGAAAGCTTTAATAGCCTTTGTTACATTTTTGGTATTCTTCTTCGTTTTTTTTTTGCCTTCTGTGCAATCACCGAGCCAATTAAAACTGGGAAGGGACTTGGAGATGGAAAAGAATTCCAAAAGTATGACCTTTGTTTTAGTGCCATTTTTTACTTTGGGTCTCCTTTCCTTTTAGAAATTAAGAAATGTTTCGCTTCTTCAATCAGTGGTCCACTCTTGTATTTGTCCTTCGACAAAAATCCTTAAATTAATGCAATTTGTTTTTGCTAAGTATCAAGGGCGATATAATGTTAAATTCTGTGACGCATAAGTAAGTTCGCTAATGGCTTTCTGGGATCGCTCAATTGGGACACATGCCTGCGAGTCAGATTTCCGTTTTGAGTGATCTAAGAGTAGGCTTTTGGAACGGTAGTTGAAGTCCTACCCCACTGAACAAGAGTTCTAAAAAAATAACTTGAGATGCATCAAAGAATTTTGCAAGTAGAACGGATTGTGCCAAAGAATAAAAAAGCTGTCTTTTTAAGCTCATTTATTTAACCTTTTGCAAGTTTAAAAAAAACAGTTTGTTATTACCTGAGCTTGTAATATTTCGATCTTAAAATATGTGTCGGATTCAACAAAACAACCATGACTAGTTTGTAAGGTTTTTGTTTGTTCGAACATTCGAAAACAATAATTCAGACCTTTAACCAACAGGTAAATATACATATTTTTATTTTATTTATTTGAGCTTGAGCTAATGGCTGCTTTTCATCCTTTCGTTAGTTTGACAATAGTTCGCGGTTGCTAAATCATTAAAATGGAGTTTCGGCCTCGTTTCCTCTTTCCGTTAACAACTGGATAGCGCAATTGCTTAAGCGCGTGCTTTTCAATTCAGTGGTCCCAGGTTTGACTTATTGGGCAAGTCTTGAAATTAAATGTTGTTTTCGAAAATTTTTAAGGCAATGTATTTTCAAATTCAAATTTAGAATGGTATTACTTTTAAGAGCATCATATAAGGTTCCTTTCTTAGAAAGGAAAAACGGAGCCATTTTAAGATCATTTTATTGTCCGCCTGTCTGTCATGAACTGTTTTCTCAGGTATGCTTAATGGAATCAAGTTGTATTAATACCAAATACTTATTATTGCGATTCTTTAAGGCCTTTAAGAAAGAAATTTTCTAGAAAACAAAGGAAATCATGAAATTTGACAACAAGTTATCGGAAAAATCCGAAAACCGTAAATTTATACTAATATCATTAATAAAATCTTAAGTTTATATCGCAACTCAATTTTACTACAAAAATAATGCTTTGGGAAATCAGACAAAATTTGCTGCGTATTTTGAAGCTCGCAAAAGGCGGGTAAGAGACTCGATTTCCATGATGGACGAACTATTTAAATAATCGTGCCTACATGTTTGTACGGAACCTTCGTTGCGCGAGTCCGACCGGCACTTAGCCTGTGTATTTTACTGCTTGCGAAAATTCATCAAACCTGCTGAGCAAATATGAAGAAAATTAATGTTAACAAAAATCAACAGAATAAAACAGGTCACTTTAAATTTTGTTGAGCTATTTTCAACACCATTTTTTAACTTAAAAATAACATTAAAAAATATTACAGATGTCAAAAATTGAGCTGAGATATTTGATAACCAAAATTAGATAGACTCAACCGACACCTTTTTTCGAATTCAGATTTATTTTTATGGGGTGTTTTAGAATTGTGCATTCTTCATTTTGTATATTCATATATATGCACATTTTTATAAATATAAAGTATTTATTTGGTACATTTTATAAATATAATATATGAAAAAATACAGTTTACGTTAAATAGTCTTGTAATTAAAGAAAATGCAGATGATACTAGAGAAAAGTGGGATTCACAAAATAGTTACATATTTTCAATTTACAATTTAGAAAAACTTAAGACTATTTTTTTATTCTTAATCATTGATCCGGATATATGAGTTTACCAAATCTTAAGTTTAAAACAGTGTCTAAGTGAAAAATGTTTCATATGAGAGTTTTTTTAATTCAATTATCAAAACTTCTAATTCACAAGAGGTTCTGTTTACTTTTACATAAAGCTGAAATTTCAAAAAAGTAACAACGGCAAAAATGCGATTAGAAGGAAAAGGGTACCATCTGAAAAAATTGTAGTAAAACTTTTTGATATGATCAGTGTGGTAGCCATAGTCAAAAGGGTTCGATTCTTAAAGAACTGTTTGGAGAACATTGGAAGATCCTAGAAGGTCCTAGATAAAGGACCAACTCTAATAAATCAGCGACTTCGTTGAAAATTATCAAAGGCAAAAAATTTTCATGGTGTGCAAAAGGGGGTATATAACATCCAATGGTATTGGCTCAATCGAAAGATGAGGTGTGAAAATGAAAAAAAATAATCTTATTTTTTTTTTTTTTTTTTTTAAATAGTGCTCGAGTGCTCAAGGGATTTGAAGTACCCTTAAAGTGTTTTTTACACAGCACGAGCAGAAGCGGAAGGGAGAGAAAGGAGGTACCAGTGCACATTGGTTTTAAATTGTTGTAGGTTGCAGTGCAAAGGAAAAATAGAGCGAGGTAACGCATTCCACATGCGCATTGTGTGGCTTATAAAAGAATTTCTAAATTTCACAGTGCGCCCGAAAGTAGGCTTTAGGGTAAACTGATGAGCATTCAATGATGTACGGGTGTTGCGAGTGAATTTCTGGAGGGGCGGAATGCAATTAGCTATTTCGACGGAGCATTGGTGGTAGAAATAGCGATAAAACAAAGTCAAGCAAGACACATTTCGACGGTGTTCCAGCGAGTGAATTGTTTTCGATATGTTGTCATCGTCTATGAGTTTTATCGCTCGCTTTTGAATCCTATCTAGGAGTTGCAAGGTGGTCTTGGGTGCACCTGCCCAGATGTGAGCGTTGTACTCCATTTTAGGCCGAATAAAAGCCTTATAAATTATGGCTAAATCAGAAGGGGTAAAAAACTTTTTGCACCGGTTTAGAAAACCTAAGCATTTCGCTGCATTCTTGGCTATATCGAATATGTGGTCATTCCAACGTAGGCTAGAATTGACGCACATACCGAGCATTGAAAGCTTTTCGGTTTCATCGACGCAAATGCCATTCATGGACAATGGCTGGGGGTTAGGGTTTCGCTTGAATGACATAAGACAGCATTGGGTTTTGGAAGCATTAAATTCTACTCTATTGGCTTGTCCCCATTTGGTTATGCTGTCGATATCAGAATTTAATGAGTTAAGCATACGTTGTCGTTCGATGTCCACGTCCGAAGAGCAGGGGCGTGAATCATTAAACGCATATGAGAAACTGAGGGTACTGTCATCTGCGAAGGAATATATTGGATTAGATGTGATAGACAAGAGATCGTTAATGAAAATTAAAAAGAGAGTCGGAGACAAAACTGAGCCTTGGGGAACACCAGCATTTATATGGTGAATTTCAGACTTGAAACCGTCCAATACAACTTGTATTGTACGATTCGAAAGGTAGTTTCTAATCCATCGAAGAAGAGACTCACCGATCCCATATGCAAGCATTTTCGACAAAAGAGCCGGATGCCAGACTCTGTCAAATGCCTTTGAAATATCGAGTGCAACTATCTTTGTTTCACCGAAATTATGTATAGATTGGTTCCACTTTTCAGTGAGACAAGTCATCAAATCACCAGTGGACCTGTTGCTACGAAAACCGTACTGTCGGTCATTAAGAAGTTTTCGTGATTCAAGA
Organism: Orthonevra nobilis; assembly: GCA_963555765.1. Taxonomy (NCBI): domain Eukaryota; kingdom Metazoa; phylum Arthropoda; class Insecta; order Diptera; family Syrphidae; genus Orthonevra; species Orthonevra nobilis. Next base: position 49,593,512 of record OY743226.1, read on the forward strand.
TATTTCATAAGCTGACGATTAATCAGCGTTTCCATGACCTTAGAAAGAAGGGACGTAAGTGCTATGGGTCTGTAATTGGAGGGAGAAGAAGAAACGCCTTTTTTAGGGACAGGCTGGACAAATGCAGTTTTCCATCTGCTCGGAAAGAGACCTGAGGAGTAGGAAAGATGAAAAAGCTTACGCAATGGTTTTGCCAGCGTGGAAGAACACCTCTTCAGAACTATAGGGGAAATACCATCTGGACCAGCGGATTTGTGTATGTCTAAATCTTTCAATACTCTTGCGACTGTGCGAGTGCGAAAATATAATTGTCCCATAGAATGTTCAACGCCCTCGAGCACTGGTGGTGGTAAAGCACAATCTGGAAGTGTGGAACTGGCCGCGAATTGTGCAGCAAGCAGATTGGCTTTGTCAAGATTATTTACAACAGGAGTATCATTCGAAATGAGCGTCGGAATCGATGACGAAGTAGAGTTCTTAATATTTTTGACGAAGGACCAAAATTGTTTACTACCACTGGGACAACGTAGTATTTTTTGCCTTAATTTTTGTCCATGGGAAGTTTTGGAAGTTTAAAACGAAGTTGAAATTGTCGAAGGGCAACTCTTGGTTGGAAATAACTTTATGCTTCAACACACTACGAGTTGGAATTCATTTAAATAGAAAAAATTTTACCACCCTGAGGTCCGGATCTCAATTTATAAATTCTGTTCCATTCAACCCTTGAAAAACTCTAAGAGGTTTATTAGTTGGTTAAAGATGAAAAAGAGATTTAGAATTAAAAAAAAAAATCTTTCAAAATCAGTGACTAACGTTGTCCAAATGATTGTGACGATGACTGCGTAGTTTACATCGAAAGAACATTTGCTGAAGTCAGGCCAGCGTTCAGACAGGACAACTGTTGTCGGATCCGTTAGTTGCTATATATTTTTCCTATTGATAAAACGAACCCGTGAATCATCCTTGAAAACCCTAAAGTCTTTTCGGCCCTTGGCATGCAACATCGGGTTCTCGATAGCTTGATCTCTTAGAGAGATTTGGTATTTTTATCGCCTCAAACCTGAACTCTTTGAATTTAAAACCCTTTTTGAAGGAGAATTTTCCACCCGCTGGATATTCCAAAGCAAATGTTATCAAAGTGTTTTGAATTTTCGAACTGCACCCACATTTTGATACAGCTTAATATGCTCGCGGCTGCATCTTCTATAAATAGGCCCAAATATATATCTGTATCCATATTTGGCTATCTGCAAAAACAATCCCACTTAAATATTTAGCCCGAAGCCAGTATTTAAAATTGAACGATTTCTCCTTCGTCGCATTCGTTGACATCAAAGAAGACCGTCGCGTCCTAAATTACGCACTTAGCCTGTGAAAATTCTCCTTGGCTGATGTCGTGTTATATATAGACCCGGCATAACACAGATTTCAATCTGCTATCATTTACCAAGGTCGAATCACTTCCATTGAAAGCTATTGCCAACAAGGGTCCTTAGTCTGCTGAAATCCAATTCGATTAAACTGTACGTGTCGTCGTTTTATCTGCTGAGTCATTCCATGCCAGGCCAAATGGAATATAAATTATTTTCGATTTGCGGAATTGGTATTGGCTTATAAGTCAAATGGCTTTGAAGCCATTAATTGATGTTTCGCCAAACGGATACACGCTAACAAAAACCAGTGAACAAATAAATCTACGTTGACACATTTATTACCACATCCATTGGATACGCGCTGGGTGGGCCATAATGAATTCATTTGACTGATTTTATTTACGGTTATTGAACTGTATCCAGTCGTTTTGAGGCTTAACTTGGCCAATGATTTAGGTAATGTATTGTGATGCATTCTGATCACACATCGGGATGCTAAGCACTCGAACGAACTTGTTCCGGATTTGAGTAATCTGGTTTGAAGTTGACACAGTAAGTGTGTATATATTTGTGGTTTTAAACGATGATGCCGGTTTTTCCTACACTAATTATTGAGGCTTGAAAATTTATAAAGTTTGAAAAAGAAATAACAATGTTTTATTTTAATCAATTGGACTCATTTAGACTTAAGGATCTTTCAAACATTACTCTTTTTGACTTAGAAAGTATTTTTGAGCATCTTAGCCATGTGGTTAAAAGGTTTATACGGCATGGGTACCAATTAATTCATGGTACTTAAAAACATATTCTTACCGTATGTTTTTTATAGCCACAGAAAAACGAAAGTCTTAAGAATACATAAATGAAAAACCTGTGTTTCCCTTCAGATCCTTCTTAGCAGTTAGGTTCCAAAAGCGTACATAATTTATGTAAATATATAATCTACTGCAAATAATCACTGCAAATTTATTTATTCGGGCACACAAAATTCTGATCGTTAACGCCTAATCTTGAAAAAATATGTTTAGTATGCGAACCAGTTTAACTTTAACTTTAAGTTCAAAAATCTAATATGTTGCATTTCCTCCTTTCGCATCAATTACCTATTGGAGTCGTCTAAGGGTTGAATCGATAAGCATTTATGAATTGAGATCTGGACTCTGAAGTGGCCATTTCTACACATCCGGCGAAATTTCATACAAACATTTTTTGAAATAAAATTCAAATCAAAAATTCATTTTTTTTTTCAATAAGTGCCTTCGTATGAACACGCAGTCTCATCTATCCACAGAATGGTAGCTCAGCTATTCTTCCAATCTTCTCCCAACGGTTTTTGCTCTTTCTTTAAAAGTTCGGTCTTTAGATCGCATCGAGTCATAAAAATCACAATTTATATTGAAACAAAGTGTAAGAATATTGAAAAAATCAGTGCCAACTGTAAGCATTATTATAAATTATTCAGAGCCTGTTATTGAATTTTCAGAAAGTTTATCGGTCAATTATTTATTATAACACTTTGATTAGTGAATCTTAACCATCCGAGGACCCGCTCGAACACACAAAAAAGAGTTCATCAAAGTAGTTTCATACGTTTGGGAGGAGTTCAGGAACTAACACACTTTCAGTAGAATATTCAAAGATTTGCTTACAGTTCTAATTTGTCCGACCGCCGATGATATGAAACAAAATGCTCAATAAGAAGTATAGACTCGGAGCTTTAAATTTTAAGAACATAGGACATAGAACGAGTTTCCATTATTGAGCGAAGACCATCGCCGCCAAGAAATGGGCTATAATGAGATGACCAGAGTCGTCTATAGAAAGAGACTAAGACATGATTGAGTTATGCCATTAAAATGTACTAGACTTAAGTTCTTGCAGGGCCTATCAATTATAAGTCGCAGATTCAAATCCTAGAGTAAGCCGTGAACTTTGATCTAGTATTCGAATATCGTCAAGTCACAATTTGCATCAAATAAGCGGTGCCGAACAGAAGTGGTCGCCCATAGTAGCCTGTTCAAGTGAGTGTTTTTGCTGTAGTGATTACTGTATCCGCCTGTCATGCTGGAATTCCAAGCTCGTTTAACAAAGTAATTGTTGGTTTCAATGATAAGCCCTGTATGCCTACGCCACTGAGAGCAAAGTGATGAACCTTTTATCCAAAAACACAATTTTCTAGTATATCAACTCATTTGGAATAAAATCTGTGAATTTAATTAATGCAAATAAGATAAAGTCGAATTCTACGCCCGAATTTGGAACTTAGCTATGAGGAAATTGAAATCAAAATTCATTTGAGTTTCAAAGACACCACACAATCTTTCAATTATTCTCCTCATTTTTCCGATCGCTCTGTGCAAATGGATTTTAAGAGTTGAAATTGGTCCGACCTAACACTAACGAGAAGAAGCAGCACTCAGCCATTTTGGACGCGCAATTTTAAGTTGACAGTCATTTGTGTGAGTCGATGAGAGAGTTTTTTGTTAAAATGGATATTGAGTATTGAGTTGTGATTATATTGATGTATTTGAAAGGCAATACGCGTACGCGAATCAAAGATGAGTTGGACTCAGTGTATGGGGACTCAGCATCATAATTTCCCACAGTGAAGTGAAACAGCTGAATTAAAGTGAGAGAAATAGCAGAGGTTATGGAAATGTCAAAACAACGTGTTTGTCACAAATCAAATCAAGATTTAGGCATGAGAAAGCAGTCCACGAGTTGGGTTCCGCGTTCGCTCACGTTGAACCAAAAACATGTCCGAATGAACATTTTCAACGCTCTATTGGCGCAGTTGAGGCAAAACAACGCGCCGTCTCAAACGGTATTGGTTGCCATCCGCCTTACTCATCAGATCTAGCCCCAAGCAACTTCTTTTTGTTCCCTCATTCAATAACTGCCTTCGGAGGACTCAGATTTTCGTCAAATAAACCTTCATGAACAATTATTTTCCAAGGAGAAAAGTAAAAATTAGATGAAGAAAAAATGTCTTGTATCGTTGTTAGATCGGAAACTTTTCAGACCACCCTCGTATATGTGAAGTATGAACAAACGTGCTAACATTTTTTGATTTTAATATTTTGTTATGCGATGGGTAGTCCAAAATTTATGATTACCTTTTTAAAACACAACATTTAGTACACTTGTTCTGGAATGCGTGGGAGTCTCCATCTTTACTCTCCCAAAACGTGTCTATGGCCGCCATCACCTCACTATAAACTCAACTTCTGAAGAAGTTCTACCAAGATTAAAAATCTTGTGCCAACGTGCAGCTGTAGAATTTGGAGAAGCAGAATTCTTAGATGTTTCTGTTTCGTTGCGTCGGCGTCAATGACTTTTGAAGACATTTAAACTGGTGGTGATACTTGATGAAGGCTCGTTATTATTTTTTTTTTTTCAATGTGTGTGTTTTCAGTTTCGCAGACTGTTCGCATTAAAGCGATATGATTGCCACGGACAATACTTATTTGATTTATTTATCTATAAATAGTGACGATATAAGCAATCTATTACAATTTTTTAAAGATCCAATTCCGACCCGATTAATACACTTGAATCACCTGTGAGTGAATAAAGGCAAAACAAACAACAATAAAATGAAATAACCTCGAGGTATTCAAAGTTTTCGTCCACCCACGGTCCAGAGTTAACCTTCAGAACGAAGATGAATGACATTGGATTTTCAAAAAATCCCTGCGCATGGATAGAGTATGAAGGAGTAGGTTAAGAGAAGAACAATAAAGTCTCAAGTGGATAGAATGACCATACCTCTAATGGCGCGAAAAGGTTAGAAAAGTCTTTCTATTTGAATCCCTTTTTCCTTCAAATCGTCATTGTTTTTCAACTTTCAATGTCAAACTATTCATAAATTCTATTCAAATCTAATTACCGTGAAAAAACCTCATAAATATAATGAATCTGGTGTGCGTCGCATTTTGGAATATTTGTACTTCAGTACTGTGTCCTGTGGACGCACCATGTTTTATTCAATGCTGACCAAAATATACGATTTTGCATTTGAATTACATCAAATTACAAAATGGGAACCTTAATCTAATGTGATGTGATGTGTATAAATAATAATGTTCCAATTTAAATATTGTATTTGAAACTAGAACGCCCCAAAGGTCTGTATTGTTTGAAAAATGTCATTGTATACTGGTCAAAAATAATTCCGCTTTTAGGTCCTTTGAAAGTTTTGAATACATATGACAGTTTATACTCCTAAAAACAAAAAAGTCGGCTGAATGCTAAAGCCATGAATGTGTGCTTATGCATTTTTAAGCCGCAATAATATCATACAAGCTTGATTTTTTTCTTTGAAAAGCAAAAAGCACACCTACCTTTCGAGTTAGATTAACTTTTTGTAAGTATTTTGATTTTTTTTTGTGGTCATTCGACGAAAACGCGCATAGCGAAAGAGTCATAATCTTGAATCGCTCAAGTAGTCAGTGGCCAAGAAGACTGAAAAGTCTGAGATCGAACAGATTTACATCTTATAAGAGGTGTGGTGACTGATAAATCTCTTAGAAAGACCGTCTTCTTCTTATAGTGACTATCTTTTTAAAGTTTTATTAACTGGATATATGAAATTTGGGCAAACAGGAATAAATTTCATTGAAAGAACATCACTATCGAGCGAGTTTCAGATTTCTCGGTGACAATGTTTGGTATTCCAGCTTTTTCCAATTATTTTTTGTATTGAAGTGTAATTTATTGGTTTTTAAAGATAGTTGAAAAACTAGTGTTGATGAAAAATGGGCAATAGGTTTAAACCAGAAACTACAAAGTATGAGATTGTACATTACATGCCAAATGTTCAAATTCACAGGTTTCCTTATCTTATTACAGTATTTGCGAATTTCAGTTTACAAAAAAAAAAAACATTATTGGAACAGCCAATCCAGAATGTGGTTGACAACCTAGACTTTTTTTCATGATCTAGAACCGACTTAAACGAATATTACACGAAAGAAGAGGAAAGATTGGACCGAACACAGGTCACTCTTTACAATTATTTAAACTACGTAAAGGTAATTGGAACACTACGTTATTCAGAATTAGATAAGCCGGCATCAAAGCTAGGTTGACCGTACTGATTATGAACTTAAAATACTATTCGAACTTGTGGAGACCGCGAATATTCTTAAAGCCTTTAAGACAAGAATTTGTATGCGGGATATAAATAGGACTTTTGATGTCGTAGACCCATAAAACTTTTAAGCAATTTTTTTTTATTTACAATTGGTGTAAGTCTAAACTAAGAGAAAGAAAAGAATATGTTAAAGTTGTTGACAATTCAAGTGGCTCGAAATCGTACAACATGGGTGTGTCCAAGGTCCACTATGTCCAATTATATTTCCAAAAAAACATATATTCTCATTTTTTACTTCCTTTCTCGGGTAAGATAAAATTTCTTTGCTGATGATCTTGGAATTGCATTTTGTGAATAGTAGTCAATTGAATTAAGCGCTGATTTAAACCATGACGTGTTTTTATTAGGATGTTGGTTCGCGAAGCAAGGGCTTATTAAATGCAGCAAAACTAATCTGATGTACTCAAGTCTTGCTTAACAAGAGTCTCCCAAAATAGATATAATAATGCTGTGGGCATTGTGCTCGAACTATCCGAACAAATATTGATTGCAGTATTAAATGCTCTAAAATCGAAAGAGTAGATAGTTTCAAATATCTTGGTGTCACTAAAGATACAAATTTAAATTGGTCAATGCATATCAATATTAAAATAAACAAAAATCTTTCAACTTCTCATTGCCTATATAGCCTTTGTAAGTATTGTTCCACATGCGTTTTGATTTATTATGGTATATTTCAATCAGAATTGCAATATTATGGTATACGCTGTTGTGGCTCTGCCTTTGTAAGACCTTGCAATTTCACACTGAGCGCTATTTATTTTCTTTTTTCTTTCAAAATTTTTAAAGTTTTTTTTTTTTTGGAGAGGATGTAATCTACAGAGTCTAATTACTAGTGTAATAAGAACTCCTTTCTGTGTTGTTTCATGATAACTTTTAAATAAATTTACATTGAAAATTTGCTTTTATAAAAGAAACAAGATGATGGAAGCTCGATTTTAATCACCAAGAAATTGAAACTCTGTTGCGTTTCACAATCTTAAAGCAAAAACAAAACATTATTATTGTAGAAAGTTACTTGTTTGTTTGTTATTTTAATTATGAATAAATAATAATGTTTCAAGGTTGTGTCTGCTTTGACTTGATTTGCACTTTTTCTTTTTTTTTTTTTTTTACTGTTTGTTTAATATGGCATCATCTTAATTTTTATTTAAAATGTCACTATATTAATTTTGTAAACTTAAAGTTGGGAATTGCTATTTTTTTATACAAGAATAAAGAATGAACTGTAATGAATTAAATTCTTTACAAAAGAAATTCTGATTTAAAACGCCATACAGGCAATATCGTTCTTTCAAATTTGTTTGAAATCGTCTTATCTTGTGAAATCTTATTTTAAAGCGCCTACAACTGTTCATCGAAGAAAAATATTTTATCGCTGAATTCCGACGCATTTGAAGACATTAATACTTTTTGTTGTGTCTTTCTTGACTTCTCTCTTTTATAAATTATGACATGATGGTTTCAGTTGTAGGGGACGACAGGCCTTTCCAATGCCATTATGTAGAATACTAAAAAATTAGTCTCCGACTTAAGATATAGATATATAGGTATAAGATAAAGATATAGCCGTCAGCTGTATAGCTACCGTTACAACAGTCGATTCAGCAACATTAAGACTCAAAAATAAATAAAATATGCGAATGGACCTAGGCTGCACCAAGTTATGGAAAAGACCAACGCATTTCAAGTCGATACACCGTACCTTTTCACCGACCTCGCAGCCGGCTCCGAATTATTCAAGAATTACACTGGATTCCGTCGAGAGTATGCGTTTTGCTCTTCTCTGATTTCTCTAACCTCATTATTGAACATAAATTGCGCCGGTTTAAAATCTGTTCAACTGGTCATTGCAAGATTGCGTTATTAACAGATTTTTAAAACCAGGTTGGTTTTTACATTTAAGTAGAAGAAACGAACAAAATATCACAGCTGGAGCAAAACTTCGTAGCCAGCAGTTATAACATTAAAAAAGTTAAGGAATTTATTTATCTAAGGACAAATATCAATCGAAATTTGTGGGAGCAATAAGGATAAAAACTCCCAAAATTATGGTCTAAGGCAGACTCATTTCGTATATTTTTTTTACAATTACCGTGGCAGCAGAGCATATTTTAAGCATCTTTGAAAACATTGCAGACCGAACCACCGGTTCAAAAATCAAGCAATTTAATTTCAAGCCTTTGTCGTGAAGGATTGAAAGGAGTTTAAATACAGGCTCAGATCATGACTTCAATTTCTCTATCAATTCTTCTGTGGAGATTATTGAGTAGCAACTCAACCAGAGGGCTAATTAGCTTTCCCGTTTTTGAAAACATGTTCCGAAACCTATCTTGGAGTCGCCATATCGACTACTTATGTAATCATTCCATTTTGTGGCCATATCTTAATAAGCTTGGATTTTATCGAAAACAACAACACAGTCTTGATGTCTGCTTGGGTGTCAACGTAGATGGTAATGATAACAATAATTGCTTTATATATTTAATGTGAATGTAACACGAATCAAATATTTACATGTGTGGAATATAAGGGCGTCAAACGATTGCAAAGATAAACAGAAAACGGCTGGGAATTCGTATGTAGCATTGAGGTATTGAATGAAGCAACGACATTCTCAGAAAAAGGCTTCTTATTCCTAAAATAAAATTTGTCTGATTATGTTTTTCTGTTATATAGTATACCACCGACACAGAAATAACTTGTAATAAGTACGCATTATAAAACACAGTAGGCATTATTTCCGCTTTAGAAATCTAGGCAACATGTGGAAGACGTTTCAATTAGAGGTTTAAGTCCATTATTAGGATTCTCGTTTGGTATCGTTTCCAAGCCTCAAAATCATTTTTTCCGTAAGAAACACACATACTTTGGTCAATTAGACTAACGTGACATTGGGCGTAAAAGGTCTAACAACATCAACGGTATTCAAGTACAGGCTTGCGTTCTAAAATATTATTGAAAAGAATAACATATGAAATTGGCGAGGGGGCGGCACTGTTATTCAAAATAATCTCAAAAAAATCCCAAGAAATGAACTCATTTAGTTAGATGATGTCACCAGACATAAGGTCCTTGTTAAAAACAAATTTTTATGTGGGCTGTACAAACAATAATTTCAACTTTTAATCCAAAGCCCATTTAAAGAGTGCTTCTCATGATTTGCAGTCAATTTAGAGGAATAAGTTAAATATAGATTCAAAATACAGTCCAATTATTTCTGGTCTGATTAGGCCAGGACCCTCGTCAGTTTACTTTTACAACAATAGTCATCTGGGGGGGAGCAAACAAAATTGGTTCCATCTGGAATTTGCGTCTTTATTTATTCGCAACCAACGAGGATATTTGGTTGGAAGTATTTTAATTGTTGAGATACCTTAGGTGGGTTGTATTCAGATTCTCCAGTGCCATACAAGATTACGCACACAATACACGTGGCGGCTTTCTATAGCAACCCATTATAAGTACAAAAACTTTTTAAGTGCGTTCAAGGGATTTTGAATATTCTAATACTTATTTTTGAACTTGAGCTTAGTTCAGCAGGCCAAAGAAACTGTTTAAGGCACCACATAGGTCAGCTTCATAATGAGTGATTTTTTGATTTTTTTTAGTTTTAAGAATTCTATTTTCGGCAGCTTAAGTGCAAAATTTTTAAGTCAAACATGCTCAGTTACCGTTATCATTTTTTCGTGAAAAGATTTATAACAAAACAATGGTAATCATTTTTTTTTAAATTTGAGGTCCCCAGAGTTGGATTCTTCCTTCCTACATACATGTGTGAGTGTGTGTGCGTGCGGATTTTTCGCCTCGCATATTTTTAGAAAAAATTATCGTAACGGATTAAATTCATTCGCCGCGTTATTGCAATATGAACACCTGAAAATGTTTGACTAAGATTTGATTCGCATGACAAAATAAACTGTCAAGAAAATAGATAATTCCACGCGTTTTATTAAAATCACATTACTTTTTTATTGAAAGATGTTTATAACCCATGTAACATACAGTTTTTCAGTGGTTTAAGGGTTGCGAAACTCAAAGCGGTGCCAACGGAACCCTACTGCAGAGCCTTCGTTTTACATACGTCTTTCAGAATGTGCAATACTTTACCAACAAATAATTAAAATTATACAAAGTTAAATATAAAGATGGGACCCATACAAAGAACGATCCCGTTTCATGGAGCGGCTGGCGATTGGTAATGTTCTCAGGCGATGCGATTCACCCTGTAGTGAATTTGAAACCTAGCCAACTCGAATTCTCAAAACCAATTTGACAAAAATGAGATCATAGATTCGCCCATTTATACAAAAAGTCTGCATCAAAAAACGTTTACATTCTGATGCTTTTTTGATATTAATAATAAAATACTTCAATAATCTGATCTCAATTTTTTACTTTGTGTCGAACAGATTTACGTCGAGGTGCCGCCTCGCATAACGCAATGACGCGGAACTCGTCCTATCGTATCGCGTTCTTTTCGAAAAGTTAAAAAACTCTGGCCAGAAAGAGAAACATGGTGTTCGGTCGTGTAGTTTGTTCATCTAAGACACAAAGCTTAAATGAGTTCGCTGTCATAAATTTGGCTTTCATTGTGTACTGGGAAACAATTTAATGACGACAGCGACTTCTCGCCTAGCTCTCGTCTCGCTCTAGCGCTGCCTTGTGTATCAGACATAACTCGTAAATATCTGCGATTCTATGAGAAAACTAAAATTTAAGAAATAATAAGTGTTGCATACTATAAGCGGATGCGGAACCTTTTGCGCGAGAGTCAAACTCTCACTATACAGTGTCATTCATGAGTTTTCGGACATACATTCTTCCAGAAAAATTCATAAAAATATCTTTGGTTCATACTTGCACCAATTTGACCATCAATCGTTATACTGCTTAATGTTACGGATCTCTTCTTGAAGTTTACCTTTTTCGATGTTTCACATATTTTTTGCTAACTTTTCTTTTTAGTTCGTTTCAAAACAGTTCTGTTGAGTTTAAAGCACTTCTCTCATTGATCTACGTTTTCACGGCTAAGCTTGGTGCAAACATCTTGCAAACACGTGAGTGCTAAACGTTCTTAATTTTCCATATTCATGACCTCGCGGACACTGATAAGGCTTGCAACACTGACGTCAAAAATTCGAAGACCCTTATGGATCATCTTTAATTAAGCTAAACGCGTAACGAACGCTCAACGAAAAGTGCGAAAATTCTAGACAGGAATTTATTAAAATGCTAATAGGAGAAAATTTCAGTATGCAAATCACGAGCACCATTTTATCGAACAAACAAGAAATTTAAAACTACCCTTGGTCTGAAAAATAAGCTCAGCCAAAATAAGAGCTTCCAACACAGTCGGAAAAAACAACACAGTCTGCTGTAGTTTATGGTTTGGCGGAACTTTTGACTTGGCGACACGTGGTTCCAGCGAGAAAGCCCTATATTTCACCAACCACTTAAAATGTAAGTAAGACTAAGAAGGTAAAGGAGGGATATTGATTTGTCAAATCAAATATAAGGCGTATTCCCCTCTGCAATAAAAAACCAAACACTTTAGAAATCACTTATTGTATTATTGCAAATTAAATTATTATTTGATACGGATTCTGAGGACGAATGGTATTTTGGTTTACCAATACACCGAATATGAAGATTTAACATGGGTTTCTTTTTGGTGGCCACACCCGAATAAGAGGGACGTTAACTCGCTAAGAGATTCGAGAGCTCTATAAAAGAAATGCCAATTGGCCCAATTCAAAGATAGGCACTTAACCAACTGCGTCAAATCAACTTAATCGTAACAACAAAAATTTAACCTTACCCTGAACCTGACTATTTCCTCCCCGAAATCTTCACCTTAATAAAAATAGATTCTTTGTCCCCTTTTTAAGCTTTGTTACGTAGTCCTAATAAGCTTTTTCGATTGCGAAATGAATGCGGGGAAAGGATGTTAATAAAAACAAACACTTCCCATGTTTAACTTCCTTGTGTAAATCCTTGCCGAGTTGATTTGATTTCGAGATTCTTATACGAATAATAGCGATCCCCTGGATTCAAATTAACCATCTTATCACAATCCGCCAATCGAGAAGAAGGAATTAATTCTTGTTTACATCTCGGTTCGTGAGAACATATTATGGAAAGCAGAAGTCAGTCATTAATTAATGCAAAATTTCAATAGTAATTTTCATCTAATAGACTTCCTATTCTTAAAAATACTTACTTACTAAAGACTTACCCCAAATATTCTTTTCTTTCGTTTCAAACAACCCAAATACAGGCTGATGCAATAGAACTTCTTTTTTATAATTCATACAATTCAGATTGCAACGGTCGAACCCGACCAGAAGCGATATCGAAAAAGCTGACAGCAACATTATGGAATTTTTTACGAAAAAAAAATGTAATGCGCCCAAAATTTGTTAATGTGCGTTTTTTAAAATCAAAAAATTACTCAAAAAATTTTATTTAAAGAAGAGTTGCTTTTTCAAGAACAGTTTACACCGCAACATATCTGTCATTTGTTGAAAATATACTGCAATTTATCGGAAAGAAAAGAAATAAGATTTTTTATTTTAATTACGGAGGAAAAAAGATGTTTCTCAAAACAAGCAGTTTGTATCAAAAAGAGTGCTTTTAAGTCATGGGGAAAAAATAAAACTTGCGATAAAGTAAAATTAATGTTCTAATACTTTAACAATGTTAATGTGTAAAATTAAAACTGTACTCGAAAAGCTATTTTTTTAAAAGCACCTTCTCTTGTTTCAATTAGTGCCATTATAGCGGCACGGAAATGGTTTCAATATTTTTAAGTTTAAAATTTCACTACATGAACCATCTTTACATTGAGCCTTTTACAATTAACTACAGTTAAACATACTACAGTTATATATCTTTATGGTGTACTTTAAAAAAATTTTGAATTTGAATCTTAAAAGAAATTGCCGTTTCCAAGACCGCCCCTGTCTTGCAATTGTTATCAGTCTTTTTTTTTGAATAAAAATGCCGACATTTTCTCAAAACTCAATTGTTTGATTTTCTATGTGATTTGATGCGACTCCTCCCTTATCGATAATAAAAGAATAAGCTTTTTGGATTCATATTTCCGTAATATATTTTTTCTAAGCTTTCTCGTCGAAACGTGGTTCAAGAAACAGAGAAAGGGTCACTTAAATATTTGAAATGGCTTCAACTTAAAAGAACTTGGGACGAACTTGACAGATATGTTCTTAAGCCTATGTCCAACAACGAGATATAATTCAAATAGTCTACAGATTAATAATGTTGGGGAATATAGCCATTTGGCTGAGAAATGTTATAATATAATATATGAAGAAATATACGAACAATTTTACACGAATTTTTCCGAAAGGATTTACTGGCCGGAAATTCATGAAAGACAGTGAATATATATTATTTATACATATGTAACTATCTTATAAGGAGTTGAAAACTGTAAGTTAAATGGCTTATGAACATATTTAAAATGAAAACTTATTTATCGCCACTTGTTTTGACAGATTTTTTTATATTAAATTTTAACCACACTGTCAAATTTAACCAAACCCTTTTCAGATGTTCAATCTGCAAATATGCTTCGAATGAATTTAATTTGGGCTCGTTGGCTTGGATATTGGTTTTCACACTTTGCAATACACAATACTGTTAATATTTTTATCAATTTTTACAATACACAATTTTGCTGGTTTTAACTGAAAAAAGGACCTCTTCAAAGCAATTACATCTTCTGAGTAAATTTTTTTTAATGCGGCACATTACAGCACTTTTGTTTTCATAAAAAAATCCAAAATGTTGGTGTCATCCATTTCGACATGATTTTAAAGTTTAATTTCCTTCCAGGTCAGTATGTGTCTGCCACTCCTGCTCTACGTTCTGCGTTTGAAACCCCCCAGCATGCTTACCGAAATCGCCTCAAACTCGTGAGGTAATTAAGGAATCAATCCAGCGATCCAAATGTGTTCTGCGGGCAAATGTGCATCTGCGCTTTGATGGCGAACGAGTTGTGGCTTTTTTCAAAAAACTTTTTAGAATACGTGTTACATGGAGTGGCTAGCCTGCTCATCCGACTGGTCCAAGAACCAAAATAAAAATAGCCAAAACGTCAACGCAAACGCCAGAAAATCCGCAATCTGATCTTAAAATCTGCTTGAACGTTTAAACGACCTCCCCGTATCCAAATTCAAGGTGTTGTCAAACAACAACAAACTCGTTCAACGGAAATGTGAAAGCATAATACGTGCCTTAGTCGTTATCATGCTTATCCAAACAAGTGAGTTAATTTTATTAAAATTATTCTTTAAAACTAAAACTATCTCACACGTTTCAAAAATCGTTTGCTTTTTTTAATGGAAAACACAACAGTTGGTCCTTAACAAGGAACGTGGCATCATTCTCAACTGCACTTGGATGCGCTTTTGCACGGTCTTGCTTTGGCAACAAGTCGATTAACCTGCAACAGCTTTCATCCTACTTTAGATCGCACGTGATAATTGCTAATGACTAAGATAACAATGAGCTGAGATTCCTCAGTTTATTCATACAGGACGTTTAGCGCTTTAAGTGTATGAGTATTCTTCATTAAATTATCCTCTGCTACGTTGAGAGACGAATCCAAGGCTTCCACGTCCTCTTTGAAATATATTTTGTTGCGTCATCGTCCTTGAACGTATTCGCATCCTTCATCATCCATACACATACGCTTGAACCGCTGCTATAGTTAATGTATTATAATCAGAATTATCAGGAAGATGAGAGAGACACCACCAGACAGCAAGGATGTACATCCGACAGGACCTGGGGAATAATTTGCGTTTATTTTTTTATTTTTTTATTTTGAAAGCAGAATAGCACGCTAACTTCTCGCCGTAAAAGCCCGTCGCTTCATTCATTAAGAGGCAAACAAATTTATAAGGATATACGCCAGGATTAAAACGGAAGCAGCAAACATACACACAGTAGGTTGTGGGACGGAATCCAGCTCCTCGTTGGCGATTTAGAAAGCGCGGCAGCCGCATCGAAATGAAAACAGAAAAAAAAATCGTGCAGTTCTGCACACAACAATGAAGCTTCGCCATGGAAGATATAAAAATAAGCCCAAACAAAAGCATACAAGACTCGTTCTTACGGAAAAGGAAAACAAACCCAACGGAGGACACGTCCTTAAAATTCATAAAGTCTTCATGTCGCCACGACAAGGCCGGCAGGATATATGCTCCTACGGGCTTTATATGCAAAGCAATCCAGCCAACTACAAAATAATAATACAATCAAGGAAAGGATCAGCCAACCACTCCGTTGAAAAGGGCATTCTGTTGCTTTGGCTTTGTGCTGTGTGTCCCTCGCCAAGGATAAACATACTATTTATGTACATACGTCCTTTCGAGTAGATCATTCATCTTCTCTTATTTTTTCATATTAAATCCCGGAAGATAGAATCTAATTAAAGGACTTGTATGCGTTTGATGCCTTGTGACTTGGGCGACATTTAGGATGTTGGTATGGTGTCCGCTATCCAAGATTACCACAAGTGACGTACTAAATTGTGTTTCCCATTGTTTGCATGTCCATTCGCCTTGTTGCAGTATGCCTCTTAACTCCCAACATGTTTAGCATAAGACCTGAAAAGTACCCTGGAACTGGGTCTTAGACAGATTTTATGCATGGTGTGCATCGTGAAGCACATAAGCTACTTAAGTGCGTCGGCCATTATTGTCATCTTTATTGTTGAGACAAACATGCCATGCATGTCGTTCAGAATGATATGTTGCTGGTGCATTATACTTCCTAAGTGGAGCGTAAATATAATGCATGTCCTCAAAGTAGACATGCCAACAGCAAAAAGGATATCCGCGACTGGCTTTTCAAAGAAAAAAGAATACAGAGCTGGAATATGGAAAAGAGTGATTGCGATATACATATGACGCCGGACAACAATGACGTTGACAATAAGTCAACAAGAATATTTCCACTTCAAATTACCAAATGAATGCCGAGGGATGAACAAAGTTGGATGTTCTCTTGACGCAAACAGAGGTAGTTGAGCATTATACATAAGAGGACATTTAATGAGGCATATGAAAACCATACCACTTGAATGAAGTTTGTTTGCTCTTCTTGATTTCTTCAGTAAAGTGCTCCGAGCTTTTATTCAAATTATCTACTTAAGGGAACAATTTTTTGTAACCATTTTGCAGAAGTAATTTTTATTCCGAGCTTACGAATGGTCTTGTCGGTTTATTTATTTATTTTTTTGGAAAAATCAAATTAACAAGAACTTCCTGATGGGAAGTTAAAAATGAGATCATTTGTAAACCTCAAAAAGTTTTGTTTTCGAGATCAAATTTTAACATTTTAAGATATGCTATGACGTGATTGAGCTAAAGTCGAAAAATCTTGAACGATTTTCAAAAGTCTGAGTATAATGCGTTTTAAATTGCGTGAAAATAACTGCATCTATGTGACCTGGGTAGGTATATGCTTAAGTTCTATAACCTAGTAAGGAACTTTAAGATACCTCAATTGGCTTTTGTATTTTCGATGATCTCGTCTCGTTTATTCTTATACCACTTATCTTTCATGGAACACAAATAAAAAATCCAACACCATCGAATCGGATTTCAGTGTGGATCTAGCGATATAAATATTACCATTAATTACACGCTCATTGAACTCAGTTTACGATGAAGCGATTGTTGGACGATTTTGTAGCACTTTGCTGCAACCATAGTTCGCTTTCGTCCAAATACTCAATTTCTAGCCACAAAAATAAAAGAGGTAATAATGTGCACTTTATTAATTAAAACTTTGTGTTCTTGGAAGAAAAATGGGTCAATATCTGCGCCGCGCTAAACACACATAAAAGAGTCTAATGGTGAGCATGCATTTCTTTTGGTCGGAATAGATGATTTTTGAGCCCAATTGTTATCAATTTCGAGTCAATCTTCTCAGGCTGTTGGAATTGCGAATAGTTTAGGCGAAAAATCATTGCAACAGCTGCGACTGCTATCACGGAAATTTTTTTTTACGAACTTTTATTACAAAGCTGTAGTTTATGCATTATTTGAACTGACATTTCTTTTGAAAATAGTTATTCTTTCGGTAATATAGCGTCCACTTTGGCAGCTAATTTATAAAGCTTGCCAATGCTGTTAAATTGTTAAAGCGCGAGTATTTTTTGTACAGTGCAGAAGTGTCAAAATAAAACTTAGTTATAAAAGAAACCAACAGATGAATCTTTTAAAAAAAAAAATATAATTGATTTTAGATGGAATTCTTCTCTTGCCATTTTATTCATTCGTTTCACTCTCAGGGAAACGCTGTAGTTCCTTGTTATATCAAGGCTGCAGGTCAACCGGAAAAGTTAAGTTCATAAACTTATTTAAAAGGCGAGACAACAATTTATTTTGCATCCATGTTTTTTTGTACCTCATTGGCCCGAAATATTAAAGATCTAAGCAGGCAGGGAGCAGTTGGAGTCGCATTTTAAATTTCATTTTTTAAGTCTTATTTTTGGCTTGAAGTCTCATAATGGATGTATCAATTATGTTCTTCTAAAAATTCAAGTTTTTTGTGTGTTAAAAGGTTGCTGATTCATCCTTGGCTGCTTTATCTATCCCAAAAATATATAGAATAGAGAGCCACATCATTCCTCCCACATTGATCATTTTAATAAACAGGCCTCTCAGCAACTTTTAATTTTGAAGCGGGCAATTCCAGACAAAAATTGAGCTTTCTTCAATGAAATAATATAAACGACATTTTATTCACATTAAACTCCAAGTTATGCTCATTTTTAATTTGCCCGCTATTATAGCTTTTCTTATAATGAACATATACAAAGTAAGCAGAATGATTGGGAGAAAAAATGATGGTCGTTTGAATTTTAGCGAACTGCTCGGTATCGCTTTATTTGCATTCGCTCAATTCGCAGTATTTTATTCGTCATTTATTAATACAAATATATGTATGTCGAATTTTCTTTATTTTTTAAAATATTCTTCAGTACTCTGCTATCAGAGAATTTGTGTCTCCAAAGCAGAGCAAATGACAGATCATTTACACAAGCTATTTATTTTTCGATGAGAACTTCCGACTCCAGTCACTGGATCTAATTAAAAGGCATGCGGTAAACCAACCTATTGGAAGGATCCAGAAAGCCCTTTTTGTATACATCATTGATTTTCATCTGACAGCAGCAAGCAGAACTTTTGGCTGTATGACTCATCGCATTACTCACTTGGCCAAGCAAGGACTTTGATCATGCAACGAACACGATCATGAAATCGAATTCTTCGCAGACTTAAAACCCCGCATATCACATTCGAAGAACAGGATTCGGGTATTCTAGTACGAGATTACCACATCAGTTTATATAAAGATGGGTTAAAACTGGATCAGGACATTTAAGTGATATATTCTCGAGCAACCTCAATTAAAAGCTCTCTCTCTCTCTCTCGCTATTCTCAGTTATGCTCACTTATTCATATTAGGTGCCAGAGAAGAGGGAAATCCTTAAAAATTATAAAACAGACGAGACAACAGGACTAGGAATTATTCCGCCGGCAGACTGACTTCCCAATACAATTGGTAAATTAAACCAATGTGCAACCTCCCCAAGAAAAACGTGACTTCTTCTCCATTTCCAATGAACCAAAAAGCTGCTGAAGCTTAACCTTGAGTGTACCTTTATGTTGTCCTGTCCTTTAGCCAGTAATGAAGTAAGACTGAGCAAACGATTTCTGCATGAATTGCTGTACGGAATAACACGAGGAAAACGTTCGCAACTTCCTGCAGAACTAAGCAAAACAATGCAAGTGAATTGCGTAGCAAAACTTTACGAATTCCTTTTATGTAAAATCATCAAATTCAATGCAAGTACATATTAAATGAATTATCAAATCCTAAGCATCACAAATATTTCGCAAATCAAACATTGCAGACGTCGTCGCTTTAATACATAACATTCTCCATCTTTGAAAATATTATTTTAAATGAGTGAAACATAGAAAAGAAGGCCAAGGACAAAGCTACGCATCTCCTGTTAAGCATTCGTCATAACCCCTTTGATAACCAAAGTGACTAAAGAGTCAAAGCCAAACTGTTGAATAGAAATTCTTTTTTTAATTTTCCTTTTGACATTCTAAGTCCTGTGTTTTATTCATCCCATTTCCAAGTGACCTCTCGTCACAACATCATTTGTGATAATCGTTTAATTACCCCACACACATACTGGTGTGCGCATGTACAAAAAAAGTCAACACCCATGCAAATTTATACTTCAACGATTCGTTTTTCCTCTGATCCTTCTGATTTCTTTGTAGTCTGGCTTGCAAATCGGCAAAGTGATTTGCCTCCTATTTTCGTCCTTTTTCCCTACGCCAAAGTGAAATCACAACACTGATTATAAAAAATCATAATTCGCAAAATGCTTTTCTATTTCGTAGGGTATGTTATTGATTATAAAGATGGAAACGGGCGTTTTTGTTGTTTTTTATATAAACAACTGTCCATCTTAAGTTTTATGCTTAGCCTAATAATGCAGTCGTTCAGCTGTGCTGGACTCTGAACTCTAACTGAAACAGTGTCAGAAGTTTGTGTGAGCTTAAATAATCCATTATTTGCCAAACGCCTTTGATGAAAATTGCAAGATCGATATTTGACGATACCTGCTCTTTCACGCTTGATGTGGTTCTCTGAAACCTAGTTCAGGGACTGGCGTAAAATATTACTCGAACGCAACTTTCAAATCAAAGTTTCAAAGTTTTGAAACCTGAGGTCTTCTGCCACTACTACAAATTTTGGCCTGAGTCCATTTTTCAACATTTTTAGTGATATGGGGCTTCCCATATATTTTTGCCATATTTTTCTGAAAAAGTCTACGAGTTTACTCGCGCTATTTTGTCAGCGTTTCAGGTTATTGCGCCTGAAAAAAACGTATTGTCATCTGTTGTGAGTTTCAAAACAAACAAAATCGATTTGTTTAAAATAAAATGAGAAGAATTTTGCAAATATTGCATGCTTTCATTTGCAGATTTCTACTCTACAGATCTGTAGACTCAATCGCGGTCAAATGACTGCCGAGGAACGTGAGGCATTTATTTCTGAATGTCTTTCCGAGAGCTCATCGGACGAAGAAGCAGCTCAGTTTCACGTGGATGATGATCATGAAATGGATCCGGATTTTATTACAGAATGTATTTTTTTATTGCAAATGCAATGAAGAAGTGACACCTGTATCCGATAAAAATGTGAGTCACGAAGTTTAAAAAAAAAGTAAGTTAATGAGGATGAAAGTTTTGATGAAGATGAACATAAAAATTCAAATTGTGGAGTATATCAGTTTTACGGACCAAGGAAAAATTTGAACCAAAGAACCAGTTGTAATTACAATAACTGCTCGAATGCCTGCAATCAACGTTTTTCGAACAGCAAGAAGCCTGATCCTCTGCCTTCCTTGAAGCACGACGCGATCATGAACCTATTTGACAACATATTCACCTTGAATTTGAAAAACAAAATTGCGCCCAACGCCAAAGCCGAACATTGCTACAACTTTTTGAACGAACACAATTTTGTTCAATGTGCATTTTTTAAAATGTTGGGAAATTGATTTTTAATGTTCAGATTGAAAATTTTTGTTATGTCAGAAAATGTTCGATTGGTATTTATTTTTTTGTGAAATCCTTGACAATTTTTTTTAATAAACAAGTAACAGACATTTATTTTTCTTTTATTTTGAATTAGTTATAAATTAAAATCAACGAGAAAGTCATTTGTGAAAAGTGAAATTTTTGGGATTTTGAACAAAAAATCTCAGTATTGCACAACATATTATGTTATACTGATTATGTTATGTAGAGTTAAAAATAGTTTTATTGTATTTTAAAAGAAACTATGCTTAGTACATTTAATTCAAAAAATAATAAAAATATGTGTATAACAAGCTTTATTAATTCACTTTTGTGACTGCGTCACAGCTCGAGAATAATTCAATGATTTCTCATAATATTTTCATAAAAACGTCAGTCCTTTACGTTCCGCATGAAAACAGGGCTATAAGCATCTATGTAATTTCCTGATGTATTTCTCTATTCCACTATGAACGGCATGAACTTCTTGCACTTGAGAATGCCCAGGTTCAGACTATTTGCGTGTTATTGTTTCTTGGTTTTTATAAGCTTCCATGAATTTAGGAATTGCTAACGACACCACTCTATTCTTATTCTGCGAAATACAAGCACTGAACCACAAAATTATCTTATTGGCTTTTGGAAGATCTTTTAAAACGTTTTTTTAAATTAAAGTGAGGCAAGATATTATGTCATTTCCTGAACGCCCACTTAGCGCTTCGTGCCAAATTCTACAGTAAGTAATTTTGTTATTTTGACAAAATCCGGTCAAATTATAGACAGCATGCTCACGCCTATAATAGTAGCTTGACACGTTTGCCTTAGGGAGACAAAAAACAATTTGAAGATAATAATTTTCACGATTAATCTGCGTCGCTTCATAATGATAGCTGCGATGTGTATTGTAATCTCATTATTTAAGGATGAGCATAAGTTTATTTTTTTCTATCTATAAGGTTATTTACAGTAGTTAGGCTTGTAAGTTTAGTTGTTTTTTTTTTTTGTTTTTTTTTTAGCAGTTCCCCAGTCAGCTTTCTTTCTATCATCTTTCTAACCACTCTCTCTCTTTCTCTCTCTCTCTCTCTCTTTGGCACGGCTCTTCTCTACTGATGAGCAGAAGATATTTGGAAAAGAGGACAAGGACTACCCGTCTGACGAGCTAAGCCGAGCACCCACAAGCGTGCCACCGTCATCCTGCCCTTCATCGAAGGTGCCTCCGTGGCCTTCCATAACTCGCAAGAAATGGCGCCCAAAGTATTATTTAAAAATTCATGATTCATTTTGGCAAGACCAATAACGTTTGATATTATTGAAGACACAGCTTTGCTTACCTAGAGTACATCAACCCTCTTAAATCAGCAGCTTGTGATAGATTACGACTGAATGGCGATGTCAGGAAATAATTACCATTAATTTGAGCTAATTGCAAGGCAGCGACAAAAGTTCTGTTTAGATCCTTAAAATCTGAATCTGAAGATCTTGAGGAAGCCACTTGCCCACATATTCTGCTATCGGAGAGTTTCAGTTTGAACTTCCTGACAAGGAGTTTCTTACGAATTGTGATGTGTTTAATTGGAACATGTAAATTAAAAAGATGGTTAATTGAAGATGTCAAAAATGCGACCTATTTGTCGATGGAGGTCGAATGGTACACAGATTACAGAGTGGCCATCATTCACTAAGTCACTAGAACTAATTGCATAACATTCTTCTTTTTACATCCCGATTGCGAAGTAAATTGTAAAAAAGTACAATAAGGTTATGATGGAAAAATTGATGAGGTCAGTTTTGTTAACCGCAAACCTGTTTCTCTTCTATAAAATATTTGTCTACATTTCTCCTGATTCTTTATTCCAACGGTGCAGACGAGGTCTTTTATTCAAGACCCTTAGATTTCAAAGTTGTGAGGTTTTCTTTCTGTTATAAGTGATATAGAACTAAGCTCAACAATTTCATTTGCCGCAAATAGAAAAAAGGGTTTGGAGAACACGTGGCTCTGACAAGACGGTGTCACCGAAAACACAGCTAGCGCTACGACGAATGTTTTAATTACTCGCACGTATTTCCGTCTCGACAAGTGATAGGGTATTACATATTTTATTTGCTTTCATTCGCATCGTTTCTATATTTCTTCATGAAATATATTCAGCTTCCTCATGCATAGATGTGGGTTTGGAATATGTCCTTCTTATTTAATTATACAGACTTTCATCAGCTATGTGGATGATTCAAGTCTCCATTCGCTGGTTTTGGCGCATTTGACTACATACCAACCCGTCTTCTGATCTCACATGAACTGTTCAAGGATTTTCTGTGTAGTCGTTTTGTTTATAAAAGCATATTTTTCTTATTTTCTTTGTTTCGCCCGACATTTTCCCCTCGGCAAGGACACGTTCTTCTATTGTTCTTTCTTTAACATTTAGCTGTTTTTCTTTCCTAAAAAAAGGAGAGATTATATCTCTTTGGTGAGTTTTACGTGGCAGCAATTATTGTTGTCTCGTTTAATTAAAAAGACATCCAAGTGCTGTTTGGTTAAGTGGGGAATTAAAAGAGGAAAATTGAATTTGAATTTCGTATTAAAATAAACACGACAGAAACTTGAAGTATTGAAAAAGAAATCAAATTAAACTTATTTGTGTTGTTTTTTTTCAACATAAAGAGAGAATCCAGCCAGCCAACTAATATGGAATTTTATAGGGAAAATAAGCGGAAACATTATGGACGCTAGCTTATATCCTTGGACCATTTAAGCCTGAGTTGAGAAACCTTGGTAGTCTGACAAAGCGAGCAGCAGCGGCTAGAAAGTACACGACAGTACCAATACTACTCTTGAACTTTCACGTTTCTTAAGTACTGCGGGATTTGGATACGGATCTGAAACTCGTATGGTGGAACATTAGTCTCATATATGGAGAAATAACTTCCTCAGATAAACGATTATGTCGACCGTAAAACAGGGCACTATGAGCTTGGCGAACCGAACCATAGTATTCAAAGTATGATAGGCTTGCACATTTTGCTCGCGTTGTTCTGGCGATAATCTCTTGGTCAATTTGACAATATGTAAAAACAGTGTTGTCAGTTTTAAACCCAAACCTCTAAAAAAAACACCCTTTACCGATGAACAATTTAAATGGAGATACTGCCTGATCGTACGTGATAGAGATATAAGCTATGATGAGAGGACAACGCATGAAAAATACTGTTGGCTAGATTGGGCAGAAGCTTACACAGAATAAGTTAAACAACATTTTTTTAATGTTTTTGTATTCTCTCAGGTTGTAGGTAGGTCTTCTTGGTTAAAGGATTAATCATAGTTATAATATATTTTGCTACACGAATACGATTATGCTATTGCAAATTTAACAATCAATCAAGTAATGAGAGCAAATATCTGTTAGACTATTAAGAACAATATAAAAACAGTGCGAAAGCCTCTATCTTGTTTCTTAGCATACAAAAATGTTTCTACATATGAAGTGGAAATAAACAAGAAATTAAAATCCATAGAGCTGCTGTTAAGTGAAGCAGTTGCGTCAAGTATTTAGGTTTATATCTTGACTCAAAACTTACATTTAGTGAGCAAACGACAAGAACCCTTCAGTAAGTCAGTATAGCAATAAAAATGCTATACCAATTCATAAACAGAAAATCTAAGCTCTCTTACAAAAACAAACTCATCGTATACAAAGTAGTTTTCCAATCAATACTTTTGTATGGATGCCAGGTATGGGGAAATTGTGCACAGTTTCATAATAAAAAGGTGCAAGTATCACAGAACAAAATTCTCAAAATGATGTTTAATCTTTTCTGGCATCACTCCACACTGAACCTATAAGTGCGTTAAATTTTGAATTACTAAATATGTTAACAAGTGTTTGTTTTTGTAAGTGAATTATGTTTTTCAGTACAGAACTTAAGTCTTGCATACTTAATTATACACTGTTATTATTATATACTGTTTGAATGTTAGAATTGATTTTTGCCAGTTTGTGAGAAATGTTGTTTTTTATTAACAGACCTATACCTTTTTTAGCTGTTAAATTGTGTGAAAAGTTATCAAAGTAGTATATTGAGTTTCGAATGATGTTTACAATGTGTTTCTTGGAGGGCTATGACATCGAGTGATTTTTCTTTCGCTAGGACGCACAACCCGTCATGTTTGTGTAAGTTAATAAAACACTTGTCTGTGTCTTGAGGTTTAGTCTATGACTGATTCTTTAGTTACAAAAAAGCTTAGATCTACTTTAACAATTAAAAAATTATGCCTATGCTAGTAAAATATATTATATACATATTTAGTCATATACATTTATTTATTTATTTATATTTTTTATTTAATTTATGGTTTAGATATATATACTTATTTATTTAAATGCATATATTTTTTTATTAATTTATTTATTTATTTATTTGTTCATTTATTTTCTCTTTGTTAATTAA
>OY743226.1:50219330-50432715 GCA_963555765.1 Orthonevra nobilis
ACTTTTTTCGCGATTTTATGTTTCATAAAAAATGAGTATTTGATCCTCAAAGAGGCTTCAAACTGAGCGCAAATATTGTGAATTTGAGAAAAGCAACCTTTATTTGATTGTAATATCGAGAAAAAAGTTAGAGGCAAAAATCTCCTTTTTTTCATCATTTTTCGTAGTTTACAGCCCACGATTTGAAAATTCACTTTTTTCATAAATTTGGGTTTTATAAAGACTGAGTATGTGATCCTCACAGAGGCTTCAAACTGAGCGCAAATATAGTGAATTTGAGAAAAACAACGTTTATTTGATTGAAATATCGAGAAAAAAGTTAGAGGCAAAAATCGCCTTTTTTCATCATTTTTCGTGGACTATAGCCGAGGATTTTAAAATGCACTTTTTTCATAAATTTGGGTTTTGTAAGGACTGAGTATGTGATCCTCACAGAGGCTTCAAACTGAGTGCAAATATAGTGAATTTGAGAAAAACCACCTTTATTTGATTGAAATATCGAGAAAAAAGTTAGAGGCAAAAATCTCCTTTTTTCATCATTTTTCGTGGTTTACAGCCCACGATTTTAAAATTCACTTTTTTCATAAATTTGGGTTTTATAAAGACTGAGTATGTGATCCTCACAGAGGCTTCAAACTGAGCGCAAATATAGTGAATTTGAGAAAAACAACGCTTATTTGATTGAAATATCGAGAAAAAATTTAGAGGCAAAAATCGCCTTTTTTCATCATTTTTCGTGGACTATAGCCCAGGATATTATGTTTCATAAAAACTGAGTATTTGATCCTCACAGAGGCTTCAAACTGAGCGCAAATATAGTGAATTTGAGAAAAGCAACCTTTATTTGATTGAAATATCGAGAAAAATTTTGAGGCAAAAATCGCCTTTTTTCATCATTTTTCGTGGACTATAGCCGAGGATTTTAAAATGCACTGTTTTCATAAATTTGGGTTTTATAAGGACTGAGTATGTGATCCTCACAGAGGCTTCAAACTGAGCGCAAATATAGTGAATTTGAGAAAAACAACGTTTATTTGATTGAAATATCGAGAAAAAATTTAGAGGCAAAAATCGCCTTTTTTCATCATTTTTCGTGGACTATAGCCCAGGATATTATGTTTCATAAAAACTGAGTATATGATCCTCACAGAGGCTTCAAACTGAGCGCAAATATAGTGAATTTGAGAAAAACAACCTTTATTTGATTGAAATATCGAGAAAAAATTTAGAGGCAAAAATCGCCTTTTTTCATCATTTTTCGTGGACTATAGCCCAGGATATTATGTTTCATAAAAACTGAGTATATGATCCTCACAGAGGCTTCAAACTGAGCGCAAATATAGTGAATTTGAGAAAAACAACCTTTATTTGATTGAAATATCGAGAAAAAATTTAGAGGCAAAAATCGCCTTTTTTCATCATTTTTCGTGGTTTACAGCCCACGATTTTAAAATTCACTTTTTTCATAAATTTGGGTTTTATAAAGACTGAGTATGTGATCCTCACAGAGGCTTCAAACTGAGCGCAAATATAGTGAATTTGAGAAAAACAACGTTTATTTGATTAAAATATCGAGAAAAAATTTAGAGGCAAAAATCGCCTTTTTTCATTATTTTTCGTGGACTATAGCCCAGGATATTATGTTTCATAAAAACTGAGTATGTGATCCTCACAGAGGCTTCAAACTGAGCGCAAATATAGTGAATTTGAGAAAAGCAACCTTTATTTGATTGAAATATCAAGAAAAAATTTAGAGTCAAAAATCGCCTTTTTTCATCATTTTTCGTGGACTATAGCCCAGGATTTTAAAATGCACTTTTTTCACGATTTTATGTTTCATAAAAAACGAGTATTTGATCCTCAAAGAGGCTTCAAACTGAGCGCAAATATTGTGAATTTGAGAAAAGCAACCTTTATTTGATTGAAATATCAAGAAAAAATTTAGAGTCAAAAATCGCCTTTTTTCATCATTTTTCGTGGACTATAGCCCAGGATTTTAAAATGCACTTTTTTCACGATTTTATGTTTCATAAAAAACGAGTATTTGATCCTCAAAGAGGCTTCAAACTGAGCGCAAATATTGTGAATTTGAGAAAAGCAACCTTTATTTGATTGAAATATCAAGAAAAAATTTGGAGGCAAAAATCGCCTTTTTTCATCATTTTTCGTGGACTATACTCCAGGATTTTAAAATTCACTTTTTTCATAAATTTGGGTTTTATAAAGACTGAGTATGTGATCCTCACAGAGGCTACAAACTGAGTGCAAATATAGTGAATTTGAGAAAAGCAACCTTTATTTGATTGAAATATCGAGAAAAAATTTAGAGGCAAAAATCGCCTTTTTTCATCATTTTTCGTGGACTATAGTCCAGGATTTTAAAATTCACTTTTTTCATAAATTTGGGTTTTATAAAGACTGAGTATTTGATCCTCACAGAGGCTAGAAACTGAGCGCAAATATAGTGAATTTGAGAAAAACAACCTTTATTTAATTGTAATATCGAGAAAAAAGTTAGAGGCAAAAATCGCCTTTTTTTCATCATTTTTCGTGGACTATAGCCCAGGATTTTAAAATGCACTTTTTTCGCGATTTTATGTTTCATAAAAAATGAGTATTTGATCCTCAAAGAGGCTTCAAACTGAGCGCAAATATTGTGAATTTGAGAAAAGCAACCTTTATTTGATTGAAATATCAAGAAAAAATTTAGAGTCAAAAATCGCCTTTTTTCGTCATTTTTCGTGGACTATAGTCCAGGATTTTAAAACTCACTTTTTTCATGAATTTGGGTTTTATAAAGACTGAGTATGTGATCCTCACAGAGGCTACAAACTGAGCGCAAATATAGTGAATTTGAGGAAAACAATATTTATTAGATTGAAATATCGAGAAAAAATTTAGAGGCAAAAATCGCCTTTTTTCATCATTTTTCGTGGACTATAGTCCAGGATTTTAAAATTCACTTTTTTCATAAATTTGGGTTTTATAAAGATTGAGTATTTGATCCTCACAGAGGCTACAAACTGAGCGCAAATATAGTGAATTTGAGAAAAACAACCTTTATTTGATTGTAATATCGAGAAAAAAATTAGAGGCAAAAATCTCCTTTTTTCATCATTTTTCGTGGTTTACAGCCCACGATTTTAAAATTCAATTTTTTCATAAATTTGGGTTTTGTAAGGACTGAGTATGTGATCCTCACAGAGGCTTCAAACTGAGTGCAAATATAGTGAATTTGAGAAAAACAACGTTTATTTGATTGAAATATCGAGAAAAAAGCTAGAGGCAAAAATCGCCTTTTTTCATCATTTTTCGTGGACTATAGCTCAGGATATTATGTTTCATAAAAACTGAGTATGTGATCCTCACAGAGGCTACAAACTGAGCGCAAATATAGTGAATTTGAGGAAAACAATATTTATTAGATTGAAATATCGAGAAAAAATTTAGAGGCAAAAATCGCCTTTTTTCATCATTTTTTGTGGACTATAGCCCAGGATTTTAAAATGCACTTTTTCGCGATTTTATGTTTCATAAAAAATGGGTATTTGATCCTCAAAGAGGCTTCAAACTAAGCGCAAATATTGTGAATTTGAGAAAAGCAACTTTTATTTGATTGAAATATCAAGAAAAAATTTAGAGGCAAAAATCGCCTTTTTTCATCATTTTTCATGGACTATAGCCCAGGATTTTAAAATGCACTTTTTTCGCGATTTTATGTTTCATAAAAAATGAGTATTTGATCCTCAAAGAGGCTTCAAACTGAGCGCAAATATTGTGAATTTGAGAAAAGCAACCTTTATTTGATTGAAATATCAAGAAAAAATTTAGAGGCAAAATCGCCTTTTTTCATCATTTTTCGTGGACTATAGTCCAGGATTTTAAAATTCACTTTTTTCATAAATTTGGGTTTTATAAAGACTGAGTATTTGATCCTCACAGAGGCTACAAACTGAGCGCTTATATAGTGAATTTGAGAAAAACAACGTTTATTTGATTGTAATATCGAGAAAAAAGTTGGAGGCAAAAATCTCCTTTTTTCATCATTTTTCGTGGTTTACAGCCCACGATTTTAAAATTCACTTTTTTTATAAATTTGGGTTTTATAAAGACTGAGTATGTGATCCTCACAGAGGCTTCAATCTGAGCGCAAATATAGTGAATTTGAGAAAAACAACGTTTATTTGATTGAAATATCGAGAAAAAAGTTAGAGGCAAAAATCGCCTTTTTTCATCATTTTTCGAGGACTATAGCCGAGGATTTTAAAATGCACTTTTTTCATAAATTTGGGTTTTGTAAGGACTGAGTATGTGATCCTCACAGAGGCTTCAAACTGAGTGCAAATATAGTGAATTTGAGAAAAACCACCTTTATTTGATTGAAATATCGAGAAAAAATTTAGAGGCAAAAATCGCCTTTTTTCATCATTTTTCGTGGTTTACAGCCCACGATTTTAAAATTCACTTTTTTCATAAATTTGGGTTTTATAAAGACTGAGTATGTGATCCTCACAGAGGCTTCAAACTGAGCGCAAATATAGTGAATTTGAGAAAAACAACGTTTATTTGATTGAAATATCGAGAAAAAAGTTAGAGGCAAAAATCGCCTTTTTTCATCATTTTTCGTGGACTATAGCCGAGGATTTTAAAATGCACTTTTTTCATAAATTTGGGTTTTATAAAGACTGAGTATGTGATCCTCACAGAGGCTTCAAACTGAGCGCAAATATAGTGAATCTGAGAAAAACAACGTTTATTTGATTGAAATATCGAGAAAAAATTTAGAGGCAAAAATCGCCTTTCTTCATCATTTTTCGTGGACTATAGCCCAGGATATTATGTTTCATAAAAACTGATTATGTGATCCTCACAGAGGCTTCAAACTGAGCGCAAATATAGTGAATTTAAGAAAAGCAACCTTTATTTGATTGAAATATCAAGAAAAAATTTAGAGTCAAAAATCGCCTTTTTTCATCATTTTTCGTGGACTATAGTCCAGGATTTTAAAATTCACTTTTTTCATAAATTTGGGTTTTATAAAGACTGAGTATGTGATCCTCACAGAGGCTTCAAACTGAGCGCAAATATAGTGAATTTGAGAAAAACAACGTTTATTTGATTGAAATATCGAGAAAAAAGTTAGAGGCAAAAATCGCCTTTTTTCATCATTTTTCGTGGACTATAGCCCAGGATATTATGTTTCATAAAAACTGATTATGTGATCCTCACAGAGGCTTCAAACTGAGCGCAAATATAGTGAATTTAAGAAAAGCAACCTTTATTTGATTGAAATATCAAGAAAAAATTTAGAGTCAAAAATCGCCTTTTTTCATCATTTTTCGTGGACTATAGCCCAGGATTTTAAAATGCACTTTTTCACGATTTTATGTTTCATAAAAAATTAGTATTTGATCCTCAAAGAGGCTTCAAACTGAGCGCAAATATTGTGAATTTGAGAAAAGCAACCTTTATTTGATTGAAATATCAAGAAAAAATTTAGAGTCAAAAATCGCCTTTTTTCATCATTTTTCGTGGACTATAGTCCAGGATTTTAAAATTCACTTTTTTCATAAATTTGGGTTTTATAAAGACTGAGTATGTGATCCTCACAGAGGCTTCAAACTGAGCGCAAATATAGTGAATTTGAGAAAAACAACGTTTATTTGATTGAAATATCGAGAAAAAAGTTAGAGGCAAAAATCGCCTTTTTTCATCATTTTTCGTGGACTATAGCCGAGGATTTTAAAATGCACTTTTTTCATAAATTTGGGTTTTGTAAGGACTGAGTATGTGATCCTCACAGAGGCTTCAAACTGAGTGCAAATATAGTGAATTTGAGAAAAACCACCTTTATTTGATTGTAATATCGAGAAAAAAGTTAGAGGCAAAAATCGCCTTTTTTCATCATTTTTCGTGGTTTACAGCCCACGATTTTAAAATTCACTTTTTTTCATAAATTTGGGTTTTATAAAGACTGAGTATGTGATCCTCACAGAGGCTTCAAACTGAGCGCAAATATAGTGAATTTGAGAAAAACAACGTTTATTTGATTGAAATATCGAGAAAAAAGTTAGAGGCAAAAATCGCCTTTTTTCATCATTTTTCGTGGACTATAGCCCAGGATTTTAAAATGCACTTTTTTCATAAATTCGGGGTTTGTAAACGCTGAGTATGTGATCCTCACAGAGGCTTCAAACTGAGTGTAAATATAGTGAATTTGAGAAAAACCACCTTTATTTGATTGTAATATCGAGAAAAAAGTTAGAGGCAAAAATCGCTTTTTTCATCATTTTTCGTGGTTTACAGCCCACGATTTTAAAATTCACTTTTTTCATAAATTTGGGTTTTATAAAGACTGAGTATGTGATCCTCACAGAGGCTTCAAACTGAGCGCAAATATAGTGAATTTGAGAAAAACCACCTTTATTTGATTGTAATATCGAGAAAAAAGTTAGAGGCAAAAATCTCCTTTTTTCATCATTTTTCGTGGTTTACAGCCCACGATTTTAAAATTCACTTTTTTCATAAATTTGGGTTTTATAAAGACTGAGTATGTGATCCTCACAGAGGCTTCAAACTGAGCGCAAATATAGTGAATTTGAGAAAAACAACGTTTATTTGATTGAAATATCGAGAAAAAAGTTAGAGGCAAAAATCGTTTTTTTTCATCATTTTCGTGGTTTACAGCCCACGATTTTAAAATTCACTTTTTTCATAAATTTGGGTTTTATAAAGACTGAGTATGTGATCCTCACAGAGGCTTCAAACTGAGCGCAAATATAGTGAATTTGAGATAAACAACGTTTATTTGATTGAAACATCGAGAAAAAAGTTAGAGGCAAAAATCGCCTTTTTTCATCATTTTTCGTGGACTATAGCCGAGGATTTTAAAATGCACTTTTTTCATAAATTTAGGTTTTGTAAGGACTGAGTATGTGATCCTTACAAAGGCTTCAAACTGAGCGCAAATATAGTGAATTTGAGAAAAACAACGTTTATTTGATTGAAATATCGAGAAAAAAGTTAGAGGCAAAAATCGCATTTTTTCATCATTTTTCGTGGTTTACAGCCCACGATTTTAAAATTCACTTTTTTCATAAATTTGGGTTTTATAAAGACTGAGTATGTGATCCTCACAGAGGCTTCAAACTGAGCGCAAATATAGTGAATTTGAGAAAAACAACGTTTATTTGATTGAAATATCGAGAAAAAAGTTAGAGGCAAAAATCGCCTTTTTTCATCATTTTTCGTGGTTTACAGCCCACGATTTTAAAATTCACTTTTTTCATAAATTTGGGTTTTATAAAGACTGAGTATGTGATCCTCACAGTGGCTTAAAACTGAGTGCGAATATAGTGAATTTGAGAAAAACCACCTTTATTTGATTGTAATATCGAGAAAAAAGTTAGAGGCAAAAATCTCCTTTTTTCATCATTTTTCGTGGTTTACAGCCCACGATTTTAAAATTCACTTTTTTCATAAATTTGGGTTTTATAAAGACTGAGTATGTGATCCTCACAGAGGCTTCAAACTGAGCGCAAATATAGTGAATTTGAGAAAAACAACGTTTATTTGATTGAAATATCAAGAAAAAAGTTAGAGGCAAAAATCGCCTTTTTTCATCATTTTCGTGGTTTACAGCCCACGATTTTAAAATTCACTTTTTTCATAAATTTGGGTTTTATAAAGACTGAGTATGTGATCCTCACAGAGGCTTCAAACTGAGCGCAAATATAGTGAATTTGAGAAAAACAACGTTTATTTGATTGAAATATCGAGAAAAAAGTTAGAGGCAAAAATCGCCTTTTTTCATCATTTTTCGTGGACTATAGCCGAGGATTTTAAAATGCACTTTTTTCATAAATTTGGGTTTTGTAAAGACTGAGTATGTGATCCTCACAAAGGCTTCAAACTGAGCGCAAATATAGTGAATTTGAGAAAAACAACGTTTATTTGATTGAAATATCGAGAAAAAAGTTAGAGGCAAAAATCGCCTTTTTTCATCATTTTTCGTGGACTATAGCCCAGGATTTTAAAATGCACTTTTTTCGCGATTTTATGTTTCATAAAAAATGAGTATTTGATCCTCAAAGAGGCTTCAAACTGAGCGCAAATATTGTGAATTTGAGAAAAACAACGTTTATTTGATTGAAATATCGAGAAAAAAGTTAGAGGCAAAAATCGCCTTTTTTCATCATTTTTCGTGGACTATAGCCGAGGATTTTAAAATGCACTTTTTTCATAAATTTGGGTTTTGCAAAGACTGAGTATTTGATCCTCACAGAGGCTACAAACTGAGCGCAAATATAGTGAATTTGAGAAAAACAACCTTTATTTGATTGTAATATCGAGAAAAAAGTTAGAGGCAAAAATCTCCTTTTTTCATCATTTTTCGTGGTTTACAGCCCACGATTTTAAAATTCACTTTTTTCATAAATTTGGATTTTATAAAGACTGAGTATGTGATCCTCACAGAGGCTTCAAACTGAGCGCAAATATAGTGAATTTGAGAAAAACAACGTTTATTTGATTGAAACATCGAGAAAAAAGTTAGAGGCAAAAATCGCCTTTTTTCATCATTTTTCGTGGACTATAGCCGAGGATTTTAAAATGCACTTTTTTCATAAATTTGGGTTTTGTAAGGACTGAGTATGTGATCCTCACAGAGGCTTCAAACTGAGTGCAAATATAGTGAATTTGAGAAAAACAACGTTTATTTGATTGAAATATCGAGAAAAAAGTTAGAGGCAAAAATCGCCTTTTTTCATCATTTTTCGTGGTTTACAGCCCACGATTTTAAAATTCACTTTTTTCATAAATTTGGGTTTTATAAAGACTGAGTATGTGATCCTCACAGAGGCTTCAAACTGAGCGCAAATATAGTGAATTTGAGAAAAACAACGTTTATTTGATTGAAATATCGAGAAAAAAGTTAGAGGCAAAAATCGCCTTTTTTCATCATATTTCGTGGTTTACAGCCCACGATTTTAAAATTCACTTTTTTCATAAATTTGGGTTTTATAAAGACTGAGTATGTGATCCTCACAGAGGCTTCAAACTGAGTGCAAATATAGTGAATTTGAGAAAAACCACCTTTATTTGATTGTAATATCGAGAAAAAAGTTAGAGGCAAAAATCTCCTTTTTTCATCATTTTTCGTGGTTTACAGCCCACGATTTTAAAATTCACTTTTTTCATAAATTTGGGTTTTATAAAGACTGAGTATGTGATCCTCACAGAGGCTTCAAACTGAGCGCAAATATAGTGAATTTGAGAAAAACAACGTTTATTTGATTGAAATATCGAGAAAAAAGTTAGAGGCAAAAATCGTTTTTTTTTCATCATTTTCATGGTTTACAGCCCACGAATTTAAAATTCACTTTTTTCATAAATTTGGGTTTTATAAAGACTGAGTATGTGATCCTCACAGAGGCTTCAAACTGAGCGCAAATATAGTGAATTTGAGATAAACAACGTTTATTTGATTGAAACATCGAGAAAAAAGTTAGAGGCAAAAATCGCCTTTTTTCATCATTTTTCGTGGACTATAGCCGAGGATTTTAAAATGCACTTTTTTCATAAATTTAGGTTTTGTAAGGACTGAGTATGTGATCCTCACAGAGGCTTCAAACTGAGCGCAAATATAGTGAATTTGAGAAAAACAACGTTTATTTGATTGAAACATCGAGAAAAAAGTTAGAGGCAAAAATCGCCTTTTTTCATCATTTTTCGTGGACTATAGCCGAGGATTTTAAAATGCACTTTTTTCATAAATTTGGGTTTTGTAAGGACTGAGTATGTGATCCTCACAGAGGCTTCAAACTGAGTGCAAATATAGTGAATTTGAGAAAAACAACGTTTATTTGATTGAAATATCGAGAAAAAAGTTAGAGGCAAAAATCTCCTTTTTTCATCATTTTTCGTGGACTATAGGCGAGGATTTTAAAATGCACTTTTTTCATAAATTTGTATTTTGTAAGGACTGAGTATGTGATCCTCACAGAGGCTTCAAACTGAGTGCAAATATAGTGAATTTGAGAAAAACAACGTTTATTTGATTGTAATATCGAGAAAAAAGTTAGAGGCAAAAATCGCCTTTTTTCATCATTTTTCGTGGACTATAGTCCAGGATTTTAAAATTCACTTTTTTCATAAATTTGGGTTTTATAAAGACTGAGTATGTGATCCTTACAGAGGCTACAAACTGAGCGCAAATATAGTGAATTTGAGGAAAACAATATTTAGTTGATTGAAATATCGAAAAAAAATTAAGAGGCAAAAATCGCCTTTTTTCATAATTTGTCGTGGACTATAGCCCATGATTTTAAAATGCACTTTTTTTCGCGATTTTATGTTCAATTTTTTGATCGGTTTTGTAGTTTTTGTCTGGCGGTTCTTGAAAAATGGAAAATCAAAACGAACCTTTAGGTCATATTTTGCTTTTTTATTTCCGGATTGGAAAAAACGCCTCGCATGCTCACAAAAAGTTATGTACTATTTATGGCGACGAAGCTTTAATAGAACGGTAGTGTCAAAATTGGATTGCCAAATTTCATTTTGGAGAAGCTTCATGTATCACATATATGCATTGAAAATCGCTTAAAACTACTGCGATATACGAAAACTATATATGGTATCCTAATGAACTTAAAGAAAATCATTTAACACAACGCATTAACAACGATTGATTACTGGTGATGAAAAATGGGTTGTTTATTCCAATGTTAATCGGAAAAGATCGTGGAGCAAGCCGTCAAATGTTGATATTTATAAAAAGAAAGTTATGTTATCATTTTGGTGGGATTACAAAGGAAATGTCTACTTTGAACTTTAACCACCCAACCGAACGATCAATTCAGATGTATACATTGAACAACTAACAAAATTGAACAATGCAGTTGAGGAAAAGCGGCCCGAATTAACAAATCGAAAAGGTGTTGTATTCCATCATGACAATGCAAGGCCACACACATTTGGTCACTCGACTGGGATGTTATGCCACATCCACCATATAGTCCTGACCTTTCACCATCTGATTACTTTTTATTTCGATCTTTGCAAAACTCCTTGAATGGTAAAAATTTCAATAAAAATGATGATGTCAAATCGTACCTGGTTCAGTTTTTTGCTGATAAAAATCAGAAGTGCTATGAACGTGGAATTATTATGCTGCCTGAAAGCTGGCAAAACGTCTGGCAAAATGGAAAATACATAACAAAATAAAGTTATTTCGTTCCATGAAAAAACTGTCTTTTATTTTCTTGAAAAATCCGCAATTACTTCGTTGTCAACCTGATACCAAGGCGAATAGAATCACTGAATCGAGAAAGAAGTCATGAAACAAGATTTGCTTAAGTATATCTTTACGTTTCACAAGCCTTTGATAACGTAGGGCAGGATGGCCTTAAACTAAAATTATGACAAGTTCTTCCAAAATTCTGATATGATATATCTTAATGACTTTCTCGTGTTACACATGGATATGCATTATCGGGGATCAGCCGGCGTGCCACAGTGAAGCGTTCTGAGACCGCTTCTTCATCTGCTATATACTCGTGATATTCCAAAACATTATGGCATGATTCTAGCTAGGTTTGCTGAAGACACCGCAGTCGATAAAAGAACTGAACGATGGTCTGGCGGACCGCTCTCACTCGACGAAAATATGAAATGGAAATGGCACGTAAAATTCAACCCAATGAGTTTTAAATTAAAAAAGGAAAGCATTCCCAGCTCAGTAGCGAGAACAAACTGCTTTTGCGTACCAAAAAGACGAATGCCAATGTCTCACTTGCTCATGCACCGTGGTATACAAAAAACGACGTTATCCACAAAGATCCCGCACGATAACGAAGAAACTGACTTATCGGACATGTTAACAATACGGTCCTTAAAATCTTGGATCAGAGCAACTTGCTACGCCTTCTATAAAGTACTAAGCCTTTTGATTTTGTGATGTAGCAATCAATCCTAAGTTATAGAACAGATTTGAGCCCCATCCAAGCCCAACTCGCAGTTTTACCGGGGTAGGTAACCACCTAAAACCAAACGTGCTTGATTCTTGAAAATAATAAAAAAAGCAGGAGCTCTAAGCTCTCGTGAAACCTACGTGTCACGAAATTGACTGCCAAATGTTGATCAATCCGGGTCTCTTTCCCGCCGCAGATGAAGATGATCAAATGATTGCTTTGTTTGAAGAGTATGCTATTTAACGCTAGACTAGATACATACTCTTGATGTGTTAACCGGGAGTGTTCTTTCTGCATCTCCTTCTCCAACTTGGGGCCATATGCATTGATAATATTCTACAACTTTCTTTAGATCACCTAGAGGAAGTTATGAAGTTGTGTTGACAAAGATTCTGCTCTAACCCCATTCCTTTCCGTAATAGGCCATCTTGAAGGCCTTCATCCTAACCTCATCTCAGAGATGAGATGGTTTTTTTCGTATATCAAGACATAAAAAAAAGTCGTTACAGCAGCCATCTTTATTTGGAATAAATTCTTCTATCCCCATTTCCCTTACAACCAGGGAGCACACTTCCCCTCTGGTGCCAAAACAAAAATGCCTAGAAATAAGAAGTACCTGTTTTTTTAATAAGACTCCACTTACCCTCATAGAAGGCGACAGAATGTCCATTTAGCCCCTGAAACAGTTGTTGTTCCTCATTTTCGTTAGTTTCTTTATCATATTTCTTTTTATATATTTTTCATAATCAAAGATGCTGGCACATTCATCTGGCTGTCACTTGGCTAATTCGCACCTGGCCCAAGGACTTTATTCTGACAGTTGACAGCCCACAGCAGAGGCAATAATGTGACTACAGCCTGCTTCTGATATTTAACATTTCACAACTTTTCATCGTTACGGGGGGATAAACAAGATCGTAACCCTGATGGCTACCCGGGGATTAACGTAAAAGAAAAATCTTTATTACAAGATTTAGCTATAATTTCAACTGTTTATGGGCTTTATTTTCCTTCCAGTGAAAATGAAAAGCATGGAAGCATTTGGGTTCGGTGACTCTATCAGGCGGTCGTGGTATTTGCGTAATGTCAACGAATTTGCAAAAGGAATAATGGATTAAATTTATGAGTGAATAATGAAAAGAATTTTTTTTCCTTTGTATATCCTTTGGGGACCTTCCATTGGTGTAGCGTGAGCAGTTACTGGTGCGTGCGGCTTGACTCTGTTTTGACTTTGGTTCAGAAGTGTGGAATATGAAATAATGATTCTTTACGGTGTTTAACCAGATGCTCTTTTATAATCGCGTTTTATTTTATTTCGAATGCTGTTTAAGGAGCTTTTGAAAGGGAATTCATAAATGGTTCTCTCAAAAGAGGGAATGTATGGTGGCTTATGCTTCTAAATATGAAATGTTGGCCTGAGGGCAGTACTCATGTAAGGGACTTGAAAGCAATCTTAATGCCAATTTTACTAAATTCTCTTTCATAAAAAACTACTACCTTCTTTTAACTAGTGAAATTTTGAAGGACCTGCTGTAAAAAAAGTTGGTCAAGCCATTGTACATGATAAATGCTTCGTGGAGAATTTTCTACGTTCCAAGGCAATGGAGAGTCGCCAAAGTCTTATGAGCAAGAACTAATAACTTTTTGTTAGAATCTTACCTCGAAAACAGACTCTTCCTATTACTCGAAATAGGTGATCATCTACACCTCCATCTTCACATCCTACGAGCTCTAGTCATAATATTCGAGCAGACGAGGACCTGGCGAATCGTTCTTCATGAGACTTTATCAACACATGTGTATTTTATGAATAGGAAACTAGTTAAGGAACCTTGAACCTCCGGAGGTTTTTAAAGGAGTAAAGAAATCAGCCGTCTATGAAAGAAAAATCTGAATCTTACATAGAGCGCGAGTGGAAGTCTCGATTTGAATATTTAGGGATCACTGCCCAAATTTTACTAGAAAGGCAGCGAAATCCATCGAATGGAAAATTTTTTTCATCATTTCCTCGTTTTGGCGTTTCCTTTACTTGATACCCCAATGGAGTTCTCAAGCCAAACAAGTATCGAAGATGTCAGATTTGACTTAAGTGGCAGTTTGGTTATATGCGAAAAGGCACGTCTCAACCCATCGGACGTGAGTGGAGACGTTATTATTTCGAAGCCACCTGACAACGAAGCAGAAAGTGTTTTTTAACTCAATCCGACCGCGAACGGGTATTTTAAAAAAGTGAAAGGTCCAGAAAAGAGCTCAGAGGCCTATGCAAATAACCTCCATAAAGGATTGAATTGCTGGAGTAAAATTGAACCTTACAAACAATTTACTTATCCTATATGAAACTTACCTTGAAGTTTTTGATCAAAGAAAGCAAACGTGCCAACCTAAACCACAAACTTACAAAGCGGAATATGCCTATTTAAAAATTTGACAAATGTTTCATTCCATTCATTTCTAAAATTAAAGGAAAAGTGCTGTTATAAGCCGGCTAACTCAAAATAAGTTAAAAATTGCAGCTCTCCTGAAAACAAAAGACTCTATTGCAAATATGTCAAGTCAAAAATTTATTATTTTGTGGGCGAGTATTTATTTACTTATTCGGATCCATGATACATATTAGATAAATCGTTTTAATTTGTACATGCTTGAGTTAAAAAAAAAGATAATAGTATTAAAGATACAAATATATCTTAGTAGCAAGAAAGAGAAAGAGAAAGATAGATAACAAAATAAATAGTGTAAAAAGGTTCCACGGCTTACCGTCTGAAGGTACTTGTGCTGCTCGTTCGTTTTACATCAATGGGAAGCAAGTTCCAGAGATGAACTGCATGAATAAAAAACTGACGAGTGGATGATAAATATTTATGTCAGGGTATATGAGTTGTAAGGTTTGTGTGAATTTACCAAACTGTAATTTTTCGAATAGATACTCTGGTTCCCTAGAGGTCATAACTTTGTGAAGCAAAAGCAGAGTTCGAAATTTGAGAAGCGCTGTCAAGGAACATCCCAATATTGCTTTGACGTGGTCGGAGATGTGCTCACGTCTACTTATACCATAAATGTATCTAGCACAACTACTATACGCAATATTTAGTTTCCTACTCGATTCATAGTCCATGTTTGAAAATAATTCTCAGCCGTAAAGTATGATAGGCAAAATATAAGATATAACAAGTTTACGTTGATTGAAGGTGATAGATACTTTGCAGTCAGGCTAAGGCTCGAAGAGCACCATACACTTTAGAGACAATGCTTTTTATATGTATGCACATCCCAACTAAGACCTTGATTAAAATACACACCAAGATTTTGTAAGCATTCTACATATTCGATTGGGGAATTGTTTATATAGAGCGGTTGGAATTGAAACTTGTTTCTACTCTTGCTTAAAAACATGGCCTTAGTTTGAGGTGGTTTTCCATCAACCAATTGAATATACTATAATATCAAGTTCAGTACTGAAACTTCTTATGGCCTCACTAAAACGCAATTTACGCAATCTGCATATATATGGTGTTGAAACGTGACAAAACATTCAGAAATATCATTTATGAAACAAATGAACAATATAGGTCGCAACACAGAACCCTGCGGGATACCGGAAGGACCTAATAAACGAGAAGAACATCTGTTATTGTGCATCACGTATTGCAATCGATTCGGCAGGTACGACGACAGAAGATGCAGCAATGAACTATTAAACGAAAAAACACTTAACGAAAAAACCCTATTAAAAGCTTTCGAAAAGTCTTTGAAAACTATAAATCCTTCCATATCGCTTTCAAGACACGAACGTAAATATATTCTCACTTACTCGTAATACTTTCAAATTTCTCTCTTCCTGCATAATCCGGAGGATGCTAATCCGTTTGACTCTCTTTACTTAAACAGGCACGTGGTTTTCGAATAAATAGTCAATGTTTTTATTTAGCGTACAAACTTGTTTATTAACGTACTATATGTACGAGTATGTTACATTTTTTATCAACCTAAGATACGGAAATGAAATCACCACAAGTACAAAATCTACCGCTGATGATGACCGCTTCCTGAACAAACAAGTAAGCGAAGCAGCAGAAATAGGAGGAGAAAAAATTAAATCTAGGAAGCTTCGAATCAATTAACCACAGAAAGAGTCTAGGCTATGAGCCTACAAGAGGAGAAAATATGAATGTAGATGCGCTGCTTTCTTGGATGTAGGTAAGGCCTTTGATAAAGTTTAGAAAAAGGCGATATTTATATTACAAAATGCAACATTTGCCGGGTAATTTCATAAAGATGTTAAGTTCATACATATCCGAAAGACAGATGTTTGAGCATATTCTGCAGTACCACAAGGCAGTGTACTAGGACCCATTTTGTTTGCTTTATACTTCCGACTTACCAATATCACGGGCAGCTTAAATCGGCTCGGAACATCTTAAAATCGAATCGATCTTCTGTTTTTATCCTCTATCCACTTAGGAGATTATTGGCTAGCTTCCTAATCGGAAGAAACTTTTGGGGATATGCTGTGCTATAAGGCGTTTTTCTTTTTTAGTTCAGAGCTCTGACCAGAGCTCGAGTACATCGAGCGTGCTCTGAACTGAGCGTGTTCAGAGTGCTGTAATTTATTTTGAAAACACAGTTGAACACAGTCAATCATATGTTAAGCTGTCCTCCTTTTTATGTCCTTTTTATGTTCGTTTTAGTCCCTTCCCCTTGGATTCTTCCTGCTCATAGTATATATTTTCATTAAACGCGGTGTTTATTTGCCTGGCGATATCCTGGTACGCTGTTTTCTGATTCCACTTTCCAAGTGTTTTCTTTAATTTCTTGGATTAATTTTAGGATCATAATTTTGTTCCATTTAAACCCTTAAATGAAGTTTATTGTTTATTGTTAGTTACATTTTATTTTTTTATGTATTTTTATTTTATAATATTTTTATTACCTTTTACGCCAGAATAACAAATCTCGTGCTGCATTTCAATTGTTTTGGATTTTATTTTTATTTGTTTTCCCTCCTTTCACATAAAAAATGGCCGTGCTCAACTTTTTGCTCTACATACTCGGTCAATTTATTCTGAGCTTATAGAGTGCGCTCTAAGCATGCTCCGAATGGAAAAAGAAAAACGAATTCTGAGCTCTGATATGTCTGAGCTAAACAAGAAAGACGAATTTTTTTTGAAAAATTAGGCTCTGCTCTGAACGAAAAAAACGCCAATTGTGCAAAATGTGCATTTTCAAGTGCATTATTATTATACAGTTAAGTACGAATGTCTATAGTTTCCGAAGAGACGTAACAAAGCATGCAATATTTGATGTTCGAATATATCCTTTAGATTTCTTCGTCTTAAGTTATTCATCGATATCAACCGAAGACTTTCACTGGCTTCGGCGAAGGTATTCTTTGCCATTGTCCCTCGTAATGGAACACTGTGAAACCGAGGCTCTCTGATCGCGATTGATGGATATTAACTGTTGTCGTGTAAAAAAACGCGGATTACCATGTGGGAGCTTGTACTTGCTCCAAGAGTGACAATTTCGCTGGTTAACACAACGAATAAGCCATAATTGAGTCTCATTATTGCATTTGATTTGACGTTAAAAACTCGGTTCAATCAGCTAAATTTCTTTCTTCAACATCTTCCACACAGTGGAAGGACAGCGGCAGGACTCCTGAGAAAGGCGTCGACTCGTCAGATTCATCTTGTTAAGAAGGGGTTCATTTGGTATGCACAGCATGACCAACACTCATTAACATTCATATTTCTGAAATGCTGTGGATCTTGGG
Source organism: Orthonevra nobilis (assembly GCA_963555765.1). NCBI lineage: Eukaryota > Metazoa > Arthropoda > Insecta > Diptera > Syrphidae > Orthonevra > Orthonevra nobilis. Next base: position 50,237,073 of record OY743226.1, read on the forward strand.
TAATTCGCCAGCTTTTGCTAACGATGCCCAAAAAATTAGGGATATAGACACCAAACAGGAACAAATGTTCGACCACATACAGGCATTCTGCAGAGATTGAAAGCTCAAGACAAATAATTCTAAATGTGAAACCATACTGTTCGAAACTACAGTAAACAGGGTTAATTTAGATTAACCCGCAGTAAGAGAACGCTGGATTTTAAATCATCTTAACGTCTTCGCATTGAATCAAAAAAGGCTGTGAAATATGAAGGTGTTCCTCTGGATGACATGTATAAGGGCTAGAACTTCATTTATGTCGCTCAAACGACTTTTTTACTCAGACAATCTGAATCAGATGTGCAGGTCAAATGCTGACAGGTCTTTTTTCTATTCTGCCTTATTCAAAAGGTTTTGGCAAGGTAATATCGGCCAGCTTATATGCAACTTGACAGAAGCACTCATGTGAAAGTAATTGGATGCTGCTGGTTTATTCAGAATCGACCATGTCGTCCAGGATCGTAGTAAAAATAATTTTATAAGGTCTGCGAAGTTTCTTGAGAACAAACTCATGTCGAACTTGTTTAACCCTTACCCTTGTAGTGGACATATTCAACCTGAGGCATTTTTGTTTCTTGATGCATATGTCTAATTAATAATTCTGTGCCTACATACTCGGAAGATGGAACTACTGGTTGGAGATACCTGAGAGAGACAGCTTCGTTCGTTATATTAAATTGCTATAAATAAATCAATTTATTGTTGGCTTCATCGGTCCACGTAAATAGGGAGTAGTGTTCTAGAAATTTGTCCGCACGAAAGGCGAATTGTAAAAACTTCCACCACTTCTTAACGTTGTAAGTACCCTGAACATAAAAATCATGGAACAGTCAGACAGTTGGTTTGACTGGTAACCTTGGGAAGTACTTTTTCTGTTACCATCGTGTAAGCTCTGGACAGTACCATCAGAAAATGCTAGCAGCTGCATCTCTAAGGAATGAATGGAAACCACTCAAGAGTCGGTAATAAGTTGTTACTCCAACCGTGTAACAATTACAAACAAATATATTTCAATCCTCTAGAAATAGGTTATCTATGAAAAGCACCCGACCTCTTCTTTAACTCGCTTAATTAGCTTGAACTTTACAACGAATAAAAGCTTCTTCGAAAAAAATGGTGTTAATTAAAATTGTTTCTCTACTCGGGAACGTATAAAATACCCGACGAACAAAAGAAAAAGTTCCTTCCCACAAAAATGTTCCCTTGTTTCAATGTTATGCGTGCACAAGCCGCTGCGCAGCCACATCTATTTTCATTAAACTGAAAAGTTTGGCAACAGCTTCCCCCCGCCATTTCCGCAAATGGCGCAAAGGCTGCCACAATTGAATCACGTGAAAGGATATGGTAAATTAATTTCAACCCAAACTCCATCTTATTTTGTTTTGTAATCCTTAACCGGAAAATAACTTTCCAGGATGTACGCCTTTTGCGAGGATTATTATCTTCCACGACAAAGTGATGTGAGCGTGTGTTGTTTATCTTTTTATGGTATGGGATTGAGCCTTAAGCTCCGTCACCTGCTTATCGTGGTTTAGCCATGTTTTCAAAAATTTTATTTCGATTTTATGACGCATGCTGTGAATCCTTTTTTATATGATATCCGAACAGAAGGAGGTGGATATTTATGACCTAGCTCATGGTTGACACTTTGGGTGTAAATTTTAGATGGCACTTTTGCGAATATCGAAATTGAAAATTATTCAATAATTTATGGCTGAGTATGCATGATTTTTGAATGTTGTCACGCGACAATCGTGATGTCGTAAAGTTTTGTTTTTTTTTTTGGGATTTGCGGGGTTAAATGTTTGAGTGGTACTTAAAGTCTAGCCAAGATAAATAGTTTTAATGGGCTAGATGTCTCTGTGGGCTAAGGGGTACGCTGATGAGTTTTCCAAGTGAACTTGTTTTAGGTTGTTTGGCTTCGATGATGTGAAAGCAATTCTTTTATAATGACTAATACCTTGGAGTTGAAGCATTAAACCCATTACCTTTCATAAAGCCATTGCAATGCAATGAAATCAGTGGTTATTCTGTGCGTATGGCGGCTAAGATATCCGTATTTCAATCACATGCTTGAATCGTGTGATTGAAATATGGATTATAGCAGATGATGGTCGAAATAATCGTCCACAGATTACTACAGGCGTAGTTCGAAAAAAAACTTACTCTGTGAGAGATATCTTATGGACTTTCTTTCATCAAAATGGATACTCTTCAGAAAATAAGGCTGGCCTTTAGTGAAAGAAGATCTAAACCTATTGATTTCATTTAATGACCACCCAAAGCAGAAAGATCAGGAGAAGAATGGAAAGACTGTGATGCTGGTGGAAACTCAGATCAATTTTTGTTTCAATTGTCCAACCAGTGGCGAAGAGTTTTTTATCGAATTACTTCGATTTTCTCGTCATCGAAATCAAGGAGCCACGCTTTAACTTTATTTAAGAATGCAGATCGGGTTTTTATGACGCGTATTCCTATAGGGAGTCTATTGTATAATTTCCAGGCGACAACTCTATTGAAGTTTCTGTAGTGAGGTAAAGGTAATAAAATTAACGACACAGTGAGAATTGCTTCTCTACCAGGGAGCATCAAAATTTGCACCTTGCATATAGCCACCTCGAAAAACGAATAGTCTTAAGACGTTGAATAGTACAAATGGTAATATTTTCATTGCCTTAAAGAGCAGCAAAGATAGGGTCAGGCAGTGGGTGCCATAGACTATCCTAAAAGCACACTTGTGTAAAATATTTAGTGGGTGGACTTAAGTTTGACAAGTGCCACTCTGACAGCTTATACAATTTAGAGTGAATTGCTTCAAACTAAACCATTCTCTTCTTATCACAAAATTTTCGAAGATGAAAAAGATACCAAATTGATGAGCGCAAATACTGTTTCATGGACGAAATGTGATGAGACCAATAAAGATTTTGGTCGATCAGGGTATTTAAAATTACTTACTAACTTGACCTTGAAACAGTTCGTTGCGCAGGGTACATCTTCGTCATACACAGATGGAAAAGAAGATGAATTGAAAGAGTTTACAAAAATCAGGAACAATATTTGACCGAGAACAGACCCCTGTGGTACACCAAAATGTAGCACTTCACAATCGCTTAAACAGTCACCACTTTTGACCCTTTGTTTTCTATCTTTAATAAGAGGAAAACAACACTGAAGGCGGTACGTTAAGTCCACGGCTGATTTAGCCAGAAGTCACATCAGGAGGAATCGAAAGTGGCATACCGTCTTTTTTTTATGAAAAAAAAAATAATTTGGATGGACCTGATGGATACAGGCGTTATTTCCATGATATGAGAAAAGAAGAAATACCTCATCACAGGCGGCACAGCCAAGGAGGTGGTATAATGGTATGGGGAGCAATAAGATATTACGAAACTGTGGAGCTGGATTTACTTGGATGGCCGCCATATTCACCCGATCTGAACATCATGGAAAACCTGTTGGATTGGTTCTACCAAGGATCAAGGCAATATGATGAGAAGCTATAAAACGAGCCTGGTCCGAAATCCGCTAGATTTTTTAACATCATTCTATGAATATCTACACAGCAGGCTACTTGATGTGATTCAGTGATCACTATTGCTATTCTTTTATTAAATCAACGATTATTTATATAAACAGGAAAAAACGGAACGCTTATAGGATCACTCTGTTGTCCGTCCGTCTGTCTGCCAAGACCCTTTACCACAGGAACGCGTGGAGGTATCAGGCTGGAATATGCTAAGGTTTATTGCCCTTGAAACTGTGAAAAAATCAAACTTTCAAGCCAACGCAATCAAAAGATTCAGCGGTTCATGCCGCAAATTTTCGACACTCGTAAGGTGTGTATGTGGTGTGGACAACATTTTTCAAACAGCTTGTCACATTATATTATAATAATGTCAAACATATTATCAGCAATATTTTTGTTAGTATTTAGTAGTGTAGGAACTTCAGTTATATTATGAAATAAATGATATGGTTTGTACGGAACCCTCGTTGCGTGAGTCTAACTCGCACTTGGCCAGCTTTTTTTTACTTTTAAACTTCTAAAAGGAAGACTTAACCACTGTTCGTAATCAAGTGAGACAAAGAAAAACAGGTAAATTTTATGACCTCTTTGGAAAAAGCGTCATAAAAGTTGCATTTATCAACTTAATCCCGTTTTTTTTACAATACAAACATAATCCTTTAATTCTTGTGAAATTGGTTTTTCCCAAATTAGTGAAGGACTTGAAAAATATCGTAAAATTAAATCGATAAGTGGCCATAATTTGTTTAATGGCCTACTTGAGAGAAACGATTTCAAACTTATTTGATTGAACCTCGTGAGAAGGGCTTCAGACAGAATCCAAGTATACGTATATGGACCTTACCAGAGTATTATAAAAAGAGAGCATAGTATGAGGGCCAGAAAACTTTTTAGAGTTGCTTTTATTTAATCCCACGAGCAAATTTGCGTTTGCAGCAATTAACTTGACATGAGAAACAATGTCAATAAAAACACTAATATCTTTGACTAATTTATTTTATTATTTTTATTCAAAAGTTCAATCTGCAATATTTAGCAATTACCCTTCCCATCTCGAAAGAAAATTTGAAATCACCAGCTTACAACAAACAGTGGCAAAATTTCATTTGTAATATAACTAATAAAAAGCAGGGGGCATAATTGTCTGCCTTGTGAGACTCCAACACAGTACAGAACAGCAGTTATCGATGCACTCTTTAAAAATTATGACATTCCATTTCAAAAACAAAGTATTTCCAACTTCCTTATCAGCAACAGATTATGGACAAAATTAAAAGCCTTGTTGAAGTCTGTATATATACCATACACTTGACACCCGCCTACGTTTGCATTAATTTCAGAAGATGTGAACTGGACCAAATTCGATGTTATCTCTTGCCACCCCCCTTTATGCACTGATTGAGGTTTTGGATTCGAGTTTGCTGTTAGGTTTGTTGTACGATAGAAGGTAGAGGTATTCATCTACTACTCTCTGATATACGCATACAATACCAGGTGTCTCATTTAAAACAATCGTGTTAAGGATAAACAGAGCCTTGCTGTATTTGCCTTTTAAGATAATTAGGAAGGATTTCTCGGTCATTTTGACTGACGGTTTTGGGCCTTGCTACAGAATTATTTGTAATGGAATGATTTTGAGTATTATTATGTTGATCGCTTTCATGGAAGCGAGGATGGTGATTTCTGGATGGATGACATCCATCGGTACTTTGAAGTAAAAAGAAATTTAGATTCTGTTATAAACCCTGTTTATTTATCTCTTTCCAGAGCCAATCCATCGCCGACATTCCTGCATTTTACTCACTTTTCCCCACCTCAAAAAGAATAACCCAAGGGGAACAACCATGCCTTCTCGTAACAACAACTCGTAATAAAACATAAATTTAATGATCAACAATAAAGTATTGATATATATTATTCTGAACTTTGAGCTTTAAAAAAAGAAAAATATTGCGATTTTTCACACAAACACTCCCTTCGGTAAATTCAGAATTATATCTTTTTTCAATTCAGAAGCAAAAAAAATTATATCTGAATACAAAAAAGTTTTCGGGAATTACAAATTTATCAATATTTAAATTGAAATGATTTTTTTTCGCGTTTGTCCTCAAATAAAAAGTTAATATTAGTCACCTGGCAACAGTCATTACTTTTTACCTAGTCAGAAAGTGACTCTGCTTAACGTTATTACAACTGATTGGCCAATGCCACGGATGCAATATACCGGAAGCTGTTTTAATTAGCATATTTTCAATTAAATTGAAATTGATGGAAATGTTTTTATTGTTGAATCTAATTATTTTTTGCGATGCGGCATAAAAGGCTTACAGTTGCCATACGCAAAACATAGATAGCTAATTGCATACGTCAGAAATTTGGCTTGTGGCATGATTGGGGGTAACAAGCCTATGCTCACTTACTGCTTTGCCAAGCTATTATTTTCCATTACTACCATCAGGTATAACGTTGAAGAGTATTTAGCACTGATTGGCTTAACAAGGCGACGAATAGGTCTTATATATGTTGGCGATGCTGCGGAAAGGAGCCGCAGGTTTATTTTGCGACATGGAACAAGGTAAATATCGTCTTAATAAACACCAGCAGGCCATTTAAGGTCAAAATCAAGTTTTTGAAGAAAAAAGGGCCGAAAAACTCGAAAATCATGAACTTTACGGCATTTAATATCGACTTCTGGTTCTGTTTTTTTATACTTTTGCTTTGCTTATATTTTGACTTGAAACACGTTAGGTAACGTATTTGTAAACACCAGCAGCTCTTTGAAGGCAAAACCAAGTTTTTGAAGAAAACGGGTGGAAAAACTCAAAAATCATTGATTTTAGCCCACAAAGTTTTGAGAAAAAAATATGATTTCTTATTCTGTATTTCTGTATGATCTAATTGTTTATATATCGAATTGAATCAAGTAAAATATCATCAATGGATGAACCAAAAGATCAATTGATATCATAGTCCACGATAATTTTATCTAAAAGATGATGATTTAAGATATTGTATTTTAATATTTTTGGCTCCTGTTTGATATACCAGTTAAACTTTTTTGCTAGCGATTTCGGTTTTGATACAATTCGTGGTTAACATACATAGTAAATTACTTGCTTTGGTAACAAAGCATATTTGAGATCATCTCTTGCTTTCTTGCCTCCCTTTCTCTCCAATCTCAGAAAAATTATTTTTAAGAATTTGAATATATTTTAGCTTTTCCTTCATCAGATTAGGAAATGTAACATTGTCATTACTTGCTTTGCCTTAAATGGACCATGAACAGAGATGAAAATGAAATGCTTGAGTTCATTAAGGACATAAATAGACAACATTTCTTACAATAAATCAGTGTGAGAAACGAAACACTTTTTGATTGGGTTGGCTTTGTTAATAAAATGGAAACGAGTTGCTGGGGTTCCGACGACCGTCACTTGTTACACAAAATACCATTTCACAGTGGTAGAGGAACTACACGGTGTGCCAATGATCAACGAGGAATTCATTTTAACCGGTTTGTTTTTTTTATTTAAAAGTGGTTTTAGGAAACTCGATCATTCTTTGAACATGCAATTCCAGTGCATTCCAGAGGTTGGTGTCTTATCACAGGAAAATTGTGAATATGGTAAGAATGATGCACAACTATCAGGTTGGCAACTAAGTAATTGCAGATTTTTTTAGAAAATAAAAGACAATTTTTTCATTGAACGAAATGACTTTATTCTGTTATGTATCGTCCATTTTGAGCAATGATCTTTTGCCATCTTTCAGGCATCATCATAATCCCACGTTCATAGAACTTCTGGTTTTTATCAGCAAAAAACTGAACCAGGTACGATTTGACATCATCATTATTATTGAAATTTTGACCATTCAGGGAGTTTTGCAAAGATCGAAATACAAAGTAATCAGATCGTTCAAGATCAGGACTTTTGGTTGGATGTGGCAAAACATCCCAACCAAGCTCCAATAAATTTTGCCGAGTGACTTTGGACGTGTGTGGCCTTGCATTGTCATGATGGAATATAACACCTTTTCGATTTGTGAATTCAGGCCGCTTTTCCTCAACTGCATTGTTCAATTTTGTTAGTTGTTCAATGTAGACATCTGAATTGATCGTTCGATTGGGTGGTAAAGTTCAAAGTAGACAATTCCTTTATAATCCCACCAAACTGATAACATAACTTTCTTTTGGTGAATTTTAGTTTTTGATGTTGTTTGAGCTGATTCACCTGGCTTGCTCCACGATCTTTTCCGATTGACATTGTTGTAAACAACATCGCCAAAGCGATCAAGTACAGAAAACATTAACCTTTTGAAACAACTTCAAAACAGTTTTTCCAACTTGAAATTCTGCGACGAACGAAAATGTGAAACGAAACCCGGGTGGAATCACAATATTCACAGACGGCTCATACATATCGTCAGAGTCAGTCAAGGGATCTACATAAAAACTGTAGTCACCCAGAAGAAGTCTTCGCCATATTTAATGGAGTAGAATCACTCACCGATCGTAAATACTGCTGCGATTAAAGGTATCAGAAACCTTTTTTAAGCATCCACACTAAAAAGAGAGTGAAAACACAATCTAAGCTAAAAGCCAACTAGCAACACTAAGTGATGTAAGTTAAACGTAGGTACTGGGATGAGCAAGTGTAACAGATACCGAAACAGCTGACGAGGTAGCTAGGAAAGAATCAGGAAATAAAGAAAAAAGCTTTTAAGGAAAAAAGGAATCCCGTTGATAGCCAAAAGAATCAAAATAATTCCCGACCACACAAAACAAGGCGCTTCATTATTACCCTTATGTAATCTTTCGCTATAACTACAAACCACTCCAACCAATGCCATAACCTTTTCCAGAGAAAGAGTTAACACAGCGGGCGTTATCAGTGGCGTAGGTGGCGAGCAATAAAGCTCACATTAACCATGCAACCATGACCTCTCCATAGAAGTGGCGAGACCCTGACGATACTTGTTCATAAGGGCATGAGATGTTTTAAAGTCAGCGGTATGTTATGCTTTAAAAGAAAATTTATTCTTGTTGTGAACCTCAAAGATTTGCATTTTTGTGCGTGCTGCTGTTGGTGGATTGTTTTGATTAAACGTTGCCTTTATTCGTCAAATATCACCGCACTATAAATGCGCGGTTGTATTCCCATTGCAAATGGAAGATCCTTAAAAATGAGTCACTTTAAAAGGCAACCAAAATCTATTTTGACAAACACTATCAGCCTCCTACTCAGAAACAATTGATCCCAAGCCACCTACAAATATTTGCGCATTCCTGTTTGAGAATCAATTTTTTTTGTCCTATTAAAATGATATCCTTGTGCATAGCTATTTGCCAGCCCTGGCTTATGGCTATTTCTCATAACATTATGATGTAATAGAGAGAGGAACCGCCAAGTTATATACTGCCACATGCTTCCGGAAATATCGTTGGCACTCAATAATCCCCGTAGTCACATTTATCCGAGTATGTACTTCCAACTCCAAGGGTAATGTGAGAAGATAAAATTCCTTTGTGTCCTGACATTCGCCAGTAACACTTATTCCAGGTTTATTAAGCCCTAATTTATGGGCTTTAGAGGAAAGGTATTCATTTTAACCTAACCCTCACATTCGCAGAAGATTGTTTTTCATTTTCGTGAAATGCTGTGGCGTATGTGGAACATAATACAAACACAAACATACATATGTATATTTAAGAATCCTCACGATTGCGAACATTCACTTGGTTGGTATAATTAAATTTTGAGTCTTTTTTGGTTGGCTTGGGAATAAGGTCGGGGCACCTCTATAGGAAGTGTGAACGACATTCCCGAAGCGATTGTGGTAAGTTCAGTGCAAAGCACTACAACCCAACAAATAAATCATGCGGCATATTGTATTTCAACCACGGTCAGTAGATGTGTATACTCGTCGTCATAACAATGTTTGTTTATATGTGGACTACCCAGTTAACCCAAATGCAAAAATGCATTGCGCACGTTTGTGTGATCAATGAGAGCACGAATGCCAATGCATTTAAAAGGAACGACCATACTGAAGATATGACGTAAAAGCTGGTTTCATAAAGGAGTCTTCTGAAATCGTTTTGAAATCGACAATGGCATGTGCAAGGATAACGCAGTTCATGGTTATCTGCGAAAAGCAGTATTTTCCTCTGAGGATAGTAATCATCATGGTATTCACATGTACTTACATGGAATACCCCTTCAAACAACGGTATGGATTTCGCTGAAGCCTGTTCAACATTGAACTATGAACACAGGTAGATTGATTGGTTTTATAATGCTTTCATATGAATAATATCCACCTTCTTTTCAGAAGGGAATTTCAATGCGAAAGGACGTCAGTTGGAGAGCGAAATAATGAATAAGAGATTTTATTTCAGGACCTTTGTAATGGTACTTAAAGTAAAATTATGTGCAGGCGTAAGCACAATTACTTCATAAGTCACGAAATTTTTACTTTTGCTTTTTTTTCTGCAGTTTTTTTTAAATTACCTCGTTATGATTTTCTGCAAAAAAAAAAGTTTCATTCTGTTTTTTTCTTTTTCTAGAAATTAGTTCTATTCATTATTTTAATTTGTGTTTAATCCCACGGGAAGCTGCTATCTGTCTTTTTATCAATACATGTTTATGAAGAAGAAGAGTTCGTCGTGAACACACAATTTTCACTTGCCCTCTCCAACATCCTGTCGATGAAATTCAATTCACTCCCACCACGGACCACATCTGATTTAAGTCACTTCACTCCACTCCAACCGTGCGAAGTCAGATGCTGATTTCCCTATGCCTGACGACTGTTTCATGATAGTCATTGAGGGGTCGAAACTGAATTTAAAAATTGAAAGTCGTATTGGTAATGGTAATTTTTATCTAGAACTCTCCATCTGAATTCCAAATAACTGTGTGCTGTGTAATAGCATTTACGCAATGGAAATATTCATTTTCACGGACAGCCAAGCTGCAATAAATTCCCTCACTGGTGCAAATGCAACACAAAAGCTTAACAAGGAATCCCCTTATGAGGTAGCAGGTTTTTCCACAGTTCACCTCTACTAGATGCCAGAATATAGGATATCGTCAAAGACTCTAAAGCAGATGAACCAGCGTGTGTAGGAACAATGCTCCCTGAGGATGCGATTTCATGATATATTGACATTCCCCCAGATACGGTCGAACTGAACATGAACCTGTACATGAACCATCCTTGACCTTAACAAACAGTGAACCAAAAAACCGATGGACTTGAGTCCCGACTCCTGAGGTGTTCACATATCTGTGCTTGTCCTATAACCTCTTTCAAAACCATAGGTAGATAATGCTGGCCTAACCTAATCTTGTAAGTCAACAAATGACGAAAAAATACTGCGAATCAAACGAATGCACGTAAGTGAATATTCTAGATATTTTCGTTTACTTATCGGACTTCATCAATGAAGCAATTGAAATTAAAATGCATTTGAGTCCCAAACCAGAACGCAATCTTACTGCTCGTATATACAATGTGCATTGTAAGGGAAGTAATAATTCAATTGGCAAAGTGCATACATAAATCTTAAAAACCTGCCCTTCAATTGGAGACATTAAAACAATGTCGAGCTTGACCCTATTTCAAGGTGAATGCATAATGGTTCCACGCATTGGTCATACTTCTCAAGACTTTGACAAGAACAATTTTCGATATTTTGTTGGTAAGCCATTACTTTGAAACGGCTGGACCGATTGGACCAATTTCTTTTTTTAATGTTGACAATACTTATAATGGTTCAGCAGACACAGCCATGTGACAGTGGTGGCTTTGTAATGGGGTTCCGTTGGGTACGGAACCCTAAAAATCCATTGTCGGATGTATGAAAGGTCTTCACTCCTTTTGTCGTGTTCATAATTATCATGAAAACGTTTCTTTGAAAGCAATTTTGATCGAAAATACGATGCCTTTCCTTTTCTTAAAATTTTCAAAAGAAAGTCAAGTGCAAGATAAACACGCAATAGAAGGGTTCCGTACCACCGTAGAACATGCAACACTTCATATATTTTAAGTTTAAGATTTCTCTTAGGCTACTTTTTAGAGTGGGCAGGAAAGCTCATTGGAAAATCAGAATTTTGGATTTAATTTCGTTGCATAAAAATGATAGTTCCGCATTGAATATTGATATTTTGCAAAAAAAAATTAATTTGAATTCGTATTTTCAATGGCGATCATATCTTTGAAGCATTCATCAATTTGGTGTGTTGTGAGGTCACATCATTTTAACATGTTTTCAATCAAATCCTCCACATTTGTGGAACAAAAATCCACGTGCGATATTTTAACGGCTACGGAGGAGTTTTCCTCCTTGATATTCCTGGCGAAACTGGCATAACGTTCGTGAATTCATTATTTTGAGTTTCGATTATAGCACAAAGTCGAAAAAGTGCTGACCGTGGCATCGTCGAAAATCGCTGCAACATTGTTAGAATGAGGACAAACGGTTCAAAAATCATGTTTGGTTGAGGGGACAAACCATTTTTGAAAAAAAAAAAAAAAAACATGAAAATTCAAAGTCGATCGATTCCATTGCGCAATCCAGATGATGTTGTCAATCAACCAAGGGGAGTCCTGAATTCATTGGATTTGCCACGAATGAAAATGAAAATCAACGACTATTAACTTCCCATCAGGAAGTTCTTGTTTATCATGTAACGCAATCTAAAAAAAAAAACGAAACTAATCAAAGGAAAAAGACTCACTGTCAATAATGTTCAGAACAACGTGAATAAAACAACGATTATCATTAAAAAGTTCACCTTTGAATGTTTTGCATCCAACAAAAAAAACCTCTCTAGACCATTTTGAAACCAGCGCCATGCTTGGCTGTTTGAAAAACATTTTCAAAGCAGTGGTCACATCTGTAACAGTGGAACATAAACTCAATGATATTGTAGCTTATATTCGCCAAATATAGGTAGGTCGAGCTGATAATCTCAACAACGCCAACACTCTATTGCGCGCTCATTAGCATCTGACCATTTCGCCTCAGGGCAAAAAAATATCATTCACTCTCAGTCATATTCGTAAGGGAGTGTGGAATTCAATAAAATCGTGAAAATCGATAATGGATTTGACTAAAAAAAAATATCAAATGCATTTTCATGTCAAGAAAACCATGTTCTTTGAATTTAAAAAACAAAAAGTCACATTTTAAATAAATCAACAAAGCTAAGGTCATGCAATAAACAAATATCAAAATAAAACCTCACTATGGCATTTTGTGCCTTTCACTCAAAATATCCTTGGAAATTAACAGTTATGTTTTTCTCTTTATAATGAAACTAACTCAATTAAATTACCCAACTGCGTAGAGAATCTAGAAAAATAGGAAGGAAATCAAAGACTTGAGTTAAGAAATTTAATTCCAAGTCAGACGAAATGAGGGTTCAATGATCTTTTGTTAAGAGTTTACGTCAGCGAATTGCAATCTGTAATTATCCCTAAAGGAATACCTTCCCCAGTCTCGAGTTCAAAACTGTGATACCTGCTTTCTGCATTGGAAGTTTAGAAAAATAAAACACTGGATGGAACCTCCCATTTGACTGCCGCTGCATTAAAACAGCACCATAACCGGCAGAGCTTGCATCGCAATGCAATTCCGTTTTCTTTGAAGAATTATAAATTGCTAAAACAGGGGACTCAACAAGTTTTTTTTTCAAATCGTCAATGACATTCAAACAATTTTGGTCCAGCTCAAACTTGCTATCCTTTTTCAGTAAATCTTATAGGGGCTTCACAATACGTGAAAATTGACGAATAAACTTGCGGACAAAAGCGCATAGACCAACAAATGATTGGAGCTGCTTAATGCTTTTTTGTATTGGGTACAGTTCTATCGTCAACTTAGGATGTTAATTAGGTTCGATGCCTTTACAACTAACGTTATGGCCTAAATATCATAATAGCAAAACTTGGTCTTTGATATATTTAATTCGAGGTTATGTTTGGCTAGGGTTTCTAGGACTATCTTTAGTACATTTAGGTGCTCACCACAATCTAATGATGCAAGTAAAATGTCACCCATGTAAACAATCCATAATTTCATCCCAATCAGTTCTTTCGAAATAAAAGTTATAAACTTATAAGGAAACATTATTGGTTTCTCAAAATGAAAAGCAACCCAAAGAAATTTATTAAAAACTGTCTTAAGTGTATTCTATATTCAGCTCCAGCACGTGTTAGCCAAAGAAATCTGCATAGTTTTCCCAAAAAGCCAGTGTCTTTTGATACCAAACATATTGACATATTTTGGTCTATTACCTTTCCTTCGGAACAAAAGAAAACACCTATTAATGATAATTAACGCGTTTACCAAGTATAAGAAAATAAAAAAGCTCTTCATGTCACAAAACAAACAAGATGGTCACAGATGACTTAAGTCCACAAACAAAAATGGACTAAGAGTGACCTCATTCAAGGCTGGACTGCCAATATATCCGCGAGAGAAGAAGATCTCCAACCGCCTCTTTCTTGAAGGCAGAAGGACAGCAACTTATTGACTGACAACACGTTCCTTACAATAATTTTGAATTGTACAATCAGGTTATAAAAATTATTGAGTATTGAGTTTAATACTTTCGGGAAAAGATAAGGTCTTTCGGATTTCCAGACGCTTGAAAAGTTTTCAGGCGACAGACGAGGCGGAAGACAATCTACTTATGTATGCAATCCTCAAATTTTATAATATACGTCGCGTTAAATTGTTGCCTGTAAAAAGTTCTCGAATCCATAAAAATCAGCAACTGTTACATAAACTAGTTTGGAAAAGTGAACGGCTTAAAGTATCTGCAGAAGTTCCGCAAAAATGTTCGAGTCCTCTCTATCGTCGCCTTTTTTTTCCTTCAGAACGTGGCATTAAGCAAACAGTTATTATGTTTTTTGTTCAACCCAGGTTATCAAGTCGATTTTTTTTATCAGTTAGATTGACATATTCCCTAACTAGCTCTGTCTCAATATATTTCGAGTTGTGGTGTTTAAGAGTTGACCAGGAGTTAAAGTTACTGTTTTGTATATTTCTCTCAACACTGGCACAGAACTGCACAAGCGAGTCACACTCGTCCTTAGTCAGATCGATTTTCCTTTTGCATCATTTTTAACTTCACGCCTTCGGATTATTCCTCCAAGAATTCAAGCGAACTTTTACTGTATAAGAAAGTTTTAACATCATTATCTGGCGTCGATTACTCCTCTGCCCGTTTGCGGCACAAACATCACAAGGAAATAAATACTATCGTGTCCAACCAGTTCCTTTGCCTATGCACTGCTTGCCAGCCTACAAGCATTGTGGACACTTCGGACTCGTTACAATTGTCACCTCATCCTTTGGCGAATGGATGTTTTCCCAGGGGTGACTCGTCCCTCTGTCTTTATTGGCAAAGTTATGCCTTGTTGCCTTGAGACCAGCAACTTTTGAGATAGAAGCTCTGACGATACGCTTCTATTCCTGGACTTAGCGGTGTTCGGTAGCGAGCCAAGTGGGAATGGATAATCGGTTTTTAGGGACTATTTATGGTCGATAAAATACGACGCCCACTCGGAGTATCTAGGCCGTAAATCATGAATGAAATCAATTGACATTGATTCGGGTAATCGGGTTGTGACAGAAAGATTTTCTGCTTCATGCTTTGCCAAGTGAGAGATTTTCAGACAAATAGACGAGTAGAGAAATTTCTGTTTCATGTTGTGTTAAAATCTACCCTCGATTTAACAGAAGCTGAAGATTTTCCATTGATTCAGAATAAAACGCTTAAAGTAGTCAACCGCAATTCCTTGTTAAACAATGCAGTTTTTCGGTCCTGAAATTCTAAGGAAGGCTTTACCTCCACCTTTAACATTAACGCCGGCGACGAAGGGAATCATCGAGCTCACTTTAAACTCGATAACTTGAGTATTTCATAACTATACAAAATGTCAACGGAAAAAGACACTTAAATTTATTGGGATCGTTGGCGTAGTGGGTTGGTGCGTGAATCAAGTTATTTTGCAGTTTGCAGGTTCTTGGTTCAAATCTGACTGGGTTGGTTGTGTTTTTTTTATACGCAAAACTACTTTTATTTGGTTTTGTTTGGCATGAATATATCATACATTTCATATTCTGATTTTCCAATAATACTATGTGCAATGAAAACAGTGTTGTGCTAAAAAATAATAACAGCGAAGTGGGTGAACTTGCTTTTCAATTAAAAAAACAACGCTTAACTACAGATGTTATAATTATTTAATTATTTTTTTTACATTTAAACAAATAAATACGTAAACAACAAACGAAAATAACAGAAAACAAAATTTCACTGATTTTCGTTGTGCAAAATAATACGTACACTATTCAAAAAATTAAAATATTCTTTTAAAAAAATAAAGAAAAAAAAAATCAAAAGAATTCGATGAAGATGATAAGACTATCAATATTTGGTTGTGCTTCCTTTTTTTTTATACACAGTCTTTCTTTATACAGAGTCAACGAGCTTTTGACAAAGTGTGCTTGGGATGTTATACCAAATCGTTTGGACATTATGCCACAGCTCAAACCTGTTTTTTGGTTTTGTAGTCTTACTTAGTTCCCTCTTTACAAATCCCCATACAATTTCTATGGGATTAAGGTCTGGGACTGTGCTGGCCATGCAAAGACTTGAATTTTAATTTCTCCGAACCATTTTCTCATTACTTTGGTAGTATGTTTCGGATCATTGCTGAAACAGCCAAAGCAACAGCAAGTTATTTTTCTTGGTTAGAGTCTCTTGTATTCAAGGAATAGGTCCAACACCATGACAGTGAAAGCATCTTCAGACCATAATATTTCCACCCACGTGTTCACAGAATATCTGGGATCAAATTCTTTTCCATCCGACCTTCTTACATACTGTTATTTAGTATCTGGCCCAAACAAGTTGATTTCGGTTTCGTATGACCAAAGTATGTTGCGCCACTTCTCAACTATTTTGTGTTGATGGCTTTTGGCGAAATTGATTCGATCCTTGATATTCTTTTGCTATAAGAGAGGACATTTCTTTGAAAGATTCTTCTTAGCACGCCGAACAATATTTAAAATCATTTTTGTCGTTGTCTTACGTTTCCGACCACGCTTTTCTCTTGTTTTCTGTTTTTGTAAGACATTTAGCACCATTCCCAATGAACAAGAAACAATTTTGGCGATTTCTCTTCCCTGTCTTTTTAAGGCCTTGAATTAGTTCAAGGCGTTCTACAGTGCAATGTTTGTTACAGCCCAACATAAGAAATTGTTTTGTTTTTGTAACTCAAAAACGATCGGAATTGGTTTTAGAAATTCCCTTCAGGAGATTTTTCAGTCAAATATGACCAACGTTCTGATAGACCAATTGAAATTGATGGTGACCAAATCAAAGCTCTAATTGATTCAAATCGTCGGATGGCTGTGCGAGAGATTGCAAAGAAGTTAAATTCATACATCACACACAACAATTGACTATCACTTGAAACATCTTGGACTCTTGGATACATTGAACATCGTGAAAAATATATCGATATTTGCGTGTCACGAAAAATTGCAATGGATTCGCTTAACACAACGAATCAATATTTGCGATACGCATCTCGAACGCAATTAAATGGATCCTTTTTTAAGACGAATTATAACTGCTGATAAAAAAACATCAATCGAAAAAGATCATTATCTAAGCGTGATGAATAAGCACAAATCACATCGACAGCTGAAATGCAACAAATGTAGCCTATTTTGTTAATTTGGTGGAATTATAAAGATGTTTTGTACAGCTCCGGATGTTGCTGTAAGAAAAAATAAAAATGGAGGAAGCAATCAAAGAAAAATGGCCACAATTGGCTTGGTTGCAACCAATAGTGAATTATTATACAAAGTTATGCAATTGATTACTTGACTTACTCTGTATACCTTCATTCCATCCTTCCCCTCATAATTCTATGTGATTCTTCAGGAATAAGAGGTTGGCAGAAGGTATGATTTGGGTGTAAATAGTGTTATGACTACACGCCATATAGACCCGATCTCGCACCATCAGATTTCAGTTTTTTTTCGAAGTTTGCAAAACTGTTTGCTTGGAAAAATATATTTTTGATTATAGTTTATTGTTTGTATAAAAAAAATTGTTTCCGAACCGAAGTTACATTTTTCCCAACCAATATAAAACAGATATAAACTTACAATTTCACATGTTAATATAAACATCAGTAAATAATAATTAAAGAATAATACAAAACCAATAAAAAACACTATATAAATTCTCTATTTTGTTTTCCAAAGTACTATTATTATTATCTATTATTAACAGGTAATTTAAATAATATGTTAATGATAAAACAAAAAACTAGAGACGTAGCTGTAGAGACTATTGGCTCTATATAATAAGAATATACAAACTGTAAGGAAATTCGCCATGTAGGGAGGAGAAACCAAAAAAAATCCTCGGCTAGGCAATGCAAAAACACAAAATTTAAAAATTGGTTCCCGAGAGGGTTTGAATTTTTTTTTTTCTTTATTTGAATTAAAGTTATTTGAAGTTTGAAAATTGACTGTTTTATTATTCAACCAGATTCTTCAAGATCAGAGTCAACCCCGATATTACTGCAGCGGCTCCTTTTATAGCTCCCCGTCGATTTCCAGGAGGGTTACAGTCTCCGCTCTCAGGCACGTCGGAAGATTGGACATTCCGCCATAGTGCGTTTTTTATTTTTGCGGAAAGTCAATCTCCTATATATATTTTTGTGAATTTTCGACCTCATTTCAACTTACTCGGTGTTGTCAAATTTTTTTTTATTTCAAGGCCGATGAAGACTCCGCTGGACTTACTTTTAAAGAGAAAGATAAATAATAATAAAAACAAAAAGTTAAGATTGGCTGACCTTTTACAGCAATTCCAAAACCTTAAAATTAAATCAATAAATTGACCAAAATTATAAAGATTTCAGGCTTTGTAATTGTCCTGATTGTAAAAGGTTTAGTTTTAAAAGCTTTCTCCTTAATTATAATTAAAAAAAGGACGAAAATTGCGATTACCTGACATCATGAAAAATGACTTGAGCACCAACAACCAAACATTAAGGGAAAAATGCGTAAGTCACAGAAAAAGTAAAACTAGGATACGTTTCAGCAGTATGATATATATTTCTAAAAAAACATTTCTGCTGACTTTATTACGATTGTAAATAATAAAGTATAAATTGAGTATTTAATTTTCAATACACTTGAAGTCAAAACGTATCAAACTTTAATTAATAGGCCGAAAAAAGGAACTTTCCGCCTCATGCCTACATCGTCGTTGTTGCTTATTTTTTCCCTGAAGAGCCTATTGGCAAGGAAACCAAAGTAATTCCCTTCGTCGAGCGCGGCAACACTTTGTTCCAAAATTAGTTTTTTTTTTTTTAATTTAATTTTCGCTTTAATCCTAGAAATTATGAGAAAAGTTTTACTTCACCGAAATAAGAAACATGAAAGTGAGTTCATTTTAATCATCGAAAAGGTTACCACCGATAAGAATTGGCTTAGTTCCACTTGACACTCTGAGTCTCTATTCTATTGAGCTAGTCACCCTTCAAATCCCATCCCACTGCGTCGACAACAAATGAAACACCAAACTTTGCTCGTTATCTCCATGGAAAAGAGGAGAGCAAAGTCCTTGCAAATCGCTTCAGCTAAAATAAGAACTTTGAATTATAATTAATCTTTGAATCGAAATGAGTTACATCGTCACTCAACAAGATGCAGCAAAAAAAAAAGTATAAAGCGGGTTGGCATGGTGAACTGCGAGGTTCCCGGATTATGC
Source organism: Orthonevra nobilis (assembly GCA_963555765.1). Lineage (NCBI taxonomy): Eukaryota > Metazoa > Arthropoda > Insecta > Diptera > Syrphidae > Orthonevra > Orthonevra nobilis. Next base: position 50,256,462 of record OY743226.1, read on the forward strand.
GAATATTCATATGCACTCAAGCCACTACTGAAAATGGCGAACAGAAAAACAATTTAAAGTGGAAAATCTCCAATGTTTACCTAGCGTTAATGAAGGAACTTCACCCTCAATACCCGTGATGGCAGCTGGGTGGTTGGGCGTACGCCAGGACAGAAATAAATATATGAAAGGGTTGCTTGGGTCTTTCGTCGCTTAACGGAGTTCATCGAAAAAATGAAATTAATTTGTTTGTAATTGAAATGAACTACTTTCCATATTAAATTGAAATCTGCCACAGGCAAGGATTGAGGTTAAGTACCGAGACCACATGCTGAGTCATGCTCTTATGGTGGATAGGAGAGCTTCGGTCAATTAAAAGATGATATTTATACGTATTTAATATGATGGTGATGAAACATCTGTGGTAAGTTTTCCATGTCAGAAGGAATTATATCACATTTATGACAATTTTAAAACCATAACATGTAACTTATTTCCACATTGAAACCTTGGTCATTTTCTAATTGCTTTGTCAGCCCACCTTGAATGTGTCTTGCTCGTGATGTGTTTTAATAGAAATGAAGAACGAACTTTTTCGCATAAATAAGAAGAATTCTAGGATCCATTAGCTTTATCACAGACCCTCTTATTTTTATTAAGCCTTTTGAATTAACTTTATTAGCCATAAAGCTTTTATTTACTCATTACTTAAATATTTTATGGTCAAACTGCAAAGTAAAAGTTTTCAATTTTTATGACTAATAATAACCCTGCTTACCGATGTGGTTAATTGACTTTTTCCATTGCAAAAACCGTCTATATTATGAAACAACAAAAGCTTACATTATTTCAACCATCTGTCCTGATCAGCGTTACCAATACCAATTATATATTATTCTTTATTTGCATTCAGAATGGGCTTCGACCGGCGTCTTGTTTATGGACGAAGATGATATTGATTTTATTTCCAATTTAATTAGTTTCCTATAATGAGTTTCCCTTGGACGGGGTTGAGGACCAAATTGGATGGTTTTAATGGTTCATCTTCGGTCCTTAGAGCCTAATTGAATTAATGAGTTTCGATGAAAATTAATCTGCGATGAGGCTATGAATTTGGCTTTAATTGGCTAGCTAGGGGATGTAACTTATGATTCAGTTATGGAAACAAGTGTCGAGAATACCTGTGAGCACTTTGGGAAATTCCTTTGAGACTGAGAAGAATTGATCGGAGAGAGCCGTTTGTCTCACCTTTTTATTCCAGTAAAGTCGTTAATCAATTGCTTCCGCATGAAAACTTAGATTAATTGAAATAAAATGCATTTATTATTCAGATTTCGAGCAGGTTTTGGAGTTTTTTTTAATCTTGCCGCTATAAATGGAATACAACTTCAAAAAAATATCTTCCATGGGAATTCTTGCAGCATTCGAATCTGATAAGGGACTCCGTGATGATTTTTCTACACACATATTGTCATAGCTGCAAGAACTTGCAACATTGTACATATAGTAAATACGGTCTTAGACATAGCCCCATATTTAGAAATCCAACAGCGGCAATTCTAGTTGAACTGAATCTATTTCTTCGATTTAGGGCCATTCTCTTAAGTTTTTTGGACTGTCCTACAATTGATGAAAACAAACTTCCTTATAATTGATCTGCTGACAGACAAACGGATTTTAAGCTTGAGGTTTTTGAGGTCTACCCCTGTCTGTTCGTGTCATAGATTCAACTATTTGTAGAGGATTAGTGAAATAAATTCAATTACAAATTCGATCCGGAATATGAATTTTCGGTCCTGTCAGCTGGCGCAAATAAATCCAGGTTCAATGTCAGCCAGGAGCACTCTAAAAAATATGAAGTGTCAATCTTCTGTGTCTAAAATTGAGTTAAACTTGTTCGAATTTCTCGGAAAGGATGATTGGAATTTACAAGTTTGATTATTTATATTTTTGCTAAGTAATTGTGTTCTTAAGATTCAACCGCATAATTGAATTTAATAAATAATATCGATTTAGATTCGCACGTTAACACGAACGTACCCACACACAAACACCGACTTCTTTCTAAAAACAATTGAATCCAAACCTGAGGAACTTGAAACGTGGAAATTGGTCGAAACGTTGTATTCTGAAAAATCAAATCCATTCCAAGAAGCTCAAAAACAAAGAAGAGGCTGATAAAACGCAGTACTTAAACGAAAAATTTATAACTTTTTTTTATAGTTTACAAAATACTACTAAGATATTATAAAATTGGCAATTAGGGCGATGAAACATGAGTTGAAATTGTCAACCGCCTCTTAACAGTTTAAAAATAATGAGGCCGGTAAACTCTTTTACCCAGTCAAAGACAGTCATTCGAAAACCTTACCACGGAACTCATACAGTTTGGAAGAAACCGCTTCGACAGAAAATTTATCTATTCAAATGGATATCAGTCACTGCATCCTTGGCTTTGAATTTATTTTGCTATACGGTCTAAAAAACAAGAAAACTAATTCACTTGTGACCATATAAGATCTCTTCCCCACACCATAGCCTATGCAGACGACTTGATTGTGTACAGATCAGGTCACTTCAAAAAGATTCAGCGATATCAACTTTCGCATATGCAAAACTATATTGTTTATGACCCCTTTGTCTTTGGCCTCTAGCGATACCATCAAGAATTGCCGTAAGCTTACAAGTATGGCCGATAGATGCGGATCTTGCCACAGCCAAAGTTGCATTTCCCTTAACAAAGAGACTGTTTTATAGACATCAGCTCGATGCAAGGGTTAAGAACAAAACATCGCCAACAGTTCCGCGGAGAGCCTTCGGTTCAGTAGGACAGTTTCAGGGCGCGATATAAATGAAGTAGAAAGCCAGCACCGACAATTCTGGTCGTTGACAGAACACATTGAAGGAGCTCCTGTGTCGAATACTTCCAGAGACGAGTAGCCCCATTAGGGCAAAATTATGCGTCGTCTATAAACTATATATTTGCGTTTGTGTGGTGGTTGACCAAAATAGGTTTAGGTCCTTTAGTTAAGTTTAGTATATAATACAAGTGTATACTCAGTATACCTGTTTTGCATGTAAACATTAAGCTAGAAATAAGTTATTCAATAATTTAATGCAGATTTAAGTTATTATAGGTTATTTTTAGTTTTGTGATTAAAGTTTTAAATAAAAAACAAAACGTCTTTTTACTAAATTTTTAAAACTTAAAAGTTAGCATTGTTAGGGGAATCAAGAGCATGTTAGTTTTAGACGAAAGATGTAGTTTAAGAAGTTAGCTTAGAGCGCCTGTAAATTGCCATTCATTTAGATGTTAATATTATGTTATATAAGCTATTTCAAACAATTTTGTCGGCCAATTAAGTTAACATCACGTAAACAAAAACAACCGAACTCAACCCCGCAGACCTGTATATTCGGCTAATAGCTCCTTTAAAATCGACGAAACAATGCGTAACTAACTTTTGTATGTCGAACGAAGACCATTTCTACTTCAACGATAATTTTAACCATCAAAGTTGTCGAATAGATGAAGGTCGACAAAGCTCAAATAACAGTGGAAATGTGTTTCATCAAGCTACACTGTCGGACCATATATTTTAAAATAACTAATAAGTTATTAGTGCAGGCTAAACTTCCACACGCGTTAAGTGAAATACTTGAATCTGGTCTGACAACCCTTATCAAATAGGCAGATAAAAGTGAGCTTAATGTCAATCCAGCGAAAGGGAGTTGGTTTTGTTCACAAGAAAAACAGCTGACGAAACTAGACGGGGAAGAGCTGGCCCTTTCGGACTACCCAAAATATTTAGGAATAATTCTTAATAGAAAATTAAATTGGAACTTGAACACTTGGGAACTCAAGCCAGCAATGATGCACTGGCTCTACCTAATGATAGTCAGACCCATACTAGCGTATGAGGCTACTCTCTGGTGAAAAGAAACACTCAAGGCAACGACATTGCGCAAATTAGCAGCAGTACAGAGTTGCCACAACTGATGCGCTTCGCACTACCTCAACGGCAGCACTGGAAGAATTTCTCTACAAGTAGCCGCTTTACATGCAGATAAGACTATAAGCGGAAAAAAGCGCACTTAGGCTAACAAATAGTAGTGTAGGTCACCGCTCGATTCTTAAAGCATTTAAAACGGGAAATTCCATTTTAAACGAAATTCAAACCGGCAAACTAAAGGGAATGGACGAAATCCTTCCAGAATCAGACTTCGATATGCCAAACGAAAAAGCGTATCCTGGAAGAGATGTATGGCGAGCTAAAGCAGTATTACAGCAAAAAGGGATTGCAATTCACACTAATGGCTCTTAAGCCATAGAGGGAACTTCCTCTGGTATCTTCTTCACAAACCATGACCTTTGAGTCTCTTTGAGACTACCGGATGCTGAGAGCGTTTTTCAGGCAGAGGTTCCAGTAATACTTAAGGCTGCAAGCTACTAAAAATGAAATCGGTATCCGGCCGCTATCCCCATCGACAGTCAAGCTGCGCTTAAGGCACGAGAATCGTGTGAAACAAAATCGGTCGGTCAGTAGTCAGAAACTGCTGCAGAATACTTAAGGCATTATGCACACAGAATCAGGTGAAACTACGTTGGGTGCCCGAACAATCCGAAATCGAAGGAAACGAAATAGCGAACGAATTAGCCAGAAATGGGGGAAATCTACCTCCGGCCAATAGTATTCCAATTAAACCTTCTGCATGCGCCGTTTAGGCAACACTGCTAGATAAGGCAATGAAAAAAGCCCTTTGGTCTGCTCAAAGTCAAAACGAAATTCTTAAGCTGAGCAGAAAAGCAGCTGAGGATAGTAGGGGCGTACTATCTGGGCACTGTCTCTTAAGGAAACATGCGAGGTGACTAGGTCTTTCGGTCGCGGACGAATGCATACACTTGAGTGTCGAACAGGATATTATTCATCTATTATGTGAATGTCAGGATATAGCTAGAAGTTGAAAAATATTTTTGGGCAACTACTTTTTTGAAACCCTTTGAGAAGTTGGACGTATCATCTACAAGCAAATTTTGAAATTTTGTAGGGCAACAAATTGTATTTATGAATAGCGACAGGCCCAATATGGTGCCTAGTGCGTTTTGAAGCATTTCATAAACCTGCCAAACCTAACCTAACCTTGCTCAACTCAATCGTTTATGCTAAATAGATTTTAAAATATTTTCTTATTATTTTATCTTAACAAGCAATTTTGAAAGTTTAAAAACATGCTTGTGCATAAAGTTTTCGAACGGTTATAATATACACCATCATAATAGTTGTGATCAATAATTGCGATTTTCGGAAAATTTATCAAAATGTATCGTTGCTTTCCCGAAACACGCCTTCTTTTTGCGTTCACTTCCTGAGAAATGTCATGTAGTCTCCTGGACGAAAATATTTAAAATTCATCCAGTAAATTATGATATAAATTTGTTTCGAAATCAAATATGCAATATTGGGGTAACCAAACCTTCTACATCGCAGATATTCGATATTAATTTATCTTGCTACTGAAATATTTATTGTATTTTAATATTAAACGAACCATAAAACAAAGGAAAATTTGCAAAAAAAATGTTCAAAGTAATGATAAGGTGAAACGATATAATGTACAATCGAAAAATTGTACTGTTGTTAACAATGATATTAACAATAATTAAATTAAGAAATCGATAAATAAAAATTTAAATTTTAATTAATATATTAATAAATATAAAAGTAAAAATATAATGCAAGTCAATAAATAAATAAACAAATAAAAACTATATAAATAAATCAACTAAATAATAAATACATAAGTACAATAAGCAAAAAGATGTGCAATTATGTGCATTTAATAAGTTACCTATTTGTCTAAGGATTTCACAAAATAATGAGTTCACAAATTGTCCTAAGATCATAAATTAGATACAAGAGTATTTTTAACAAAAATTTGTATTCTCACAATTATCTATTCAACATTCGCTCTTTAATTAATGCCCAACTTGGAGTGATACCACGGAAGCTTAATCATCATTTGATCACTCTGCCATACTTGGAAACCCTAAAAAAATATTATTTGAAAATAACTTTATGGATGATGAATTTATTATCACATGGTAGCGCAGATTTCCTGCTAACAAATGGTTTTAACATTTTTGCGTGAAATAAATTAGACCAGTTCTTTTTACAAGGCCTTAAAAACAATGACTCGACAAAAAACTTTGAACTACTTTACGAAAACACAGAGAAAAATAAAAGCTTCTAACTTCGTACAAAAGGCCATTATGCGAATGAAATCGAGCGCCTTTTCAATGTCAATGATGTCAATGTCATATACTTACTTAAATTACAATACTCAGCAAAATTATTAGGTCTGTAATTGTAAGGGTCCTCTGGTGACTTTCCAGCTTCAAGTTAAGGTATCCCTTAATATAACATTGCATTTAAGGGCACGCATTTATAATGCTTATAAAAAACTTGATTCCATTATATACATTTAAAACCTGCCCTCTTATTTACGTTCAAATTGTGGACATGAAATTGAATATCTTTCTCTGTATTAAGTCCCCTGTTTGCACTCTCAGTGGTCAACTTATTTTTTAGCGCATTAAAAGTGTTGTTCACTAGAGTCTACAGTAAATTAAATGAAGAAAAAACTGAATGTTTTTTAGCCCAAATTTACTACCCTTATTATTTTGACTCTATTCATCGTCTTCCAAATTTTTTTTCCAGTACCGAAGCGGCAATCAGAACGTCCGTCATTGTTTAAACTCTAGGGAGAACAAAAAAATTTGGCCTATAAACTTGAAAAGATTACAACAGTGGTAAAAGATTTGTCAAAAGTTTAAAGTTCGAGTCTATATTCGCACTTAAAATGGAGTATCGGACCCTTTTCAACAATCGGTCTTAGGGTGAATCCAACGAAAATGATACTATACACGAAAATAGAAATATTGTTTCCGACTATTTTGAAACTACCCTCGAAAATATCTACCATCATAAATGTTGCAAATTTAAAAACATGAAGCACCACTAAAAAATGCTAAACTATTTCCCTCTTAACGGAATGAAGCCTTTATACCTTTTTATGATGCATATGTATGTATGTATGTACTTAGCAACGGAAAGGTGTAGTACATAGAGGGTGAACACATTTCCGCTTGAAAAGCAAATCGGTGTACTTGTTGCATGTACTCCATAATGAATTGGTAATTCAGTGGGAAGATAAAAACAGATTCCGGGCTCACAACAGATTCGTTAATGTTAAACAGGTGGCTACAAACCTTAGTCCTAAGGCAGCCCAACCCTAATAATTGGGGTTAGTTTTCATGTTAGTGATTTTAAATAACAAGTCTACTTGGGACGGAAAAATGGTAGAGAGAAAAAAACTTAGGCACACAATACCGATGGGAAATCAAGAAGGCTTAAACCTTAACAAATTAGGTGCACACGTGTGTGTTTTGGGTTTATTATTATTATTAATATTTTTTTTTTTTGTATCTTTAACTTTTGTGGTTAGGGATAATGGAAAATATCGTTCAAACCTAATGGATTATCTAGATTGGCTTAGTTTGGGATCACTTCAAGGTCAATAGGACCCAAATTGCTATGAAAGATGGTTAATGCCTTTGTGAGCACTTATTAAGTTAACTCGTTTATTTATCCAGAACAAATTGGTCAATAGAATTTAATTTTTCAGTAATTGGTCAAAAAGCAATCATTAACAGTAATAATCTGTGATGAGTATAAATATCAACCGCACACGTGTTTCTCAGGAGTTCTAAGCCTTTTTTTTTAATAATTTTGGTCCATCGAGTTAAGAGTGTTCATTCTAATTATTTGGATATACCGAAGTAGCATGGATTGCTAATGATGAGTACGGGTTACGTAATATGATATGTCCAAATCTGGATAGTAAGCCTCAAAGATATGGCTTTCGATTGTGATGTTTTCTCCAATCAATTTATTAATTACACGATGTTGGACCATACTACAAAGTACATCACGTGTTCTCGAGCGTTCTACGACATAATCGGGCCAAGTTTCGCAGGATCCGGAAATCCCTTTCAGTAATTCATAGGACTTGAAGTTGGCTTGATTTTCGTTGCGTCTTTTCCAGAATTTGGATAAATGCGAAAACGTCTTCTATTGTCTATTGATTTGCCGAGCCATTCACTATTTCTAAGCAGCTTGAAGCGCGCCTATGACTCGATAGTTTTTGCAGACCATAGAATGACTTGTTTAAGATGCGATGGATAGAAATAAAGCTATCCATCCATTTACCAATCTTTTTCGAAATTGTTGACAGAATAACGTACTTGTTGGGTGCTACTTTTACAACAGAAGGTATCCCCAAGTTCGCTTTGAGAACAAAACTGTCGAATACTGTCGGAAATCTGAGCATGAATCGCGGATATAACGATATTACTAACGAGTATGTAAACACAAACGAAATAAAATCAAGCTAAGACAGCTTCAATCTTTAACAAGTAAAGCGTAAGTATTGCAAATTGAATTTGGAATTTTGAGGTCCTTAAATTGTAAACACGGCATACGCAAAAAAATTAAATAATTCCAAATGTTTCCGACGAACAAGGAAGGCGACGGAAAATGTTTTCTAATTTTCCACTCCTGCTCTAAGCAGTTTACAATTAATTTGATAAGCTTAGTTCAGCATTTAATTAATTAAAATATTAGCAGAATACCGGCGTGCCGGAGATGAACCTAATTTAGTTTCTTCATCAACTTAAGAGCTTGAGTTTATGCGAGACAGTAATGGAAAAGTTCGCTGAATTATATTTTTTTCTTCAAAATAAGCAAAATTAATAAATAAATTGGGATGGGTTGATTTTTTTTTTTATAATTCACACGAGGAATGCAACTGGCTTATTCATTAGTAAGACAGAAGACGTAAAAGCGGTGGTGAAGAGAGTCAATTGACTTTGTGATAGATGTCCCCTATAATCTGTAAAGCAGGTTCAAGATGGCCTTTGGAGCACCTGACCATATATGGGAGTTCTATTCCAGTTTGGGGCGAATGTACGCTTTATATTTGGCAGCCAGATCAGATGGGGTAAAGTATTTTTTGCATCGCTTCAGGAAACAAAGACATTTCTCAGCATTTTTGGCGATAACGGCTATGAGATCATTCCAACCGAGGTTGTTGTTGATACACATACCAAGTACTTAAAGTTTTTCGGTCGAGGGTTTTCGTTTGGCTTTAGTGACTGAAGACAGCATTGAGTTTTAGAGACATTAAATTTCACTCTATTCATACAGCCCCATGATAGTATGCTATTAATATCGGAATTTAATGAGTTAATCATACGCTGCCGTTCCATTTCCACGGCCGAAGATGAGGGACGTGAATTTGAGATCGAATATGAAAAACTGAGAGAACTGACACTGGCCAATGAGTGAATTGGATTTGATGACAGAAGATTATTTAACAAGATTTGAAAGCGAGTTGGCGAAATTCTTAAAGGTTGTCCTATTAAAAGTCTGCGAATGTAATATATAATCTTATTTTACTACAAAGCCTTAAAACGAAGACATTCGTGTCTCATGAGGGGCCAATATATTATATGTAAAATATATCAATTTATATTTACTAACAATTTATAATCACTTACAATTTTGGTCCTGAAAAGCTTCTCGGTAGCATACTGTGTAAAATGATGTTTATAACTTATTTACTTAATTATCAGGCTACCTTCCATCCTTCATGGTTTCAATGTTTCCAGTTAGTTATTTTAAGTTTTCCGACACCGGCACCGGCGGCGGCGATTGCTTGATCTTTAAACAGGAGGTTCTCATTCGTTCAATGTAATCGAGTTTTTGTAGCTGACGGAGCTTTTCCTTCCGAACTATACAGTTCATAGAGTTCCCGGCTTTTCATTTTTTTATTTCATTGCATTTTTATTATTCAAACTAATTGACTCGTCGAACGTTGTCATGTCCGAACAATGGCTTGAGTTCAGCAAATGTTTTTCGATGTTCGAACGATGAGCTATAGAGTCATTGACGGAATATTCGGACCATGTTTTTCTGTTCCTTTTTCAGATTTCAATTTCAATTTTAATTTCAATTTTATTAAGAAGCTTATTAACTCACACAGTAAGAAATTTTCTTATAAGTTAGTGTAAGACTACAATGAATGGACATTTCTAAAATATATAAATGGGTTACAAAGTAGATAAAGTAAGATAGGATAAGATAATGAGTAAAAGAGAATAAGTTTAATAAATTTAGGTTTATACAATTTTTGAATCGCTGGAAAAAAAATGTTTAAATATGTTCATACATAAGTAGAGAAAAAAGAAAATTACATTAAAGAAAGAAAAACATCAAATTAAATTCAAAAAAAAGAAAAAAAAAAAAAAGCAAAATGATTTAAACTTGGTCGATGGCCATAGACTGAAATAATTTTTGCTTGAAAAGTGTTGCGTCTCTAACTCTTCTTATGTCAATCGGGAGGGAATTCCACAGGCGAGTCGCGTGAACGAAAAATTGTCTCTCTGATGTCAAACAATTAAATCTTAGTGGAACGAGCGTTAGATTCCTTTGAGATACGGGAAAACGTAGTTTATTGAAAAGGTAATCAGGTTGAATCATTTAATCATGTTTTCTAAAGTAAATCCGTATATGCTTTTCGAGAAAAACGATATGTGTTCGTGCTTTTTGCGATTGAATATGTACCGAGCTATGTTATTGTAAGCCACATTGAGCTTTCTTTTGCTTTTGTAGTCGACATTACAAAAAACTTCGATGCCATAGAACATAATTGGTAACAGCAGAGTTTTCGCAAGGATTAATTTTGTTTTAATAGGTGTAAAGGACTGAGTTGCCCATAGGACTCGCAGAAGCCCATAAACTTTTCCAATTGTGACGTTAACGTGATTATCCCAAGAAAGATTGCGGTTAAATATTACTCCCAGATTTCTGGCGGTGTCCACATACTCTATGCTGGACTGTCCAAGTTTGATTGTAGGAAAATTCTTTAAATCCAACAGACCCCGATAGATGACAAGTGTCTTTGATTTACTGGGATTCAAGCAAAGACTATGAGCTTTAGCCCACGCCAATATGCTGTTAAGATCATCGTTCATTTTGGAAGCGGATTCCTCTTTTGAGTGTAATGGGCAACTTGTGAACAATTGGACGTCGTCTGCATACATGTGAATGGAGCAGTGCTTTACTAAATTAGGTAGCTCATTCACATAAATGCAGAACAAGATAGCCCCGAGTATAGAACCCTGCGGAACACCACTAGTCATTGCAAGAAAATTCGACATACGTCCGTTTACTACAACCGATTGCTGTCTTCCAGTTAAATATGAGTGAATGAGCCTGACTGACTGATTTGAGAATTTAAAATTCCTTAAGAGCTTACGGCATAGGACTGTATGATTAACGGTGTCGAAAGCTTTCGAAAAGTCAAGCAATGTCAAAAACGTAAGTTCTCTCTTATCTAAACTTTGCCTTATTTCATCCACAACGTATAAAATGGCAGTTTTGCAGCTGCGCTTATCCCGAAATCCTGATTGGAACGATGACATAAGTTGTTCATCATTGAGGTGTTTCCTTGTTTGCACATAAATTGCCTTTTCAAATACCTTGGATAAAAAGTGTAATATTGCGATAGGCCTGTATTCCGAAAAATTGCAATTTGCTTTTTTAGGTAGTGGAACGATTTTCGCCTTTTTCCATTCATCTGGGAAAACGGAAGTGGTCAAAATCGTATTGAAAATGTGTGTAATGTAGCGGAGAATGACTGGTAGTGACAGTTTTATGAATTTTGGATTAACTTGATCGAGCCCAATTGCATTCGACTTGATCGATAGCAGTGCCTCTACAACATCTTCATCGGTCAGTCTCCAAAATTGTAGGGCACCAGAATCGTTCGAGTCACCAGTGTATTCTAAGGGCTCAACCGACAGAGTCTCACAAGCAGGAGGAGAGGAGAAAACGGCATTTAGAGCATCACAGTCAACACAGTCACAGATTTGGAAACATTTTTTTAAATATATTAATACTTGATCTCCTATTCAGCTTTTAATATATTATCAATTACGTATTGTTAAGACACGTTATACTTACTGAAAAATTATTCAGACACACAATTCTGATAGGTTAAGCTAGATATCGCGATAAGTTACAATCATCGTCGTGTTTCGGCCAATTTATGCAAAACTTCAATGGGTTATATATCTTCCCATTGATTCACTCAGTCCATTGATGAAAACCGTGTGAAAATCCGTTTAATAGTTTTTGAATTTAACGCTTTCAGACAGACAGTCAAGCCGTGGAACTTTGTTTCATAATATTAAGTGATTTATTTTACCTAGAAGCTAGACAAAAATGTATAAATCAAGCTTAATTAACTAAACTAAGCCCTTTGCTTAACCTTCAGAATTCATAAAATGTCTTTAGACTTTATACTATTTTTTGTATTTTAATTAAAATGATTAATTACAAAACTACTATTTACTAAATAAATGGACGATGAGAGTTGTTGGTTGTTACTTCTACTTAGTCGTCCGTCTTGCAAATAGAACCTTAGACTTGAAGGCGAATTTTTCTTCTTATAATTCCAAATCATGTTCTGTTTTCTGTGACCAATGTTGGGCGATAAGCAACATTGGTCACTATTTTGGAGCAAATAAAGTTGATCCCAAGCTATCAGACACTAGTGGTCCATCATACTTGTACTCGAAAATCCTTGAAGTCAAATTTACTTGTATTCTTAGCTCGTTCTTGTAAAAGCTGGACATTTAAACTGGAAGTCTTCATTAGAACTATTGCCTTCGACACAGGGCGCACATGTTAGGTCTTCAATAATTCGGACATTGGTAATATGAAGGCTGCTTGTGCTCTGCAGTCTTTTCTGCTCAAATTTAAAAGGAATTTCGCAGTACTATGTTAAAGCCCTTCGGCAAAGCATTTGTTTTTTTTTTAAAGAAGTTGGACTTCGCTTTATGTATGAATGGTGAGCTTTCTGCTTACTCCGTATATTGACTCTTGACTCAGAGGAATAGACTTCAAGCATATAATGGTTTAGCTCTGGATAGATAAGCTGTGCTGATAGTCTTCCGCATCGCCTGTAAACTTGTGGATAGGCGAATCAACTAAGACCAATATGTCGCACATAGTCCATCTTAGAATATCTGGTTTAGTAGAGCGGTTTTATATTGCCACAAAGTAGATGTTGACCAACAGAACCAATAAATCTGGTGGATAGGTGGATATTCTTGAAATATATTATTTAAAGTTAGAAATGCTTAGAAATATGCAATTGACGATATTAATACAATAAATTTTTCATCATTATGAAGTTGACGATAACTAGAATTGAATCATCATATCATATCATATAGCACAAGGTAAGGAATAAACAACATAGTCTAATAAGAAAGACTTTAAATAATTTGGAAATTTGCAAAAAAAAAAACAAATTAAAACTCATTCCATTTAAATTAGAATTAATTCATTTATTCAAAATTCTTAAGCTGTTCATTAAAATATTTTTGAATGTTTCCCTGGTGTATGTCATTGAGCAAATGTTTTTAATTTTTAATTAATCTTATATATCTTATATTATATGGCAGAGTATTAAAAAGCCTGGATGCTGATGCAGTAAAAAAAATTGCAATGAATAATAATTTAATTTTAATCCGTATGAATCATAATTCTTGATAGCCGTATTATATCCGTAGGAAGAACACCTTGAATATCTTTAATACATACAAATGCTGAACGGGAAAAATGCGAAGATCACAAAATGAAGACCTAGTCATAGTAAACCTATATTTTCCACAGCTAAGGAGATCCAATTTATTGAAAAATGAAACTACCCAACAAGTTTAGCCTCAGAATTCAGAAGAGCATAATTAATATTGGGAAGAAACTTTCTACAAGAATACGGTTTCAAAAACCAGATTGGGTAACTGACATTATAAAGTTTTTTATATCTTTAATTTGCGATTTCCAATTTAGATTTCTGTCAATTCTTTAACCTTGATAATAAAGTTTTCAGCTGATTCTATTTCAATGTATTTTGAATTTGGAGTGGAAAATACTGCAGGCTTCGAAGTTCATAGAACCTCATAAATTGCGAACCTTTATCTTCGTTTTCGCAGTCACAAATAGGCCAGGCACAGAAAACAATTGCTTCTAAGCTGCTGTTAATAATTGAGTTTGTATTCATTAAAAATACAATGGGTCCAAAAACTGCTCCCTTTTGTATACCATTGTGTTGTACCGACTTTTACCTTAAAGCGAGGTTACTCGCTGTCTAATCTCTAAATTCCAAAGTGCGATCGAAACTAGGCTTAAGAGTTAACTCATTGGCATTCGAAGAAGTGTAGGTGTTTCAAGTGAATTGTTGGAGGGGCGGAATATAATTAGCTATTTCGATGGAAAAAATAGCGATAAAACAATGACAAGGCAGAAAATTCAAGCGAGTGTATTGATTTTGATATGTTATTATCGTCTATAAGTTTTGAGTTCCTTTTAGGAGGTGCAAGGTGGTTTTGGGTGCAGCTTCCCACATGAGAGCGTTGTACTCCATATAAGGACAAATAGAAATCTAATAAATTGTAGCAAAGTCAGAATGAGAAAAATAAATCATGCACCGGTTAATTAAACCTAAAAATCTCGCTGCATTTTTGGCAACATCGAATACGTGGTCATTCCATCCTAAGTATTAACGTGCATTCCGAGCTTTGCAAGCTTTTCGGTTTCATCGACGCAAGTTCCGTCATTCATGGACAATGGCTGGGTATTAGGCATTGTGTTTTGAAAGCCTCTATAGCCCAAGAAGAACTTATTGTCAACCATGTCGAAAGCCTTATTGATATCAATAAACAATGCTTATGTGTTCCTATTATTGTTGAAAGTGACAGATATCTCACAAAACAATTGCAAGGAAGCTTCCTCGATACATTTGTCTTCACGAAATCAGAATTGTTTGTTATTGAAAATAATATTTTTATTAAGGAATTGTTGGAATTGGAATCCGAATTGTTTTTTAGAGAAAATAATATTTTTAAACACTTTGGAAAACGCAAAGAGCAGAGAAATCGTTCTTTATTGTCTCATCAAATTGGCATTCCCCTTTCTTAGAAGAGGAATTTTATTTTGTAGCTACAGAGTATCATGTTTGTTTCGATCCAAAACTAGAACCTCTGTAATTACTTTCGGTGAAATTTTCTCTTATTTAAAATGTGCCAATGAAACCTCAAAATAGTATGTAGTCCCTGGTTTCGTGATTCTTCATTGTAATGGTCGAACGTTTGTGGTATGCATGAGATCCATCAAAATTAGATATTATCAATATAGTCAAGTCCATTTGTTGTTCTCGTATCGTCACCATTCGAAAGCTCTTAGCAGCAAGTAATAATTTAATTAATTCCAGGTCTCCTTGCTTTGTAATTTAACAAACTCTGTTCACGTGTTGTTTAAAATGATTTTGTGTCATTTCCAAGACTGCATTGAATATGTTCGCATTGTGCTTTGTGGTCATAAGTTTGTCAGGTGCTTTTGGGCTGGATTCTGCTCTCCCAGGCGCGGTAAAACTTGCCTTGGCCAACTCATTCAATAGAAGTTCAAGTCTACTGCATTTATCTATCCAAACTGAATTCGATGAAAATAAGTTGATATTCTTTGACATCCTTGATGTAATCTTGGCCGAGGAGTGGAACTTCAAGGTTAAATTGGATGTGAACCTTGAAGATACTCAGACTGTTGGCGAAAAAAATATTTGGTTCATCGACTCGTATAGTGCTTTTCGGTAATTAGTACCTTGACATTTTTTTTCTTATGTAAATAAACTTTTCAACAGACTTATGTTGCCATTGATTCGTACTCATGAAGGTGACACCCCGGCTTACTTCTTTATCGTTTTGAAACTCCAAAGGAATCAAAAATTGCTCAAATCTATGGAGAAAATATTTTCGAACATGTTTCAACGGATGATCGCAAATGTTAACATAATTGTTGAATCAGCACATGACGAAGTTCTCTTTTACACATTTTTTCCGTTCCAAGAATCTGTCTGTCGATCTACTGCCCCAACAGTTTTTAGTCGGTTGAAAAATATGACACTTACAAACCATGACCTATTCCCACCGAAAGTGCACAACTTTTATGGATGTCCTATACGGATTGCTGCAAGGAATAAATCGTCCCTAATGGAAGTTATCTATTTGAATGGAAACACAGAACTCAGAGGCTTAGAAGGTGAAATACTCAAAAAAATGGCTGAAAAGATGAACTTTTCCTGCGAATTTCATCGCCTAAAAGAGAAGAACGACTGGAATAGTCTTGTCTTTCCAAATGGAACTATCACAGGACCCTACAATATGGTGAGTCGGACAAAATTTTTGAGAAAACTGCTGCTCTAAAAACAATTAATTTCCAGCTTGATAAAGGGCAAGTGGATTTGATGGTTGGCTTATATTTCCGTGACCCAAATCAGGACCGCAGTTTTACTGCATCGACTGTTCACAGTATCACTGAGGTTGTATTAGCCTTATGGAGTCCACATCAAATCACATCAACGTTATCATGGATGATTAAGCCCCTTGGTCGAAGATCGTGGGCTTGTACACTCGCCCTTCTTTCTATAGTATTTCTCTGCGTAACTTTTGTCACCAATAATGCACGTTTGTCAAGATTTTTCCGTTTACAACCGAATCGGTCGAGTGTTGTCAATCTTTTTGAAATAACATTAGGTATGTCGATAAAGTTCTTGCCAAGGACGAACTTTCTTCGCTTGAACTTCATCCTTTGGAGCTTGGGTACACTAATCCTGCGGACGGCTTATCAGGGCAAAATGTTCGACTCATATCGCAGAATGAATGATAATAATATGCCATGTACTATTGCTCAGATACTGAATGAGAACTACGTGATATACTCTCGTCCAGAATATGCCCGCACCATATTTCAAATGAACGGTTTAAAGAGCTTCAACTATAGGAATATGACCGATATAAGGGTGATTTTGAGTCCGAGCCATAAAAAAGCCGTAGTTGCTTCGCTAGCTCATATTACTGCGATTCTAACACCGAAGCAAATGGAGAGCATTGTTTTGAAAAAAGTCCATAATCAAATGATATGCTTGATTTTTCAAAAACACTCTATATTAGCACCGAGAGTGAATAAAGTTATTCGATTTCTTCAAATAGGAGGCTTTTTACACCGTTGGAGAAAGCGATACAATTTTGTCACGAAAACAAAATCACGAGATGAAGAAGACAATACACTTGACCCTATAACACTTTATAGATTCAAGAATATTTTCTTCATCTTACTTGCGATGTATTTGATCATTTGTATGATTTTTGTGCTCGAAGTGCTGTGGCATAGACTTCGAATAACTCGAAGGCAACAGCGTTAATGGGAAGACATCAATTTCATCGTCAAAACTATTTGAATTCCTGTCTTTTAACTTATAACTTGTATTTTACTGAATTAATTAATAAATTTAGTACACTTATGCAAGATAACTATTTTAATAATAACACTTTCAAAAAAATATTCGACATACTTCTGCAGGCATCGTACCAGACAAAAGTTTTCCTCTTTTTAAACATCACCTCTCCAAATGATTTTAAACACACATGGAAACAGCAACATCGGCAACATCAAGAGCAACGACTTCAACAAAAAGAGTAACAACGATAGAATTCAATTAATCTGAATTGAGCCGACAAACAAAAGATCTCAACATCATATCAAAACATATCTTACTCTTTTTTCCAGAGACCAGCGATCATGGAAAGATCAGAGCCTGAGACAGAGCTACCCTCCAGCCCTAACGGTCCTCAGAAGGCTGGTTCCGATTGATTAGACCAAGCTTTCTAGCGCCTTGATTCTTCAGTCTGCCCATTCTTGTTGAACCTGATGGTTTGGACTCGAAGACTCTCTTCGGTCCTCAGAAGGCTGCTTCCGATTGATAAGACCAAGCTTTCTAGCGCCTTGATTCTTCAGTCTGCCCATTCTTCTTGAACCTGGTAGTTTGGATTCGAAGATTCTCTTCGCTGGAGCTTCATTGTCCATGCTTTCGATTTGGTCGAACTAGTGTAATCGACGGAGTTTCACCTTTTGGATAATGTGCAAATCTTTGTACAACTCCTTCATTCGCCCTCCTCGCAGATAGAACCTAATATCCGACAGAGGACTTTTATTTCCAAGGAATATTTGTTCACAGTTCCTTTGCTTATCGTTCAGAATCCAGCTCGGGGACTGGCAAAATCAGTATTTGTCCTCAATAATTCTTAGACCAAATCGTTTTGCCTGTTTTTCAATCGCTGCAAAAGCTCCGGCGTTTACGTCGTGCTCCGTAGGCTCTACCTAAGAGGTCCTCCGCTGATGTTGAAGAGCTTGCTTTTGTTGCGGATTACAGCCAGGCGATCTTTTATCGGCTTAAAGTCGATAAGCAGCCTTTTTTGAAAGCTGTAATTTATGTAGTAATCTTTCCTTTTCATGATTCCTGTTCCTTTCCAGCGTTCTTACTGGAGTGGCTCCGGGAGTGTATGGGGTCATAACATTCGTGGAGCACATGCTTGAATCATTGTCATGGCTCGTCAAATCATACTATACATTGTTGGGGTGTTAGCCCAACGCACAACTATCATTCTGCGCAGGTATAGCAAGTGACCTCAGCTTGAACTACCTCGGGAAAGGGATCGTATCTGGCTTCCGCAGGTTGAAAGCAATCAGTAACTTTACCCTGTGTAAGCTTTTTCATGCCATTATAGGAGTTGAATTCTCAAAGTCTAGAAGGGCCCTATCAAAACAGATACGCCAAGAAAACGGGCATCAAAAAATTCATAAAATTGTGGAATTCGAATAGAAGGCATTCACAGGAAAGGACAAATATTTAAAGGTCGACCTAATCGCACAGACAACAAAGGTCTTTATGAAATCTCAGATGGATCGCGACTATTGCTAAGCGACCGCGCGCAAAAAAAAAACTGCTACAGGGAAAGGAGTAAAAAAAAACAATTCTCAAGATGAAGAAGCAACAAAAACTTGCGCAGAAATCAGTGCCGCAGATAATTTAATCCTTCAATTCAATTTTCACCTCAGGGAACAAGATGGCAAGTCAGCCAAGAAAATCAGTTTAAATAACGAAGCCAACACAACAAAGGACATCACTAGCGAATACAATAACATTCCGAAGAAGACCAGTCAAACTACGAGCTACCTTCAGTTAATTTTAAAGGCCATTAAAGACGGGTTAACTTCTCTTGATTAAAAAAAAAACATAAAAGTAGTTCCAGTTACTATGGAAGCCAAACTATTCAGACTGCACCCTATTTTTCTCCTTATCCTTCAGCTATGTACAAAATATGTACAAAATGCATTAAAAGGGTAGTCATGTTCCCATAAAACTATAACAATAAAATAGACCGGGTATCAAGCAATTCACCAGTTTGAACTTTCCTATACCATTGGGGGAGATCAAATCTTCAATCCACTCGAAGATGACCCCCAGGATGTACCATAAAGTGGCTTTATCAATATTTCGCTATTTTACTGGACGCACTATCAAAGAGTTAAAGCACGAGTTGATGGATGTGGCTCATTCGGCAGTGCGTCGAATATAAGCAGAAAATTCCGGGTTCAAATCCGAAAAGGCACATCCAGGTTTTTTCACGACTTGGAAATCCTCCAGAGACAAACCCAAGCAGTATCAATATTTGAGTGTATTTTCTAATTTATGAGATTTGGGCTCACGAATAGGTTTTTACTTAATAGAGCGCTTTAAACAGTACCCGTGCAGAAATCTAAAATCAGCTGCGGAAATCCTGGTTCCACTTCTCGGGTACACGTTTAGCCCTTTGAGGCCCCAACTTTGGAAGATAGCTTGACGTTGCAATTGTTTGACTTGGGGGTTCTTGAAAGTTTTCGAATAACCAACAAAATTACTTTACTAAGTACAGTGGATACTTTTCAAATTTCAATAAGGACAAAAATATTACGATTGTAGTTTTTGATTAAATTATGATAAATCGTATGGATATTGACTAAATCTACTTTCGAAATTATTTAACGCGAGATTTGGCTCAGGGTTATGATGAAATGTATTCGTATATCGAAAGAAGCTCAGATTCATATTCGTACAGTAACGATTAAGCCGATGTTTGACGTAAGGAAACTTGCTAATTGTTTTTTAATATCTATGATAAAATGTGGAGAAGGGTCAGCAAAAAGTCCAACCATCTGATGATTCAAAATAAAGATCGCGAAAACCGCAAACAGAAGTTTTTTAAATGAATATAAAAAAATGATTATAATGCATGGAATCAAAGAAAATTCCCAAACAATTGCCCCAAAACTTGCAGAAATCCTTCTTATTGAACTAAACAAACCTTTTTCGACAGAAATGTTAAGAAATTGCATTCACGAGCTTGGGTAAAAAGGGGCAGTTTCTTGTAAAAAAGACATTTCTTAGAACGATAAATAAAATCATGGAAATGGAATTTAGAAAACAGAATCAATTCAAATATTTTTAATTCTGATAAAATTTTTATTTTTTTTCAAAAACAATGTCCAAAGATCAAATGGTCTGGCAAGAAGCAAACATGGAGCTCTAACCAAAACACACAACTGCATCGGTATAATACTATTGTAGTTCGGTAATGAGGGTGAGGGTGTTTTTCTGCGACTGGTGTGTGCCAATTACCACCACTAACCACAGATAAAACATCGACATACTCAAGGAAAATCTTGTGGTTAATGCTGTTCAATTGGATCTAAAGAATTAATTTGACTTTACCAGGCTAATGACCCAAAGTAGAAAGCTAATTGAACCATATAATGGCTTCTCCATTATTGCACTAAAGTGATGGAAACACTTGCATCAAAAAGAGAATTTATTGAAGCAGTTAGTCATAAGAATAAAAACATTTAACTTAAAAAGCAGAATTTACTTGCAAGAGAAGGTCTAAAAATGGGCCAAAATTTTACCAGAAAGAGCAAAGAAGCTTGGTGAATCGTTGATTAATCAACTTAAAACAAAAATTAAAATAGGGTTAACAAGATGATGTACAAAAATAATTTGAACATCTTTCAATTTGTTATGTTACTTTTCTGCGTCCTTTGAATTTGGACATGGACTCATTGATGCTTTATTAAATTCTATTCTGTCTGCACGTTAGAATGGTTTTCTTCAAACACTTAGCCAAATCAATTACGCAGAACGTTTTGGAAGAGTCTGAGGGATGTATTCAGATCGTGGCAATAACTTGTGAAAAATTTGAAGAATTGAGAATATTTGGTGAATAGACTGACGACAAATACTCCAGTGATCGTGTTCCAAACAACGTCTACATCTTGTGCCAAACCTGTAGAATTGGGAGCGCCATTTTTTCTTCCGTAGAGTTAGAATCTTCAGAGCTAGAATCTTGGTCTCTGTCTATTTCAGATCCGTCGGCTGGATCTGATCGAAAAGAATTATCACTGTCAGAAAAAATTTGCGCCGCTTGATTTTCATTCTTCATCATTCGAGAATCTTTCAATTTCTTCGTTCTCCATTGAAATCTTGGATTACCAAAGTAACATAACATAGCAGCTGAAAAGAGTCGAGCGTGTTCGTCGATAATTATTTCATTTTGGTTCGAAAGTCTTACCATATAATGAATATCTTTCTTTTTTTTCGAAAACATTTTCACATAATTTTTTAAACTTGGATTTAACAAAAAAAATCGAGTTTTTGAGTCGACCTCAAAGTGAATACTACAAATTAAAATGATTAACAGTTGCTACAAAAGTTTAAAAAAAAATTGGTTTCGGTGCGAGTAGACCTGCCCATACCATGAACTTCCCATCTCATGATAAAAAAAAAACATTAAGGTGCTATTTAATTTGCTACCAACATCAACTTTAAGATACTCACTTTTTTAGCTCCCCGTAAATTTATATTTGTTTTCGCATCTTTGAATCATATAAAATACGATTTGTGTCTAAAGTATAGATTAAAGGGTATACTTATTATGTACATGTACTTATACATCTGTGAAAGATTAGCGATGTAAAGAATACATTGGTTAAATTGAATAAAAACATATCAGACTAATAAATTAAATATATAAATATAAAGATTAAAACTAAATTAAAACAAATTCATGATGAAATATTAGGTATGAGATTATAATAACTGAGTTGAATCATTAGCAAATTTATCTAGTTCAGTTAAAATTCTATAACATTTATTACTTGAAATGGGGATAACTAGGGGAATGGTAAGCTGCTATGAAGGTAAAGTTGAGTATTCAACACTAATTTTAATTCAACATTTCGGTAATTACTTACTTACGAAATTATTCTTTGAAGTGATCAGGACAGCAATTTGGAAATAATCGTTTTTGATTTAGTAACATTTATCTAATGTTCTGCAAAAGATTGAAAAGTTTGATAGCTAAACATATTTCAATTTGGAAATACTCTTTTTCTGATTCAGTTACCTTTCTATGATACTAAAGGAAAATTAGATTTTTAGTTTGACTGCAGAAATAATTTAATTTTACCGTTTTTTTTAAACATGTTAGCTGGTTGGACTTTTTTTGTCATTAATCATTTAATTATTAACTTGAGGTGGCGTTATAGTTCACCTAGAATTGGTATTTTATCCTTTTGGCTAAGTCAACTGGTTGTTGAATCTTCTCCTCCACTCACCATCAATGCAGATGGGACAAAAGATCACACTTTTATCTCGAAACATCGGGGCCTTCATCCGCTTTTGAAAGTATCCATGCTTCCACACCATAAAATAGGACGGGGATGATATTGGTCTCATAGAGCGACACTTCAGTTCTTCGAAAGACGGCTAAGCATTAATAGCCAGAAGTATTCTTCATTTGATCTCACCGCTGATGTTATTATCTGTATTTATAGCGGACGTACGTACGTCGTACACACACACACACAGACATCTTTCTAAAAATAATGGAATCCGACTAGTGGGACCGCCAAACGTGGAGAAATGTAAAAATTTTGAATTTCGAAAATCGGACTGATTACAAGAACTTCCTGATGGGAAGTTAAAAATTGTGAAAAAATACTGACGGACGGACTGGTACACTTTTGGTTTGATGATATGTGATTATGTGAGGTTTTAGGAATGTTTGAACTTTTGCTGAAAGACATGTGCGCCGTGCATCCCGAAAGGGTTAACTTTCAGAGATTGTTTTATGTATTTTTTAAAATAATATGTTTCTGGATAAAACAACGCCGCGAAGTGCTTGAAACTTGGTTTGAAATTTAAATGCACCCGCCGAATAGATACAAAATTTTGCAATTTTTGTTTAAAACTGGTTTCCTGAAAACTCAAGTTATTTGATATGTTTGCCCCGTATTGTTATCATTGTTTTGAATAGAGGAATTGTTTGATTGAAAATTATCAAAAATGTATCGAATTTTGAATAGATTTTATAAAAAAAATGCTCACTCAAATATTAATACCAATATAGCTTTACAAACTTTAAGAAAAAAAATACAATGTTTTGATTAGCGGTTTGAAATAAAATGGATATTATTTGCACAACCTACAGGCTCCCCCTTAAATGTCCACTTTTTCGGTTTATCGATAACAAAACGTCTAATGTTATCTTTCATGTCAGCAATATTGACGCTGGTTTTTCGACATGCTATGATATGTATTTATTATACGAGTGATTTGAAGTATCCTCATATAAAATCCAGAAGTTTCAAATAGCATGACCTAAATGGCCAATTCGCGGGTCCAAATCGAGAGATGAATTGCTTACCGAACTTATTTCTCAATAAGTCCATCGATTCGCGTGCGGTGTGTCATATAGCGCCATCTTGCCATCTTGAAAAAGCAGACAATCACATTTTGTGATGTGATGTGTGTGATGTGTCTTTTTACGATAGAATGGCAATGCTAGCTGAGCATGTTGGATTTTGACTTATGTCACAAAAGGAAACAAAAGAATACATAACCTACTTTTGGACCTGAAATTGATTTGCGATTTTAAAAATGTTGTTTTCTTTTTGAGGCACCACTTATTTCAGATATTTTCTGTAATTGCGATGGAAGCAGTATATATCTACACATTCTGTTAATGTTGCAAGCATTTTCAACTTACGGTTCAGGAGGAACAGCTTTTTGACAGAGAGACGGACAGCGGAGGCTTGATATATAATTGCCGTTTGCATCCTTTTTGTACGGAACCCTAAAAATATGACATGTCACATTGTTCCTCCTTCAATGACCCCATTCTAATTTTTAGAGGCTCCTAGGATGTAGAGTACTCTTACATTCCAAGATTTTAATCGTATTAGTTTTTCGTTTGACGCGCTTTGTCGTCGTCGTTTTGGGGATCCGTTTTTACAATTTTTAAACTTCTCCTATCAATTTAATATTCTCGGAGGATACAAGTCCAAGGTGTTCCACAATTTGCGTGTATATCTTTATTTTTATTTTGTCATTACTTAATTTTTACTCAAAAGAGTCCATTTCTCCAGGTTCTCTGTAGAAAATAGCCTTTTCAATCGTAAAATGTCTGTCAACGTCATCGTCGTGCTGGGTTGACGTCCAGAGCAACCAGCATCAATTTGTTCTGTTGACTTAATTCACAGTATTCGATTATGATAGATAAGGATCTCCACGAAGAGATGATGATGAGTTTTGACTCACCGCATAAACACTGGTGTACTGACAAAAAAAAAATAACAAAAAACAATCAAACATTTGCCTTCAAAATTGACATTAAGAAATAACATTCCAATGTTTTAATAACTGGTGCCGATTGTTCTTAAATATATATTTAGACTTTCACAAAATTTAAAGTAACAACTCATCATGGAGCTAGTCTCAACTCCAGAACCACATTTTATTCCCGGGTAAGACAACAATTCCAAAATGTATGCACGTGAGCGAGTTCATGTTTCGAGTTTTTAGATATACAGGGTACTGCCCACAGTATATGTACCGTGTTGGTAAAACCTATGGCAGCCTTACACACAAGCTTCTTATCGACCCTTGTGTTCGTCATTCGGCAAAGCTTTTGATTGCCAGCCCAAATGAGTCGAAAATCGCCGAAGATAGACCATCGCCTAAGGAAATTGATCTGATCAAGACTCATGAGCGGGAGGGTGATACGGTCTATAATTACCCCATAATCCCAGGGTATGAGGGCTTTGTACCTAATATAAAATCAAAAATTGGCGATCGCTTTCTGGCGGCGGCTACAGCTGGTGTAGCCGAACATGAAAGCTACATGCAGCAATTAAAGTGTGAAAGAAGAAATCGTAATCATAGGAACTTGTTGCAGGGTGGGCAAGGCCTCTACACAAGAAACTTGGGAGAGCGATCGGTAAGGTCGCTTCAACATTGTGCGTGACGTTGATTGTTCAATTTATTTCTTTTAGATGCAAGGCACGACTTATCAGCTGCCATTGATACCGGTCAGAGAAGAAGCTGAAGGAATTATAAGGTCTAGGGATGTAGCTGTTAAGGAAAACGTGCCATACTCAAGGGATACGCCGCCACATTTTATGGAAGAAGATAATCCCGAGAAATTTATCATTGCAGGTAGGTGACGGGTTGAAGATCGAGATCTTTGTATCATTTTGTTTTATTTCCATTCAACTTGAAAAGTGAAGTCCTTGATAGTTGATTGCCATGTGAACTTTGAACACATTTTCGAAAAATATTCAACGCAGTGTTTTCAAAAGAAATTCCTACCGTCTTCAGTCAAGAGTTATATTCTAATCACGATGAAGTTCATACACAAATAAGGTTCGAAAATTATCAAAATTTATTTCTTAAATTCTGACTCGGGTGGTCGAAACTTTGAGAGGGTTTCTTCAATTATGAGTCGTTATAATCATACCACTAGGGAAATGGGCTTCGCATTGAGACTGAACGGAAGCACGTCAAAGTACCGAACATATTGAATCCGACAATGCTTCGATTTAAAAAAAATTAAATACATGAATCTAACGCCTTTCACAGGAATTTGAAATCATGGCACACGAAAATCGAATGAATTTAATATGCAAATCGTTTTTAGGCATTGAAACTACGCTTATAATGTATTTTGCACAGGGCGAACAGAAGAATTAGGAGATGAATTGTAGCTGTATCCTGTTTTCGATAACTCAACTGGTCGATTCCGAACAGGAACTGCGAATTCGATATCAACAGGTTTACATTCGTTCAATTCGCAGTATTTTTTCGCCTTTATTTAAAAAACGTACAAGCAAAATTTGGGGTGTTTGGAAGATTGAGTCGTCTCTCTTCTCACAGTGATATGCCTTCATAGCACACCCAATGACTGACCATCTGCACAAAACAATCCCAAAAATCCATTGGCCAAACTAGGAATAGTAAAAAGGTATTATGTTCACATACTATAATTCACTGGATAGGTTCCGTCGCCAGCCATGCTTTCGTCCACACAAACCTAACGTAATCCCGCCGTATTAAAAACCCAGTCTTTCTGTTCTCAAGCTTCTTACTACTTTTACAATGTGCGGATGAATTTCGACTTCGGCTCTCTGGGTTATCATCTTTTTTTCTTTTATGCAGTTTTTTTTTGTTTTCTTTTACCTGTCTATCGCTTTATGTACTCTTCCCTTGCTACAAGTGATTTTCTTCGCAGCGCCCTTTTTTGATCCATTACGGATCCATATGTCTGGGGAGGTCAAGTTGCTGTGTGCTTCTTTCTGTGATAAAATGTTGTGCTACTTATCATCGAGTTCCTGTCAGCCGCAAAGTCTGTGAGTCTGCTGTCATTCAAGACTATACTCTCCGACCAGAGAGTACGACTGGCAGATGTCGACACGGAAGGTACAATATTTTTCAAGTCTACCCAGCTTCTGAAAAACGCAGACGATATCGACATCATCGCTTATTCCCAACGTGCCGTATTGGAAGCAGGGAAATTAAAGAACAACCAAAACGGGCTATGGTATACAATATCAGAAAAAGATCCGTCTAGCATTATCTAGGCCAAAACATTACGATTGACAGCTACAGAAGTAGTAAAGGAATATAAGTACCTCGGAACTTATATGTACTCCCCACAAATGACACCAAAGACGAGATCGACGGAGAATTAATCTAGGCAACCGCTGCTGATTCGGTTTGTCAGAATATCTTAGATCTAAGATTCTATCGCGAAGAACTAAAGTGAGATGCTCTATGAGAAACTGATTTTATTAGTCCTGGAGCCAAATGGTGGGCGATGAGCAAAGCAGAGGATACTTCTAAAAAATTCTTCGTCGGATATTTGGTCCTATCTGCAAAGAGGCCGAATGAAGGAGAAGGCAAAACGTCGAACTCTTCCAGCTGTTAGCCGATGGACTTTCTTGACCACTTCGAGAGAATGGACACTAATTCTTCAGCCAAGAGAGTCTTCGAATCAAAGCCGTCCAGTTCAAGACCAAAAGGCAGACTCAAACTTCGGTTCAAGACGCAAGCAATCGTGGACGCAAAAAATCTTGGTCCTACCAACTGAAAGCAGTGTGCTCCGGACCGTCGTGGATGAAAGGAATCTCTTACTCAGAAACTTATTCTGAAAAGTAAGTTAGTAAATAATTTGATCTTCCATCGTCAAAAGGGAGTTGATGATTCAAAACATATCGCAACCAAACTAACGTTTCCTCCTGCCTAGGCTCAATAATATTAGTTCTCAATCTGCTGACACCTTACAACTATAGAACTCAGGTTTCATCAATTTCAAATAAATAAGAATGATCACAAAAGCAGCCAGTTTTACTTCATTCGTTTGTTGATCTAAATCAGTCACGATTGTGTTTTTTTTTTTTTTGTCTTTTTGTAAATAAATAAATTTGACCTTAAAAATAATTCAGATTAATAATTTTAAATAAACTCTTGCAGGATACAACGGCCACATTCCAATGACTTTAAATCGTTTCGGTCAAAGCAGCAAGAATCTTACAACAAGTGCACTATGCGAGTTTGCCAACAATTACCATCACAGGCGTAGTCAAGAATGGGTACCGATTGAGAGTGCAGGCGTAGGTACCTCTTCACCTACAAGTCCCTCGTATCAAATTTACCAGCGAACAACTGGAATGATTCCCAACTACGCTGGACATGTGCCAGGAGAGATTTTCAGGTTCGGTGGCACCTACGGACGCAACACTATTGATCCAAAGCGGTGGCTGGAGGAGCATTTATAAATTAACCGTTAATAATTTGAAGTAATAAATTTAATGGATCAAAATTGTGATTTTTATTTATATCACTAGCTTTTTTGTTCTCAAACAAGCCTCTTGAATCATATGCCTTTCGAAAATTCCTGATTATTGAGCTTTTTGCGATGGTTGAAAGAGCGGCACACGCACATGATTTAGAAGTATTCTCAAACCTATCGCATTTCCAGATTTGACAGCAGGTGAATTCTGAACAAGAGTTTCTTGAATTTGGCGTTTCCATATTCTTATAGTGTTCCAAGTGTAATACTCGTGCCCCGGTTTCTCAATATACAAAAGAGTTCTTGTAAATGCATCTCGTACAGGGATCAAAAACAGCTGTGCTTCATTTTTGGAGGAGAACATAGTCCCTCTAGGGAATTATCATATTTTCAGTTAAGTAGACATATGGTTTTCACCATATCCAAGGTGTATACTGAGGTGTGTGGGAGTGGGGTACCTTTCGTGTAACGAAAGCCTAAACAGTCGGCAAATGGCTTCGTTGCTGTTGACTTTAGACCAGATTGACATGTTTGGACACGGGATAAGCGAGCTCTGAGTTTCTGAAATTGAAAATAGCTTGTTTGGTTTGGCAACCCTTATTTATACCTTGCAGATATATTTGAAAGCGCATACTCGACGACATTTATATGAGCGTTTAAAATTTTTGACACAAAATAGGCGAGGCGTATTATGCACCATACAACCAATATCTGCACTATAATAACTACCAGACGCCGTTCAACTTCCGTCTGCTGGCGTTCTTCTACAATATAGTTGATGTTCGTTGTTATTGCGGATAATCTTCTTAATAAGCTTGCAAGGAAATTTTCTGGTTCGTTTCCCATCCCTTATGTAAGGGCTTTGGGGATTTTCAGGACCATTTTAAATTTTAATATTTATTCAAAAGCTTTAACCTTAGTTTACATACATTTTGATCCCGGGAAGCCCTTTGGTTTGTCTGCGGGAAAGTGAGTATCAAATTTAACATTGATCGTGAAGGCATAATTTAAAAAATAAATAGAAATACAATGTAATACAGAAGACTGGCTTAGAATTTGGATCGTTCGTCCTACATTTTTTCCAACTCGATTAATTAGAACTTGGACATTTTGGTCACAGTTTCACAATTTCAGTTCCAATCTGATGGCACAACTTCCATTCTCTTGGCAAACAAAGCTCCCAACGGTCGCAACGTCTACTTTAGAGCATGAGAAGTGAGCGATCAGAGAAAACATTTATAACCCCAAACCGAAGTTTAAAAATGGAAACATCATAAAAGAATTTCAGTCGATGCTGACGACATGAACGTTTCAATGAAGACGACGCATGCCAACAATAGTGTCTACCCGACCTACTCTAAGTGAAGTAGCAATATATAAGCTTAAGACTAATAAGGCCACTTTACCTGTCCAACTTCTCAATGCGGCGGCCATGTCTTAACGCGTGGAGACCAACTAAGCTACGCCAATTATAGAGGTATTAATCTTCTCAACATTGCCTAGAATTTCTTTTCTGCTGTATTATGTGAACGTCTAAAGCCGTTAGTCAACAATCTGATAGGTCCATATCTATGTGGTTTTCGACCAGAAAAGTCCACCATAGACCAAATATTTATATAACGGCGGATCTTTAAAAAAACCCAGGAGCTCCAAATCGGCACACAGCACCTTTTCATCGATTTCAGGGTTGGTTTTGGTTGCTGTTTCGTCCACAGAGACGAGATGTACGATTTGGCATCACTACCGTGCTCGTCCTTTTGTGCAAGATAACGACGGAGAACTCAAGCTGCTCCATTTAGGTCGGCAAAGACAACACCGACCCATTTGCTGTCAAACAACGTTTTAGGTAAGGTGATGCAATGTCATGCGGTTTCATCAACATTATACTTGAAACAATTGTTCAAAAGGTCTCTTAAATCACTCGCATACGCCGAAGATATTGATATTATAAGGAAACGTAGCTTGATGCCAACAGTGCGTTTATGAGTGTTCAGACAAAACCAAAGATGGGTTTGGCGGTGTGGGAAGGCAAAAAGAAACATACTTTATGCTCTCATCACGAAAGGAAACCCCAATCCGACGTCTGGGACAAACATAGACAGCTATAACTTTGAGGTAGTTAGGGACTTTGTCTGCCTAGGCTTCGTTGCAAACACAGCCAGTTACACTCACGCTGGAATCAAACGAAGAATAACTGTGTCTGAGAAAGCAATAACGTAACGCCCTTTCTCGAAAAAGTTAAGTGTCGCTCTGGTGCAAAAGCATGGATACTTTCAAAAGCGGATGAAGGCGACTAAGGTCGTCGAGAGAAAAGTATAAAAAATTAATAATAATTTCACAAATCTTTTTTTAAATGATTCAAAGCTGAACAAATATGTTTTTATTTTTTTGATTGCATTGCATTTGTCTAGGGAGGGCATGATGTTTTCATAACCCAAATGGAATTTGATGGTGGCGGTAAATAAAATAGCACTCGCACCTCGTTGTCATGTGACCATCTCGTTATAAGGTTCAGTTTGTTCTGCTTGATTCTGGTATCAGCATCAATATCTTTACGTGATATACGCTTTTAGCATTCCGTTGGCAGAAATAATGTAGGAGAGTGGTTACTGAATGCATCACCGATTATAATACAATGATTCGGTTTAAGACAGTATCCGCGAATGCTACTCTATTCTATTTTGCAGCGAATCCAGCATGGTTTCGTGTGACAGTGTTTCACAGACGATTGAAATCAACAAATAAGACTAGTCTGGGGGCTTTTACTTAAACTTTTGTTTAGCCTATTCGCAAAGTTGCCAAGCAGTTGATTTATATTTTTCCCTCTCTGAAATCCATATTGCGTTGAATCTATTA
Organism: Orthonevra nobilis; assembly: GCA_963555765.1. NCBI lineage: Eukaryota > Metazoa > Arthropoda > Insecta > Diptera > Syrphidae > Orthonevra > Orthonevra nobilis. The sequence continues at coordinate 50,287,483 of OY743226.1, forward strand.
TTTTATATTCAGTGATAAAATGCTTAAGCCTTCTAGCCACGTTTTTTATAACTTGGTCCAACTATAGAAATTTTAAGATCTTATGGGATTGCCAATTCATTAAAGCTAACGTTAATTTTGTATTATGCACTTAAAACGCTATGAAGTTTTTTAGGCGGATGTCATCAAACCCTGTTGCTTTCTTCATTTCCAGGCTTTGAATTAGGTCAAGTACTTCTATTTCGAATAATGAATTCTGGATAACGCTCTTTGATTTGACAAAGACAATCGCGTATTGTCTTCTTTATATTCTCGTGGAATGCATTGGCAAATTTATTTATTAAGATAGCTGGTTCTTCATTTCTAAAGTTTTTTTTATTTAAGTTTTACCAAGATTGACTGATTAAATTCCAATTATTCTTTTCATAATCTGCCAAGTCTTTTTTTAAATATTGTTCCTATTTTCAAAAAAAAAAATCACGGCATGGACCATGAACCATTTTCTTACTTATTTCATGGTGTCTTGTCACTGTTTGGATCCGGTATTTCAGCGCTGATTATTTTAACCTATTTGATATGGTTATTTGCATACGTGCGGGACACTCTTCTTCCCGTTTAGCTAGCCACATTGGAGAAGCTACCTCCACTACACTCGGCCACCGTTTATGGCTCATGATGAGTCCCGCATTCGCGATGCGTATAAAGTTTATTTCCTTCTCATGAATTTATTCGATAAATACAGTAAGCTTTCAAAGGAATTTTCATCCCATATTCACCCTCTTGAAGCGCGAATTTTCAAACATTTGTTAATTATTTTTCAAGTGACTAAAAATAGAGCTTCATTGTTTTATCTTCAATAGTGGCGAACTTGCCATACAGCTAACATTTATACAATAGGTAGCCTATGTCCTTTTTTAAGATTCAATCTATCTCTGTGCAATATTATTAAAATCTGTTATGCGCCTTAAGCGTGAAAGCATAACAGACAGACAGACATAGTTGCTTTCGCATATATAATATTAAATAAGGATTAACCAAATGCATTGCATAATAGCAGTCACCATATAAAAAATTAATTTTATTTTTTCGTCTTAAACATATAAGCATATTGAACTTTAAATCACACCCCTGCAATTTGTAACATTTTCTCAACATCAACAATCTTCTCCCTTGGTTTTGACTTAATCTTGCCGGACTCGATTTCGGCTTTATCGATTGCTTTCCAGCCATCCCAAGTAACCACACGTTTGCCGCTCATATTCAGTTCTGGTTTTGTAAGTGAAGAATCAATTGTGTTTTGCTCAATGTCATCACAAATCGCTTTTGCAACACCAAAGGCGCTATTCATGGTCGTTAGGATCACTCCAGTGGGTCCAGTACCCAGCCAGCCAGCAACATACAGTCCCTTGTCTATAGTTTCTGTCCCTGAATCCTTCCGTAAAACACGGCCTTAAAAAAAAAACAGCGAAACGGTAAAAAATCTACGAGCTTTTTTTTGCAATGCGCAATTATACCTTCTTTGTTTGTAACGTATCCACGTCGATCGTCAAAATTGATGCATCCATCGACACACACGGATTTGTAGCCAATGCTTCGGAAAATCAAATCTGTTTGAAATTTTTCGAAAACGTCAGTTGGAATAGCTGTGTTGTCTTTCAACTCGGTCACAGCGAATTCAATGTAATCGTCATGGATGGCTTTTGGTGATCTTTGAAACACTGGTAAAAATTTCTTATCAGCTTTTTGGCTGGCAGCCTGTTCACTTAGACTTTTGAGCATGAGTTCGGTAAGGCGTTTCCGTGGACGAGGAAGAGAACTCACAATATCTGCTATACCTGAAAGAAAGTTAAGTTCATTCATCTCATTAAGAATTTTTTGAAAAATTGTTGGATACCTGTGAAATCTGACTTCCTCCAAACGGTGGACACATTTGGTAGTTTTAAAATCTCTCTGAGTTCTTTTATCGTAAACGCAGCCTGAAGAGGTCCTCTCCGTCCTACTAGGTACACATTCTTAACTCCACTGCTGGCCAAAGTCTCCAAGGCATAGTCAGTTGTATCTGTAGACTTTGTTAGGCATTTGAATCATTCTTTTCAATGTAGAAAATTTGCGTTACTACCTTCAACATATCAACATCAGAGAGAATCATTCTGGCTACGTCCACAGCAACATTGCCCTGACCAACTAAGGTTACCGTTTCGCCTGACAGATCTGGCTTAAGATTTTCTGAGCCGGGCAACCCATTGTACCAAGCGACGAATTTCCGTGCAGAAATTAGTTTATTACACTCCTCGTTAGGAATATCCAGGCACCGATCTTCATCAGCGCCATAAGTGAGAAGCACGGCATGATAGCTCTCTCGAAGTTGTTGTAAACTAAAGTCCTTGCCAAGACTGATGTTTCCAAGGAACCTGAAACGGGGATTTTCTGCGGTCTTTGTGAATGTGTTGATTACATTCTTCACCTCTGGATGATCTGGCGCCACACCGAAACTGTAAAAATAAATTAAATGAATTCATCGTTTACCAACAGGAAGATTCGAATAAAAGTATGTACAGCGAAGCCCATATAAATGCTATCAAACATGTCATAAAATCAATTATCCTTTAAAAGGTCGACAGAACAAGTTTTAAAAAATGGAAAGACAATGACGAAAACGACAAGCTCTTGGTCAAGGGAATACTACCACAGTTCTTACCAGTTATTCCATCGAAGCTCTAGAAATTCTTCAAGCAATTAAAACCCTAAGGCAAAGAAAAATGGTAACTTTCACCCAAAGCTTGGCCATAGTAAAGGTCATCATCGAATTGAATTTTCTGGCCCTGATAGCTGGCACAATAAATATCTATTATTATATGCAAATTTATTTTAACTAAATAATAAAAGAATTTGGAAAGCAGTCATTTGGAAAGCTATATTCCTTATTCAGGAGATATGAGAAAGCCAAGAGAAACTATGCAAATAATTGCGGCGTGCATATTCTGCCATATTAGGAGCTATTACAAATTTGAAAAGTCTGCCACAAATGGGATTGCGATATCGCCGAAATCGTTATCCTATCGTAAAATTCCGGTAGTTTGAATATCGTACATGGGCTCGAGATCCCACATATAAGCAAACACTTCGTGAAAAAACAACAAGCCTCAATGCGAGCGAGGTTTTAGGCAAAAGTAGGCAAAGTTCCAAGTCGGTCAAATTGAAAATGGGAGTTCCAATTTGAATTAAAGGCAACATTTCAGATGATCTTTTTAAAACCACTTACTCGTAGTTAAGATCTTACCTAAATCGGTGACGCCAAAAAAGTTTCAGACAAGACTTTGACGCGATTTCTTATTATTATTTATCGATAAGATCTTCTTCAATCGCCGTGAAAGCTTGAATGACGTCAGTTTGGGTGCGAACAACGATTTCTTTCTCATATGCGTATTGGCATTGCCTTCCTTGTTGACACCAGTCGCAACATCTTTTCAAGAATAAGGTTGAATGCATCCTCATGCTCGCAACCCTGACAAGTGATTTATTACATGCTTCTTACCGGGTTTCATCTCAGCCCCCAGTTTTGCTATTTTTTAGTTTTTCTAGGAATTGTTTTTTTTTTATAGTAAGTGGAAGGTCGACTGGATCGGATGTCATTGCCGCCTACCAGTTTCTAGTTCCGACCGACGAACTTTTAACTGTCTACGTAACTGTTGTTTACGTACTGATGTGACGATTCCTAAAAAAAGTTGTGAAATCCTGCACAACAAAAACAACAAAGACAAAAAACCCAAGCATGTTTCCACAAATAAATAAGATTTTTCGGAAAAACAATCAAAACGAAAGTTAACACACCACGTATAGCTCATACGCCAAACGCATGCACAACGGATCGTCATAGGATTGCTGATTCAACATATTCATTTGTTCAGGTGCGAAGATGTTCCCACGATACAGTTGTGCAGGCATGAACTTGTTCCCACAGTGCAGGGCAAATATGAAAGCTCATATTGCATTTGCACTTAACCGGATACGCGTGTGCTGGTAGCGACGATAGATATGATGACGATGCATTTGGGCGATTGGAGCTGTGCCTTCCCAATGTGGAAGATTTTAGATTTTAAGTTAGTCTTAGATTTGACTTGTAGAAGCAAGGTTCAATAAATTTAATAATTGTAAATCAATTAGTCTTTCATTTTAAGCGAACAGTTGGTTAGTTCGCGCGACGCGTTTCGCGTTCGCGTTTTTTTTTATTAACGTTACGGCAGTAACGATAACTGGCGCCCGAGCAGGGACAGCTCTGTAGACGACATCCTTTTTTTTCTGGTGATAGCTTTTATCCTCTAACCAGGACAAGGAATCGGTACGTTCAGTAGAACGCAAAACACTGTCCCCATGAGAACACAGTGCTTATACATCGATCCTTGAAAAGCTTCCATCGTTGCCATGAGAACACGACTGGAGATCACAGAAGAATCAAAAGGATTCGTGTGAAGTAAATCGTGCCTTAGTAGGGTGCTTACAATTATAAACGTTTGCACCTAAAACGGACAACATGATCCTTCCGAAAGAGCTGTACCCATAAGTACAAAATACTAATTTTTGTCTTTCTTTAAATTTTCGTTCGGTACAGAAAACGGCTCGAAACCATCATTAAAAAATAATTAAAAATGAATGGGGTATTTCTGATGTAAGAGCACACAAGAAAATAAGTGAATTAATTTCGTGGAAAAAATACAAAAGGGAAAGTACCTGTGCAACAACAAGAAATAGAAAAATTGTGCGAATGCAAATAAGAAATAAAAAAAAATCTAAATAAGTGCAAATAATTAAATAATTTACAAAAAAGATATTCATTCCCATAAGGAATAAAGTGATTAAAGCGTTAAGCTCACTGTTTAATTAATAATAAAAAGAAAAAGAAGAAAAAATACCTAGTGAATAAAAAGTGCAATTGCAGAGTTGAAGAAAAGAAAAGAAAAATCCGTTTATTAAATAAGAAATAAAATAAAAAGTTTAATTAAAAATTAATAGTAGTTCTAGTGAATAAAAAGTGCAATAAGTGCAATTGCAGAATAAAAAAAAGAAAGAAAAGAAAAATCCGTTATAAAATAAGAAGTAAAAAAAAGGGGTTTAATTAAAAATTAATAGTGAAAAAAAAAAAAGAAAAAAGCTAAGAGAAAATAATTTTCCAATAAAAAAGGAAATTTTGTTGTGACACACCTTGTTGGTCAGAAACCCGGAAACACAGGTAACAAATTTTAACAATTTATATATAAAAGAAAATGGACGCAATGCAAAAAGCGATTACCGAGCTCACAGGCGCTGTGAATGTATTGCTTGAAAGGCTGAAGACTGTGGAGACAAGACTGCAACAGGTAGAAACAAGTAGGCAGTTAGCATCAGAGCCAACTATCGAAAGGCAAACGCCATTGTGTGTGCCGAGAACAGAGGCAGATCTTAAGGATATCGGGAAACTTCCTGACTGTGTCAAGGAGTTGCAGGTCTTTGACGGCAACCCAACACAGTACGTTTCCTGGATCCATACTGTTGAGGGAATCCTTAAAGATTTCTCAATAGTAAAAGAAAAGCCAATTTTCCGAGCGATTCTCCAGCACATACGGCAAAAGATTAGAGGGAACGCGGATTCGGCACTCATTTCATACAATATTTTTGACGACGATTGGGCCGAAATTAAACGGTGCCTATCATTACACTATGCCGACAAGCGTGACATTAGAACGCTAGAGCATCAACTGAACCAACTGTCGCAGAAAGGCTCGAAGCTCGATGAGTTTTATGCGACAGTGAACCACCAATTTTCCCTCATAATAAATAAGATTAAATCAGAGTCTTATTCTCAGGAGACTGTGTCAGCTTTGGTCGAGACTTACCGTAACAGAGCCTTGGACGTCTTCATACGTGGCCTGAATGGTGATCTTTCTAAAATGCTCATTGTTCATATTCGAATATAAAGCACCAGTCGTTCCAATAAAAGAAGGCAAAGGATGGATAGTTGACGGCCATTTTAAGTTTGTGCACGTTATCAATCTGGAACAATTCGAACATCTCATCGATGTAATGAACAAATCAGCCAGCGAAAATGTAAAGGAGCGCGAAAAAAGAATCACAATCGAATACCATTTGCGCCAGATGAACGAAAGAATCAATCTACTGAAAGGCAAGACAGGACGAAGGACAAGATCCATAGATTGGATAGGTTCTGCCTGGAAATGGATCGCCGGCAGTCCTGACGCATCTGACTGGAATCAAATTCTTCAGAGTGAGCAACAAATCATAACGAATAACAATCACCAGTATAAAATCAACACAAAACTTTTTAACGCAATTGGGGACATTTCCCAGAAAGCTAATTGGATGATCGACCAATTCAAAAATGGAATCAGGAGGCTTAACACTAGCGGGTATGAACAGGACATATTGAATGGGATTCTTATCCTTAAGGAAGAAGTAAATGACATTGTTCATGCATGTCAAATGGCTAAGAAAAGTCTAGTCAATACGAACCTCCTGGACAAAGAAGAAATTAATAGGATTATTAGCGAGTTCGAAACTTTACCATATTCTAACGAAATTCAGGCAATCGAATATGGATCTCCGTCCATTTACACGAATGGCTCGCTCTTGCTCTACACAATCTCCGTGCCCCAAGTAAGGAGAGAAGAGTTTAACATACTCTCGACAAGAGCATCAATTTTCAATGGACTACAAATAGATATGGAATTTAGCAGAATGATGGTGAATTCTAAGGAAACTTTTGGCATTATAGAAAATTGTCTCTCAATAAACAACCTTACCATTTGCAATGAGAAGTCCCTGAGGAAACTTAACGAAGACGGTTGTATAGTAAAATTACTCAAAGGAGGCTCCACAGCTTGCACCTTTCGTTCAACTAATGAGGTGATAATTGAACTCATTAAGGTGGACACATTATTCGTAACAAATTTCGAAGGACCATTGGTATCCGGGAACTCCTCAAAACATCTTAATGGTACTTACGTCATCCGTCTAAACAACGAGACAGTTCAACTGAATAACAAAACGTTCTCCAGCTTCGTGGCTACGAACCTTCAATTTCTTCCACCTGTCCTGACAGATATTACAACCCGAAACCAGAAAATTGATCTGATGCATGTGCATGGAATAAGCATCAAAAATATAGAAAAACTTACTGACCTAGCTCGAAGGGTCAACGTCTCTACCTTTACAGATGTATCCCTGGTCATACTAATCATTATCATTGCATGGATCATTTGGCGGAAAGTTAACTTGGACCCTAAGATCCCACCAATAATTTTACCTAGTGGCGATTCAGAATCTGACGTCAGAGGAGATCAATCTCGAGTTCACCGACCTCGCCTAACACAAATCTGGTCGTCGAGCTCTGACGTCATAAGTGATCTACGGGACGTAGATCTTTGAGGGGGGAAGAGTTAACACACCACGTATAGCTCATACGCCAAACGCATGCACAACGGATCGTCATAGGATTGCTGATTCAACATATTCATTTGTTCAGGTGCGAAGATGTTCCCACGATACAGTTGTGCAGGCATGAACTTGTTCCCACAGTGCAGGGCAAATATGAAAGCTCATATTGCATTTGCACTTAACCGGATACGCGTGTGCTGGTAGCGACGATAGATATGATGACGATGCATTTGGGCGATTGGAGCTGTGCCTTCCCAATGTGGAAGATTTTAGATTTTAAGTTAGTCTTAGATTTGACTTGTAGAAGCAAGGTTCAATAAATTTAATAATTGTAAATCAATTAGTCTTTCATTTTAAGCGAACAGTTGGTTAGTTCGCGCGACGCGTTTCGCGTTCGCGTTTTTTTTTATTAACGTTACGGCAGTAACGATAACTCGAACTTCCTTGTCTCAAAATCCCACGATATCCAAAAATAGTGATCAGAGAACCTAACGATAATTAAGCTTATAATGCCGTCGCTGGTGGGAGTGGAAATCATACGTTCATTTGCAAGGCAGACCTTCAAGCGATCTTCGAATCACTAAAAAAGAAAAGAAAGAAGTCGATGGCATACCAAACATTGTGCTTCAACATCTCTCTGTGGAAGCTATAGACATTTTCGCTGCTGGAGCTGGAGCAGCGGACAACAGCAATATCAACAACACAGACGAGGCAAACATAACAAATCCAGCAAATCTGCGGTCAATAAGTCTCCTTCCGACAATCAGTTAAAACGTTAAAAGTAGTCGAAGTGGGAAGACGAAAAAATTTTTTTTCTGATAATCAATTTGGTTCCAGAGTGGGTCATGATGCCATAGATGCCGCGTCTTAACTGGTATCAGATGTACAATGGAATAAATCTTAAAAGCAGAGCACGGGTGCTTGTCCGGTTGACTTGGAGTAGTCCTTCGACACCGTATGGTTAGAAGCGCTCTTTTACCAGTTAGACAGGCTTTGAGTAAGCCAACCAGTGCTGGACATGCTTTATAACATGTTTATCACTTGGAAGTTCGTTGTGAAAAATGGCAATGTTACTCCTTTTTCGTATTTTCGAATTATTAAGAGACCTACTACTGTGTCCAAAAAATAAGGTGACATATGAATTTAAACTGCGCGCGTCGAAGGATTTGGAAAATTTTCTTTCTTTTTAGGTTGGTAGTACTGTCAGTGACATCTATGTGAAATTTCATGTCAAAATATATTCATAGTATTTGAGATAAGCGTCGTTTTGTGAGCTGCTAAAAGTGAGTTTTTCGTTTTTGCGATGTCGAAATTTATTGAGCAAACAATTTGCATTAAATTTTGTTTGCGGAATCAATTTTCTGCTGCGGATACGTTGAGGATGGTGCAGAAAGCCTTTGATGATGAGGCTATGTCTAAAAAAAATGTTTACAAGTGGTATAGTGATTTCCAAGCCGGCCGTGAACGTGTCGAAGACGAAGACGAAGACGATTAACGATTAGAGACCTTGCTGATGAAGTTGGCTGATCGAAAGGCTCAGTCAATACCATTTTGAAGGATGCTTTGGGCCTCAAGCGCGTCAAATCTCGACTGGTACCGAAAACATTGAATTTTTTTGGAAAAAAGGCGTCGCGTTGAAGTGTGTGAAACAATGCTTTCCGACTACCAGGATGTCACGAAACGCATTATTACTGGCGATGAGACTTGGATCTATGCTTACGACCCCGAAACAACCGATCAATCGAGCGAATATCGTGCCAAAGGAGAGCCGAGACCAAAAAAACCGCGCCAAAGTCGCTCAAAAATCAAGGTCATGTTGACTGTTTTCTTCGATTATCGTGGTGTTGTGCTTTATGAATTCCTTCCAACCGGCCAAACAGTCAACAAGGAATATTATTTGAACGTTATGTGTCGTTTGCGTGACGCTATCCGCCTAAAAAGGCCGGAATTGTGGAAAGACAATTCTTGGTTTTTACACCACGATAATGCACCATCCCATACCGCACTCGTAATTCGTGATCATTTCGCCAAAAAGTCAACCCATATCGTTCCGCAACCACCGTATTCACCTGATCTGGCACAGTGCGACTTCTGGCTGTTCAACAAGCTCAAAAGACCGCTCCGGGGACACCGTTTTGATACGATAGAGGAGATTCAAGCCGCAGCGAAGACGGAACTGAAGGCCATCCCGGAAAGTGACTACAACCAGTGTTTCAAAGATTGGAAAATCCGTTGGCATAAGTGCATTGCATCGGGAGGGGATTACTTTGAAGGGGATGAAATTGATTTGGAAGAATAAATAAAGAATTTTGAAAATAAATACAATTTCACCTTATTTTTTGGACACAGAGTACAACAAGGTGCGGTTAATTCTCCGATACTTTTCAGCACTTTCACAACTGATCTGTTAGTGTCTCTTATCCTTGAACTTGCAGAGTTATTGTAATGACTGTAAGTTGAAGATCAAGTATCTGATATCAAGACTTTTCTATTCACGACTTTCTTGTGTAGGGCTTTTTGGAATACTCGAGAGAATCGACGAAAATTCTTAATCGTTGGACAACACCGGCAACTATTGCAGTGGAGCAAAGTTGATCAGGGTGGAAAATTTCCTAATAAAGTTGGATTGTTCATCGCACGCAGTTCCGAGTAATCTCTCCCATTCAGCTATGTGGTTGTATCGACCCGCGATATGGTAGATGCCAAAAAGCAGCACCAGCAATTTTGGTGGCTCTCAGAAAAGTTGAAGAGAAATTTGTTGATGATACCTTCAGGTCTCCCATCGGGAAATTTTTTTTATAAAGACCTTGACCCGCTTTTATTTTTTACTATACACATGTATATCTGTGTATATACAGTATTTATATTTTCGTAGGTAGGTAAAATTAGGATATATAAGCTAGTTTAAGCGTTTTTGTCTAGTCTCTAAGAAGTTATCTTAAATAAATAAAAAAGCATTTAAACTGAAACCGAACTCTTTTAGCAACTGCTTAATACAATTCCCTGCGGTTCGGCGACAAAATTTTTTCCACAGCTTGGTAGCTGAGGTGGTTTTTGTTGGTTCGTCATAATAGACATTCGGATTGTAAATCAAGCTCTTATTCAAAAGTGGCAAGGCTCGATATTGACACCTCTGAACGTTTACACATCGAGACTGTTTGACGAGCGTCGTGCTTCAATTATCACATGATCAGTTGTGTGGGCATTTTTGTAAAGAAATATTGTTTGACGCCTTATCGATTTATTAGCTCACCACTTCGCTTAATTTTAACATTATATTCCGCAAGTTCGATTCAGTCGTCGCCACTCTTGGAAGGAGAGTTCCCAAAATTCGCCTTTCGTAGTCCTCAGCTTTTTCGATGGCAGTTTGTTGGAGGGTACTGCCTGGTTACGGATAAACTACCCCAAGTTTTACCTTCATATTTTGTCCCTCATTATGTGCGATTGATATCTTTATTCAAAAACTATTCAGTTCATAAAATTTACATGTGTATATGAGTAATAATGACGCGGTCAAAGGTATTTAAATAATTTGATTTTTAAGATATAAATAATCAAAGATCGAACAACCCAACACTATGTAGATCCCTGGTCAAAGTTCATGTCAATAAAATGCTTAACCATTGGCACCCAATTAAGAATATAAATAACACAACTAGGAAACCCCCGAGTAGAATTCGAAATTCATATTTGATGATAATTTTTGGCCTCACAATCAGCAACTTCAGTTTAAAACGTCGCAGATACATGTAAATAAACCTCTATCATCGACTGTGACTGTGAATATTTTAGTCACATCAGAGACGCTTACAACAACAGACCTAAAGATATGAAGCTTCGCGCTATTTTTGCCTTTTTAGTGTGTTCTTCCCACTTATATTTTACATTTGGAGCGATCGAGACGACAAACCAGTTGCGTGAATATTCCCCGCTGCTTAGAAGATTCGCAAGACGGGTCGCTCGTAAGTACAGATACATATATATTAGGCTTTGGAATCTGAATATTCTTTTGTTCGTTAAATAGCCGGCGCTATAGCTTCAGGCAGAGGCATCATGTGTACAGGGCTTGCAAATGATGAGACATTATGCAATCGCTTTTGTGGAGTGCGACGATTTTACAATAGCCGATGTATTTTCGAAAATATGATTTGCATTTGTGCCGACCGAAATATTGACTTTGAAAATTTTGATATGTTTTGAGCAAAATAAACTTTACATGAAGAGCGCATACCAAATGAACTGAGTGAGACTCGTTTTTCTACAATTAAATCGCAAATTAAACAGATTAAATTGTTTTATAAACTGCAAGCATTTATAATGCAATCTATGAGATGAAAAAAAAAATAATTAAATCGGATATGCAATTGCGCTCTCAGTTTTACAAGCAATCTTTACTTTGCTGTGCATTTGGAGAAGTATAAATAATTTATTTCGGATCGTATTTCGGTTGCTTTTGTTGCATACCTGGCCGTGGTTCTCATTCAACACTTCCGGTTAGAGTGTAGCGTTCAATGGTACGCTGAATGGCAGTACCATGTCGCTGTGTTAAGAATTGAGTAAATTTTATGAACAAGTTCCTCCTCATACAGATGAGAATAAATTTTGTGGTATTTTCCGAAATGTTTATGCAGATTTTATCAAATACCACAAGAATCAACCAATTCTGGACTTTAAATGTACTTTAAGGACATGACCACTTTATGCTTCATCGAATACCGACAACACGGTTTAATGAAATATTCGGGATATGGAAGCAAATAAAAACTATCAAAGAAGACATAGTATCTATCATAGATGATTCTCTTAACAGGGAGAAGTGAACAATGCCTGAAACTATGTACAGTGGCGAGTACAAATAAATACATTTTAAAAAAATTTAAATCAAATAAATAAATATATAATCTCCAACAATAATTTATGCATATACTGCACTGTTTGTGTACAACAAAACCAAAATAATCCTTACTTCATGTATTCAATTCTGCACATTTCGTTTTTTCCTCCTCAAAAGGACCACAATTCTTTGTTTTGACATAGTATTCCATTAGCAGCCTGAGTTTTTGCTCCGCTTTAGTGATTTGATTCATAAGAAAGTATGGGGTCGGGAAAGATGTTAAACCAAACGGAAAACCAAAACATTCAAAAAATGCCCAAAAATGGGTTTTCTGTCAAGAAAATTTCAAAACTTTTGAGCCGCAGTCGTAGAGTTCTTTCATTCTATTAAATAAATCGAGAAAACTGTAGAAAAAGATGTGTACCTGGATGAAAATATAACTTGACACCAGTAGGCTTTCCCTACTAAGAGAAGCGTCAAAGGACTTGCAGCATGTGTTAGTTGAAACCGGGACATGTTCCACCAAAGAAAACACACTCTATAACGCCTTCGTGATTCTCCTTTGACCTTTGTCAAAATTCATTCAGATGGAAGAAGCATTGGAAAACTTTCATCTTCACCTATAAGAAACGCTTTTGCGTTGAAGAAGTTGACGGATTTTATCATTTTATCTTGATTTGAGGAAGGAAGAACTGTTTTTAAGTGGAAGTGGAGTCACGATTTGGGCAGAAATATCATAACAAAATAAAACCAGATCAGGCAAGATAAATAAAGACGACTCTTAGGTGAAGAGATCGCACATCATTGCCAAGAAATGTCATCCTGTAACAATCATCTTGTTGCAGCCGACCTATGATTTTCATGACAGCAGAGGCAAAATAAATCATTCTTCAGGTGTTGTGATCTTTTGCCGTTTTACAAAGTTTTTTATTCAGCCGTTTTGCTATCTTTCTTTACGAAAATGTTCGCTAATATGGTTAAACGATAAAAAAAAGCTACTACAAAAAACAAAGAATCAACGTCGCTGTGTTATCCAACCAATTCATCATGGCGTTGCCTCATAAATGTCTGAGCACGTTTCTTGTGCGCCAGTGTCGCGAAACTAATCAAAAACAAAAAAAAAGGAAAAAGAATAAGTTTATAGGATTCACATTCCCATAATATTTTTCCAAGCTTTGCCTTAGAAACGTGGATCAAGAAAGGAGCACTTCAAAATATGAAATGGCCCCAACTTAGTAGAACTGTTGTAGGGCAAACATTACAAAAAGGTTCGTAAAACAGTGTCCAAAATTCAAGAAGTCGGGAGATCAATAGCCCTCAAAAATTTAAAAAAGATGTTGATCGATCGAAATTTGTGTGATGTTGATTTTTCATGAAAATGTGAAAGAACTATATTCTACTTCCAAAGTCTTTTAAGTTCTTAGGTAAACCTGATTTGGTGATTTAAATAAATTGAAGGATTAAGTTATTTTGAAAATCTTGTTGCAAACATTTTTTTTAAATAAATAAAGAAAAAGACAAACAATTTTATACGAATTTCTCTGACTAAATATATTGTCCGGGAACTTATGAACGGTAGTGTACATATATGTTTTTATCTTATAATCAAGTTAAATGGAATTTGAACTTTTTTTCACAAGAAAACTAAATTAATTTGATTGAAAAAGTGAAATTGCTGTTACATGTTTGCCACGATGGTAGATTTTCATTTCTCAGGAGGTGATGTTTACATCTATCGCCCTCCGATGGAGGATCTATCAGATGCTTAACTGTGATATCAGATACTTCATTTTGATCTAAGCCATAAGGACGAGAAGCGATGGCAACGGTGACTAATACGTCCTCTGGCCTTGAAAATATGAGGATACTGAAAGCATCTCAACTAATTGAAGTGGAAAAGGCGCAATATTAATGATCCTTAGAATAGCGGAGGTTGAATTTCCATTAAAGCTTAAACTTGAAGCAAAGTCTATTGCCATTAAAATATACCTGCACGGCAACGAGTCGGTCTTCAAGCAAGTGACGGTTGGATGCAAGAATTTAAAAAGATATTCGGTGTTCTGTACCTCAAATTATTTGTAGTCTATTTAAGTGGCAACTTTAGAGAAGATTTGTAGATCTGGACCTTAAACAAGATCAAATAAGTATACTGAAAAAACCGCTTCTGCTCGAAAAGCAAGCAATGCAAATATAAGCAAAAAAATAATATTTTTGGCTTGTTAGTGATTAGCAATGTGAAAAACCATCGTCTTTTCAGGAATGTATCTTTACCTTCCTACATTTACATTTCAGAAGCTCTGAGTCGGCTTCGATGGTTCCCTTAAATTTCCCCGGAGCGACTCGTTACCCTCCGCTACCTTCCGCTACGCGACGAACTGTCATCTCAGTACATTTTTCGCGTAGCGGATCTGCGCTACGGCGTGCTGGAACAGGGCCAATGGCCAATGGCGGAGGGCAGCGAGTCGCTACGGGGAAATTTAAGGGATATTTGAAGGGAATTAGCAAAGATTTCTTCGCTACGCAAGGAAAGCTGTCAAACCCAATTTGATTTGCTGGTAAATGTGACGTCATATTTTCTGTTGCTCCAAATGCGTTCCATAGAAATTTCCCCGTAGCGGAGCAGTATATCAGTTTAGCAAAGGCGTGTTGGAACAAGGCCAATGGAAGGGAACTTAGCAAAGATTTCTTCGCTACGCCATTGGCCCCGTTCCAGCACGCCTTTGCTAAACTGATATACTGCTCCGCTAAGGGGAAATTTCTCTGGAACGCATTTGGAGCAACAGAAAATATGACGTCACATTTACCAGCAAATCAAATGGGGTTTGACAGCTTTCCTTGCGTAGCGAAGAAATCTTTGCTTAATTCCCTTCAAATATCCCTTAAATTTCCCCGTAGCGACTCGCTACCCTGCGCTACCTTTTGCTACGCGAAGAACTGTCATCTCAGTACATTTTTCGCGTAGCGGATCTGCGCTACGGCGAGCTGGAACGGGGCCATAGCTTAGCAGCTTATTAAACGCTAATCAGTGGTCACGTTATATCAGAGTGTAGAAATGACGAGGAATATCAGCCACACCATATGTCAGAGGCCTTTAAAAAAATTACAGAAAGCGGACGCACGTCTAATGATAATACAGATGAAGAGGGACAAGTTTTTAACACCAAAGGATGCTTATCTAGCAATAAATTAGCCCGTTAATCGATAGACTACAATTGGAGCTCGGCACGATTTTGGGTACAACTCAGCGATAAAGAAACCAAAATCTGCTTTGTCGGCAAAAAAATGTTAAAGCTTGTTTTGAAGTTGGCCAGAGAATACAGAAATTGGACAGCAGATGACAGGTAACGTGTAGTGTGGTCAGACAAATCAAAGTTTCAGTTCGACGGTAAACAATATTCCTGGCACCGCAATGAGAAAACCATCAAAATGTATGTTAAGGAAACTGTGAATCATGGTTGAGGGAACGAATTGGGGTTGCTTCATATGTTGGACTGCTTCAAAAAAATTGATAAAATATTGAAAAAAGAAGATTATTTGCATATTTTAAGGACTCATCTTCCCAATGAAATGAAAATATTTCAACAGAATGGCGACCGAAAGCACACCTCCAAGAAAGTGCATAGTAAAGAAGACAAAATAAATACAAATTTAACAATATATTTTGATGTTTTTTGCTGGAAAACATATCAAACAAAACTTGGGTGCAAAATTGAGTACATTGGAATTGGTATTTAGTTTTGTTAAAAACTCGATACGAAATAAAGATCTACCATTTTCTTTAATTTGCTTCGTTACTTATATTCTTATGCAAAAATAAGTGCGCCAAGTACAAATATGTACTCATTTTTGTTTCCCACTGTATGTACCAAAATGTTATTCACCTGGATAAACTTTTCTATAGAAGGGGTTTGCTGCTAACCCTTGTCACTGCAGAAAAAGGTCAAATATTTTTTATCATAAAAGTGTAGTGCATTGTTAACATTGAATTATATATCAGACAACATAATGCGAAACTGTGAAATCCAAACGATTATATAAAAACATTTCACAGTTTCTGGACGCTCGGTAATGTGAACATTTTTTTTCGACAGGCACTCGTCTTTGAGGAGACTCGACATACAACCAAAAGATTTCTGCCGAAGCCTTCGGTCAGAAGAGCAGGAGACTGTTCATTGCTTCCTGCTAATGCTCATCACAATGAGTAAATAACTAGGCTGAATGTGCACCAGGCATTTATTTTCACCTTATCTAATCACTGGCCACTAAGTTGAGAATACATTCATTAAAGGAAGGCTCTTATACCTTTGATAACAAAAGAGTGACAAGAAGCTTTAGAAGAAGCGTGTTCACCTAAGTCATATTTATCTGCTTCTATCACTGCGAAATTACTTTTAAAATTTATTTCTTATCTTGTTGTTACTAATGACAATTGTAATTAGCCTGCTTTATATATATTCATCCGGTGAAATTTAGTATAAGAGATCTCAGCGACCAGGAGCAATCGTCATTAGATAGAATTGCATTCAACTGGAAGTATCTCGCCATGAGAACTACTTTTATTCTGCTGCTATTGTTGGGAACACTTCTATATATAGTTGAGTGTAAGCCTACTTTCAGTTTGGAATCTTTTGGTAGTACGTTAACACAACTTTAATATCTTCTTTTGTATAACAATAATTTCTTGATCACAGGCTATCTATCCAATATAATACGTGCAATTATTTTTGGTTAGATATAGTAAAGAACTCGCACCAAACTTACCGCACTAGACCAAATGGAACGGGTAGCTTCTCAAAAACATCGACAGCGCAGTCGGGAATACGCTTTAAAATGTACTGAGCCGCATAGAAGCCAGCAGGTCCAGCACCAACTATACACACCTTCTTTCTAGCTGTAGCAAGTGCACTTGTACTAAATTCATAAGTTGTTCTTATAAAATTAAACCTATTTTGTTTTATAATACTATTAACAAAAGACATTTCATTGATTGCGTGAATGTTTCGCCTCGGAACCACTTTCGAAACAAAATAGAAATCAGCTTACACCGAGAACTGTCACGTTTGACATTTTTAAATTGGTCAGAGCTTTCTGGACGTGCTCACAGCTGATTTTGAGCTTTCGTGTGAAAGACGTCTTTGATACAAACCGAACGTTAATTTTGAAATTCAAACGCCACATTCATAAAGTTTCACTAACTCAGCAGCAAAATAATTATAAAGTGGATCAATAAAGACCTCGGTCACTGTTTAAGGCGTTAAAAAATTCATTGAAATGAAAACTTACTTATTGGTTTGATTGGCTTATAATAAATTCTAATATGACAAAATAGAATTGTATACATACCTTCATTAATAAATGTCTTAATGATGTCGCTTAACTGGATGGAATTTAAAATTTGGACATTTGGAGAAAGTTGTTGTACTTTGTTCTTTATAAAGGGGCATTCATTTACTATGTGCTTTTTAGAAAGAACTAGGTTGGCATTGCAGGAAGTACAAGGGGATGGACTGCTTGCACTCCTAAGGTGTCTATGTGCCGATGTGCCCCACGCGAACACGGACGTATGCCTTTATCGAGAGGGTATGTGGAGGCTTGCCACTAGGAGTTTACTAAGTTGTAGTGGTGTTTATATGGACCTTATTCTTCAGCGTCTTTCACTTCCCAGAAATTTTGGATAGCGTTTTTAATATCTCTTTCATTGTGCATTGGATGATAAAACAGGAGTTCCAGGACCACCCTTTTAGCTGTTATGTCTACATCTTCATTTCCTTTCATCCCTAAATGCCCTGGTATTCAAAGCAGACCTTGATTCCCTAAATTTGTTTCTCCTGATGGACTTAATCACGGGTATTGTGTTATTTACATTTTGTATCGCATGGATTGTAAGTTAACACCTATTCTGTCAAATACTTTTTCGAAGTCTATTGATTTTGTTAAGAGATTAGAATGCTAGGCACTAGCTCTTCTTAGTTCGTGGAATTCTGTACGTGGCCAATTTTCCAGCCCACTGCCTCACAAAATGCCAACTAGTTTTGCAATCAAATTTACGTTTCTCGACCATGCCTTGAATTCTTAACGGGACCATAATTAAAGAGACAAACGGACTTTACAATTTTAGTTCAACTGCGATAATTGACCACGGAGACGAAAATTAAATCCAAAGTGCATAACTATAAAACGGATAAATAGTTTTATCCAAAAAAATAATCAAGAATTTAAATTGAATTTTTATTGCATTAATATTTACATATTTCGACCAGATTATAATATATAGGCCGTCTTGTTGTTAATAAGTATAATTAAGACTGTTTTCAACAAAACATTAATCAATCGTTACCTTTCCGCTTGCGAATGATTTATGCAAACGCGAAAGTGAACCCAAGTTTTATAAAAACACCCTTCTCCAAGCCAAAGTTTTACGCTTCCTCCTTAATTTATATTTTATAGTTTGGTATTATTCATTTCTTAATTTAAGATACTTTTTGGAAGTAACAAATTTGTTTAATAACAAATTGCCGAAACAAAGAGAACACATTTTTATCAATATTTATTGTTACTCTCTCTCTCATGTTTGTTGTTTCTTTTTTTGTAACATTAGAATAGTTCTCAAAAATATGTATTCATACATATGTATGTAAAATAAAATTATATTAAAAAAGAAAAACTAATATATAAACCTCTCTTTTGTATCCTTTTGTAAATACCAATTCGCTGTACATACAAAAATATACTAATCAAAAGTTTATAACAAAAAAGAAAATTCCAATACATATAAAAGAAATATTTACAAATAGTTTTAAACAATTTCACTGGATACAAAAAATTTGTCGAGATATTAAAAGGAAAATAATTAGATATTTGAAATCTTTAAGTGCTAGAGTTAAGTTACATTGTTTGCTTTTTAGAATATTGCTTATACTTGGGTAGGAAAGTACTCGAACTTTGGTTGATTTGTTTGAAAAACTTTTAAAAATATAGTTGCCTCATATCCTATTGTGTATTGTACAATTCTTACAATAAATTTCTTGTTCTTTTCATGATTAATATTATTTACTTATATATTTTTGTTTTTGTTGAAATAGAAAAATATTTTAATATTCTTTGCGTTTTTTCAATGACTTAGATTTAAATGATTATTTTGAATGTGTTGCTGTACCGTGGAACGCCTTCATCATAAGGAAACCAAAAAGAGTTGCAGCTGCAATTCCAATACCGGCTTTCCACCACACTGCTGGATCCTCCGTTGCTAGTCCGAATTGACGGAGGTGACTTCAGAATGGAAATAATGGAAAAATAATCTATGTTAAAATCTGTTTAATAGAAATATTTTCATTTCTACATGCTAGAATGGCAAAGATCTTTAGAAGAATAATTGCCCTGGCATTGTATTCATTCGGGGGATAAATATGACAAATTAATACAAGGCTACAAGGTTATCATTACACAAATGAACGAGTCTATGAATTAGGAAAAGAATCAATAAAAATGTGAAATTTAAAATGAATTAAAGGTTTGTATATCGTGGTATTATTCAACCATACGCATTTTGTCATTTCGCAGTTCTAAGCCGTTTAGCAAGCGAATCAATAAACTTTTTTTCTCCTCGAATATTAATTAGTCGTTTAATTTTAAGCAAAAAAACTGTTTAATTTTTCAATGTTCTATTTTTGTCAGTTTATCCAAACAACGCTTACAAATTATTGGATTTTTCAGTATGCAAAATGTTTTCCACGCACTGAGGCCATTTTACGGTAGGCATAATCGACCTACTGATGAACACCGCGAAACCACGTCCCTCACTGAAGACAGCGTGAATAAAGTCGAAGATGCAGTGTTCAAAAAATGCTTGCCAACAATGATGAAGGTCAGCGACTATTTTGGAAATCGGCACCGCTTCACAATGCTGCAATTGCGACGGTTGTAATTCAAGAAACATGATTTGAACTGCTTGAACACTTGCCGTGCTACCCAGATTTAGCTCCCAGTGACTTCTGTGTCTTTCCTCGGTGAAGAAATTTAAAGGTGATACCGAAGTAATGGCCGCCGTTGAGGCGTTTTGGGAGAGACAAGACAAATCATTTTTTCATAGGAGATCCTAGGTTTCAAAAAAAGATAGACTAAATTAATTAATTTAATCACCACTTTTGGGTCACCCTCGTAATGAGCATGCAATTTTAGTCATACTGGCCAAATTGACGCTAATGGACAACAAACCACCTTCCCGTATGCGTAGAGTGCAAACAGATACCGAAGTCATGATGTGCCCTTGCGTAGCCGTTTGCATTAATTGTGATTGCGTTAATCGACTGGATGATTTTATGCAAGGATCTTGGTCTAAAACTTTACAAAACACCCTTCGTGCATGACCGAACGACAATCGAGTGGTGAATGGGCCGAGGCTTAGGTAAAGCTGGAGAGAGATCCGCATTGCCCGAAAAATTCAGCGACGGAGCTCATATCTTAACATGAACTCCATCTGATCGACATGTCATTCAAACAAGACGAAGCTACATGCAATTGAACCGTAGGTTCGCATTGGCTCTTCTCTACTAATTTTTTCGATTTTCTTCTTAGAAAATGAGATAGGAAATGTAGGCGAGGTCAGTGAATAGAAGGTCGCCTAAGTGTATTTTTATAACATGGTTTCAAACATGTTGGTCATGGCTAGGTTGTTGCACTAAGAATTTTGCTGACCAGATGCATTCGCAATATTTCTTCTCTAAACTCTTTTATTGACTTTAATATTCGTGCGTTAAATTTCTACTTCCAATAAACACCACGAAAAGTGATTATTGTGACAGTTTCGATATAACTTTGTTACAAAAAAAAATGATTCTCTGTAAACAATAATTATAGCGTTTAAAAATGTTATGTATTAGTCCTTGAGCATGGCGGTATTGATTGTTGGATTAAAACTCAAGTTGCAATCGGTTCACTCCATTGGAGTTACCTAACTATTTATCCTAGTTCATTGACGATCGTTTAATGCGATTGATTGAATGTGCTTGTGGAGAATAACTTAAATGTTCAAAAACAAAACAACATTAAAGTGTTAGTCTACTTAGGAATATTATCTAAGCATGCATAATTGATCATAAGCTTATGGACTAAGTGAGCTGCTTCTTATTAAAGCTTTTGTTTTGTTATTCGAGTTTAACAAACCCTCACCTTATACCAAATATAGTTGCGTTGTGACAAAAGTTAAAAAAAAAACTGAATGAAGAAAAAAACATAAAACAAAAGCAAATCAAAACCATGTTTATATCAAGCGAGACAAGTTGAACGCAAAATACTATATTAAAGACCCAAAAAGTAGACAAAAAGCATGTGAAAAAAAAAGAAATAAGAAATGGGTAAAACATCAATGGCTCTATGATCTCTTTACGAGTTTTTTTCACTATGAGTAAAAAAAGACGAAGAGAATTTGTTTTAGTTTTATTAATTCAGCAATAAAATTCACACTTACGCTGACTCCCACAGCTGTACCAACCTGTGCTTGTAAAACAATATCCAAGCGGCTTGGAAACGACTACAAAACAATAACAAATCCCAACCGCAACACACCACCATAAATAGTAGAAAATCGAACATAGATGTTTGAGGAAAGAAATAAGTAATGTCAAGATGGTTGATTTACAATTGTGTCTGGTCGAAAATATCGTAGCTAGTAGGAGCAATGAACGGTAAGGGTGATGCAATGCGTGTTTTGACTTTTAGAAAATGTATATTTTGTATTGTAACTAGAAACTATGGTTTATTTATAAAGGCTTTAAACCGGAAAACTAAAAATAAAGTAAAAATATATATATGTTTTACCTCAAGTTTTATTTTGCGGATTCAATCACTCGTTTAAAAGACAACTAATTCTTTAAAGGTTTCTCCTTCGAAACGGATCCATTTATTCTGTTAACACTTCAACACTTATGTTCTGAATAACCTTACCGAAATCATCACATCCGCATGGTAAGATTTCCGGTAAATAATGGACTATGTATTTGAGCCTGAGAAGGATCTGCAATGCAAGTGCCGTTCAAGGATAATGGCTGCGTTTTTATATTTGCTTTTTAAGTTGAGTTTTCGGAGCAATAAATTTAACATGGTTGAGATAACCCCATTCAATTCGCAATCAAGGTCGGAAATTAATGAGCTTCTTACATTTACGCTTTATTATGATATTATTTCCTTTTCCTCTCCGTTCATTTTAAAAATTTTCTAAATTGCAATTTAATAAAATTGTGAACAACAGAAATTGCACAACAAACTCCTTGGGGGTTTGAATAATTAGAACGTTTTTCGAGCGAATTGAGAATAATGCTTAGGCAATTTCTTGTCCCATGTTTCAGGTTCAATGCGACAAAGGTCAAGCTATCGCGGATGCTAAAACGCTTGGTCTAGAACTTAAATCCGCTGCAGTGTCTAGAACTGAAACTGGTCACGAATCGGGAGGCCAGTTTTTGTTTGCTTGCTTTGAAATACCTTTAAAAGCTCTCTTATCTTATTTAGCTCTCTTGCCTCGGTTAAACTTAAAATTTCCAAATCTCACAATTCAATTTGGATGTATCGCATGAAATTGCCCATAGTGGTCAAGATTCTATATTCAAAGCTCCTAACGTCGTATAATTTCGGTACATTATACGAACGCATTGCTTGGAAAATGGCCTATTGAGTTATTGAGATCTCCCATTTCGAGATAAACCTTTGAAATCTATGTCAATGGCTACGAACAAACGCTCAATTAACAAATTTTTACTTAAATTTTTGAAACAAGTATGGGCGTCTTAATACAAGTTTTCGTGAACTGAAGAGAAGAACCCTTTCCATAGAGCTAGATTAAAACGTCAATAAATAGCCATTTTTTTTTTAAACGGCAAACAAGGCGTATAAGTTCAACTGTGAATAAAATTCAGAAGTTCTACGCTACAAGCAAAAAGGACATAACTTCCACCAGAAAGCATACAAATATGTTATGAGATCGAAAGCTTCTGATGAATAACGACATCGACCTACATCTGTTTATACATATTATAAAAATGTCAGTCGCAAACGCACAAACGTGTTAATGTAATTAATGTGGATCTCTATTGAAATGTTAATGCATGGTTATTATATTATTTAAAAAACTGGATAAAGGAGAGGAACAGACAGAAACGCGCATTGCATCATCATCGCCAACGATATGTTCTTATCAAATTATCTCCAGTTAAAAATTTAATACTCACGGGAAGGCAGCCATAGTAGCTAACTTGATATAAAGTTCCTTTTTGTTGTTCTTCAATGTGAACAAGTGCGGTGGCAGTAGCTTGTATTTTTCACAAAATTCCGCGGGTTGCAAAAGGTAATCCTGTCGGTTCTCACTCAGATCCCCCTTTGTGCCGACAATCATAACTGGAATTTTACTCTCCGCATAGTACTTAATGTAGATTCGTGCTATATACTCAAATGAGCGCGGATTTGATGAGTCGTATACCAAGCAGGCCACATCGCAGTTCACTTCCTGCGGCTGAAGGGGATCAAGAACTTGCTTCACTTCGATATCTCTTAAGATTAGATGCTTCTCCTGTCCGTACACCTGAACTGAGTTCACACAGTACACCACATTGGTTTTAAAGTCCTTGCCAATTAAGCTTTTCATATCATCGACTAGAATGCCCCGACATAAGCCAGTTTTACCGGCACCTTTAGGTCCAATAACATGACACATGTACACCGATCTGCTGCTTTGCCTTTTGGCCAAATCAATTCTCCGCTCTCGAGTAACATGTATTGCCGCCAACTGTGATTCATTTTCATGGACATTGAACCCTAGATAGCCCAAATACTCGAGACTTTTTGGCAGATCGATGAGTGTCATAAGCGTCCAACGGCACAGCCAACCATGTAAAGTCACCCAGCCTCTGTCGTTCACGGGACACGATTTGCGAATATCTGTCGAGTATGACCAAGGCGCTGACGGGCAGGTGCTGAACAAGAGTTTATGTTCTTCTGGAGATAATGCGCCATCTCCATCTTTGTCGTAGCGCTCGAATAGTGCGATTAAAAATTGTTGGCCGCGATGGGAAAGTTCTGTGCTGCTACCCGGAGGTATTTTTATCGAGGGCTGTAAGTATTCTTTGGACATTTCTAAGTTTTCATTGTAACCGAAGCGGCGTAATACTGCCCAGGTTGTTTCGTTGCGACCCCTCTGTACAAAGAGACAATGCAGAAAGAGGAATCCTTTCAAGGTGACCGCATCGTTATAGATACCGTCGGGTATGTTCTTCAAAATAACTGCTTTCACTTCGTCGAGGATCTGCGGCTGTAGGGGTGTGTTGAAACATCGTCTTTGGAATAAGTTGAGTTCGTAATCGTTGAGCAAGTTGTCGCCATCAATATCGCATATCTTAAATATTCGCACTAAAGATTTCTTACACTCGGGTGTCAGCTGAAAATAAATTAAAAGTCTCTTGAATACTCAATGAAATATTAATGGAAATGTTTTATGAACGAAAAACAAGTGCGTCATTAGTTATTTGATACCGGTTCAATGTTTTTAATGAAGAAAGAAAAATTGTTCCTCAAAATATTATGGAATACTCGTATATGATTGATAATTGGCACATTGGACTACGCCCAAATTAACACAATGTGTGTTTTTCTCAACAAGTTTAAAAATGTAAAAGAAAATAAGTTTTTTTTTTAAATATTGTTTCTGTTCGTAGTAGCAAAGAACTTTGCGATTCACATTAATTGAACACGAATCGAAAACGAACGTTTTTTCAATAAGTCACAGTCAAAGGTTAAAAAAAAACGCTTGTAGGTCAGATATCGCATTATATAAGCCAACATAACTCTGTTGAAATTTTAGTCTGCTTATGATTAAAGGTTATCTGAATAACAGAAGGGAAAGTATTGCGATTGGCACAGTTACTCTCAGTTTTAAAATCAAATAGCAGAAGTTCTAAGGGTTCAATTCTGGGACCAATCCTCTTTGGTTTTTTTATTAATGATCTACCTTATGTTTGTTCAAGCGTATCAATTCCTCTTTACGCGGATGATGCGCAGGTTTCTTCTTTTTGAGATAACTTGGAATAACATTCGGCCTTCAGATTTTATAAAGATTTGTACAAAATTTCCAAATGGTCTCTGACTAATGGTCTTTTTCTGAATCCAACTAAATCTGAGATAAAACTCATTTCAAATAACAAGTATGACACTAAATAAATACCCCTAATTTTCTTAAAATTAAAGAAACTTTTGTTTGTGGGATTAAGTGTCCAACCTCGGGTTCAAAGCAAATAGAATGCTTTCCGCTACCGACCGACCGGATTGCAAAAATTTGGTTGGTCGCTAGTTTCACTAGTTCGCTCAGTCGTCCAGAAAATGCAACCTGATCACACCCTCACCAAACTATTTGCATAACGCACACCTTTTCTTTATCCATTGTACTGGGCTCTCATCATGTAATTATTATTCATACCGACGATTAGACAGCTGCCGAGCACTCCGTCCCTGATGTTTGTAACAACAATTTCGATGGTTTTCTCTTGTTTTAGTTTGGTGCGCTGTGATCTTTCATTTAAAACTTCAAAAATAGTGGCAAATCACAAATTCGGGGGTACATACATACTTGCACCAAGTCCCAATTAGTAAAACAAATGTGTTTAACACATACGAAAATGCATTTTTTCAGAGACCGAAGCTTTGAATAAAACTAAAAATATTTATAATTTACTTAAAAACATTTATCGCACACTTTTTAGTTTTCCACCCTCAAAATCTCCATCTTCACTTTTATTTAAAAATAAATACAATACAGTCCAACTTTTTACGACCATTGTTCTTCTCTCTTATTTTTTTTTATTTAACCTTTTCCGTTTGCTTTTCATTTTTCCTACAATTTAATTATTATTTTTATATTTTTCTTTTATATTATATTTTATTTTCTTTTGAATTGTAAAAGTTATCATTGCTTTAATGTAACCATTTTCTTCCCACAAAAAGTGGAGAACAAACATTGGCAAGGGAAGACGCTTAACACATTAAGTTTCCTTGACTTTTTACATGGCTTTAAGGCATTACGAATAATCATAGTTTAAAGCAATTCGAAAAAAACTTATTTCAAAATTATTATAAATATTGTCCTACCGTTTAATTGTAGCAAGACTAACAAAAAGATTTGTTTCAAAAAAAAACTATTAACAAATTCGTTCGAAACCAGTTGAAAAGTTGTGAAATCAAATCGAAATAGCCAGACGGTAAGCAATTAAATCTAAGGCAACAGGCTTCGAATTTTGGTCTAATATTTACAATCTTGTCAATAATCAGTTCAAATTTGAAACAGTAACCACGCTTTAACCTCAAAGCAATCAAATTCCTAATAAACTTTATTCCTTCGAACGGATCATCTTTGTCGCGCCAGCTTGTTCCTTCTTTTCTGATTGTTGGAAGCATTTATTCAACCTATTCCTTAAAAAGGTGAATCATCTTACCATCCTATTACTATCGACCCACGGCACAAACGTACCTTTTCTCGAATCGTCAGATTATAAATCGTCTCGAATCATGAATGTGGAATGCTTTTGGGAGATACTAATCATTACAATTAGCAAAAATTCACCAACAAAGTAGATCAGTACTTGTCTCTATTTCATCGGTGTTATTAGTATTATCAGTTTGTAACTGCCTTTGTCTTGTGCCTGTTGTTCGTATGTGAGCGTTTGTCTTTGGATTGGGCTGGTAGTATTGTAGACACAAATTGATTTTCGTTTTAAAGATCTTGATTAAAGGCATGCTTAAGAGTCTTTGATTTGTAAGGAAGGTCCAAAGAATCAGATCTTTTCCATTTGAATTAAATTTACATAGCTGTTTGTTTATCAAAATACACCGAATATTTTGCCCGTGCCCATAAATATGTCTCAATACTGGAAAAAAAAATTATCGAGAAAGCTGCGTACGAGCAGTTGCTTAAATATGTGCTAGACATAATCTTCTTCATCGTGAATCAGTCGTGGGTTCGAGCAAACAGGCTTGGCATTGAAACAAAAGAGGCAAGAACACAATAAGGCAGTTGCGATATTTTAGGATTTCCAGAGGGCTTTTGAGACAATTGATAGAGAACTATTAAAAAAAAAAAAACTGTTTGAATACGGTATCAAGGATCAAGAACTGTGTTTGTTCTTAGTGATCGACCGCAACGGGCTAAAATAAACAACGCTTTTTCGCTTTTTCTATAAAGTTTGGTGTACCACAGGGTACTATATTAGGGCCGTGTCTTTTCCTAATACATATTTATTAACGTTTTGTGAACTGTAATTCAATACAGTTCAATTTCCCTATTTATGATACTCTTTTGTTTGCGCGTTAAAATGAAGAGCCAGCGGTAAGAGAAAGAAAATACAGTGATTTAACAAAACAAAATGTATGGTGATAAATGCAGAATTTAATGTGAAAATGTCAGTGAACAATGGAAAAATAGAACAGGATAAAACGGAGTTTGGTAAACACATGGACTATAAAGCAAAAAAGATCAAATTTTTGAGAGGAGTCCGTAAAGAAATTTCAATGATTTGTGCAATTAATATTGACAATACGATTTTGCAACACCATTATGAATATTGCTCAACTACATTATATTTAGCAAATAATGAACAAATTGACCGTCGATAAGAATTATTTTAAAATGTGTACTCCGATTTAGTTGATGTTGAGCGTCCTTAAAGTGGCTTAAAATCAAGCAAAGGATCGCGTTTTTTTAAGAAGAAACATCAGATGGTAACGAACTATATTATCTTTCATTAAACTAAGTTTATATCGAAAATGTGCAACCATATAGTTTAAGAACGAATTTCCGGCTGCAACTCTGTGGACTCAAGATCTCGAAATATGTTGTTGTATAAAAGATAGTGATTCTCAAAAGAGAGTTCATTTATCATAATAGAAACAAAGAACAATTAAATGTTTTATTAGTACCATATGCTAACTTACCAAATTTATGGTAAAAGGATAATATGTTTGTCTACAGAAACTAACTCTTAATAAAATATATCTGGGTAGCTGGACAGCTCTAAAAATACACGTATCAGGTGAGACCTTGATAGGCTAATCAAACGATTCCAGCAGAATTATTTTATGCCAATTACATAAAATAGAGAAAATTAAGCTCCAATTCTAATATAAGCAATTTTGCACGGCTCCCGATATATTCGAAAGAACTGCCAATTAAGTTCAATGAACTTTTAATGGCTCTTGATCCTGAATATAAAATCTCACTAAGTTTATATATAAATGCCGATATATTTTATAACCACCACTGCCTCCCATTGGGATATTCCAATATGTTTCTTCTTAAGGATACAACCCATTCCCAACTTTGTTTTCAACAATTTAAGGAATCAAGCTGCAGAATGGTATAGATGCACTTCATTTCACTGCATTTTGGATAACTGCAAACACGTTTTCATTCATGCATCTTTTAAACAAATCGTGCAATCAGTTTAAACTGCACTTTGGCTTAACTTATGTAATGGATTTAATACAGACTACGCCAGAAAAGAATAAACTTGTGAATGTAACCCAATTGCGCATATAATCATAGAAAACCAGATATTTTCTACTAAAAGAAAGCAATCATCCATTGACAATAGAAGTAGAATTTTTATGGAAATGATTTTGAACTTACGTCTTGCTCCTCCATTATGTACAGTGGCGATGTTGGATGCAATACTGCCTTTTGTGCGTAGTAAAACATTTCCGAAATATTATGTAAAGTTTTTGCCGAACATTCAACGCAGCTCTCCACCTCTGGGAAGTCTTCCATAATCGTAAGAACACTCTAATAACAAAAAAATATTATTCAACAATATTGGCAACGAGACAATTTAAAAAAAATATACAACTAACATCAATTGTCGAGTATTCCACTAAATCGACTTTGTTACCCACTAATACAACCGGTTTGCGTTGTTGTTGCTGCTCTTTGTCACATGAATTTCGAATAAATGGAAGCCAATGCGATGTGATACGATCCAGCGTGTCATCGTCGTCCACCGCATAAACAATGCAGACAACATGAGCCTTTTGAATCTCCTCTGTCAGTACCTCGTCGGTTTGTTCGATGCCTGGAAACCAAAAAAACGCTGATTAAAATCGAAATCCTCGTCTAGACTAGGCTTAAGAATACTTACTTGAATAGTCGACAATGTTTGTGGGTACCTGTTCGGGTGTAACATTTGCAGGTATAGTGATCTCTTCGGCTTTAGCGGGTACATCTTCTGGAAACTCCTCGCTGACCAGCGATAGGATTAGGGAAGTTTTGCCAACGCCCTGATCCCCCACAAGAAGGATGCGAACATTACGACGAGTCGCATTCCATGTGACCATGTCTCAGCCGTTTTATTTCTATTCTACTTATTTACAACATATACAAGGCGCGTTGCAGGGTACACGAGTACTCTATTTAATTATCCAATTTCAATGGCTCACTGCAAAAAAAAAAATACCGAGATGAAATAATAAACTTACTTCGTCGTCATTCCGCTAATAAAAATGTGATAGAAGTTGTTAAGCCGATAAGCCGCACGTAGGTGCGCTAAGAGATTCGGAAGACGAGTGCTAATTACACAAATTTTCCATAGAAAACACTTTAAACGCCGCGAACTAGAAACGAAATCCAATCTTCATTAGAATCAATTTTTTTTCTTCACCAAAAAATTAAACTTCAATGTATAAAACAGTTCACCGAATCGAAACTCAAACAAACATTTAATCTTTGCAGGGGTTGGTTCTTGTTGTTTGGAAGATCGTCGCAGGAGATCTAGAGTTCGTTGATTTTTTTCGGTTCGTTTCTAATGAAAAAGTTGACATTTGAAGCGACCAGAACAACCACTGCACCAGGAGGAAGAGAATTTGTTTTTCTTTGATTTCTGCTTTGAGTTATTTGAAAGAATGAATGATGGTTTGTTTTGGTATATACTTTTAATTCAGTGGGATATTAAAATTTAAGCAATAATTGAATGTCGTGAAATAGTTTTGGTTAAAAACACAAAATTACATAAACGCAGACAAACCTTCTTTTTTTTCAGCGGCGGTGACAAATGCACTTGGTTTGACAGTTTGCGGTTGACGTGAGAGAAAACGTCTTGCGTTATGTATGCGAGGGCGCTAGAGTAGATATGAAGAGTCGGTTAAACTAATATTAATACATCGTTACATTTTAGGTCTTTAAATAAAATTAAAAAATTAATATGGTTAAAAGTCTGCAACATACTCTTGCTCTACATCAGCTCTCTGAAATCTGTATGTGATCCAGTTTTCGTATATGTTCCGATAGTTCAAAATTTCTACTAGCCTCTTTGTTTTCACCTAGTTTTCATATGCAATATAATTTCATGATTTGGCTGTCGTAAGTGTTCAGACACCATGATAGAAAACTAACACAATTACAAAAACTGGAATCTTAAATCAGACACCCGAATCTTAATCGAAGAGTTTATTATTAATTTCCTGTTATTGGGATTGGTCCAACTATTCCCAGCTCTGGTCATTTACAACTGAAAATGGTCTTTTTTGGAGTATTTCACTCAGCATGTCATTAGCTGTCAGGGTGGCGTTGGTCAAACTAATAGATGTTTTACACAATTGCACTAATAGAAGAATCGTAGTAGCGCCATCCGACCCGAACAATGTTGGTCTTTAAGTCATTGAAAATTTTACCAGTAAGACATTTGTATTATTACAAATTATTAATAAAAATATTCTCTCTAAGCAACTCTGATTTTGACAGGTTGAGAACCAATTCAGATTGTACTATTAATATTAATATTCACATTTCGCTCTACAGAAATTTCTATACAATTGTCGCCTGCAAGTAACATTCTTAAATAAAATCAAAGCGTAGCTCAGAAGTAAATCGAAGTTTTGCCGCCGTATATTGTCTTATTTTCAACTAAAAATGTTTCTGTAAGTTAAATTATTCAATATAGTTTTCCTCAAAATCTATTCTATATTTTCTTTCTTTTTATGAATAATTTAATTCATATTCTTCACTCTGCATAATTCAAAAATAAACGAGCATTTGTTTATTTAAGAGCAAAATAATGAATAAATAAATAAAAAATAAACTTAATATATGCAGGGAGCATAACTCTCTTTACAGCAGTCGTTTAGCATTTTGGTTACACGGGGACAAAACATTTATTCGCCCGCTGATCGACAAAGGGAATACCAACACATGTCGGACCGATTTTCTACTCTACAAAATACTAATCCATAAAAAAGAATGTGGTTTGTTCTAAGTCGATCGATATGGCGTCGATTTCAAGTCGAAAGCGACAAACATAATAGGAATGAATATTTATCAATTTAAGACTGCACGTTAGGGTACGTCAATTCAATTCAAGTGGAGCTGTGTATTCGTCGCTATTCATATTTATGTTTATCGCCTTATTAATACATGAATTTTATTCTCAGTCACAAAATTGAATGGCAGATTATTTAGATTTTGACATTTCACAGGGTATCAACCAGCTGCTGAGAACTTTCTAAAGATGTCACATGATCCTTCTATTATTCAATTTTGTTGTAGAAAATAATAATGGCAGAGTAAGTATTTGTATGTATGTATGAGATCATCATCGAAACTACTGATGCGATTTCAAAAATTCTTTCGCCAAAATTTAAAATGGACTTTCAGGATGAACAAAAGCTATACGTAATGCCGTATAAATAAAACGCCCTTTCGTAGCGTCCGATTATGAGAAAAAGAATTTTTTTTAGATTTTTTTAGTTTTATAACTTGAACAATTCAATAATAAAGTCTGCAGATGCATCTCCATATCTTAATTTCAATAAACAAATTGTTCAAATGTGACAAAACTATGTTTTAAATTAATTTCATTCGTCATGGCTATTTAAGTACGTAATTTTAAATTCTTATCAAATCAATTTTGCTCATC
This sequence comes from Orthonevra nobilis, assembly GCA_963555765.1. Classification (NCBI taxonomy): domain Eukaryota; kingdom Metazoa; phylum Arthropoda; class Insecta; order Diptera; family Syrphidae; genus Orthonevra; species Orthonevra nobilis. The sequence goes on from OY743226.1 coordinate 50,319,655, forward strand.
GTCGAGGAAATTTAAGGTAGAAAAATTGCACTTTACATTTTTGAGTTCTACAACTTTTCTTCGAACTCGAAATATGCACGGACAAAGTCTCAGGAGTCTGCTAATGTAGATAATCAAGAAAATAATATGATAGCTCGCACATAGGGTAATTAAGGAACAGCCTGCGTTCAGGACAGTAAATAAGTTCGTTCATATTGTCCTTTAACCAGTGAACATTGTTCTTCCTTCTTGTTCCCCAATTAGCTAATGAAGATATATGCGCTAATGTAGACCTTGCCAATATCCTGGAGCGTCTTGTCAAGCTATAAGGTTTGTATCTGTAATTTAAATAAGAGAATGTAAGTAAATTTTTAAAAAAAAAAACTGGCAGAGTTTTTGGCTTTCGACCAAAAAGGATCTTTCAGCGACAATACAACGTCAGAGTGTAGACGTAGATGAAAATTACATCTATAGTTTACTTCTACAAGAAAGTAAGTAAGGTGCTAATATTGGCTTTGAATATAGTTCTGAGGTTGTTCTAGACTTGTTTTGCCTAGTTTAGTATAGGTTATAATTTTTTCCTAAAATTCCGTCCTGAACATTTCGTCTCCTTCTGTTACTTTCCTATCTTTTTTTATGCGTCAGATGTAAGTTGGATTAATATAGATGGACGGATGATGTGGTATCACACGGACAAGAACCACTCCGTCTGGCGAGCCACACATGTGGTCCAGATACGCAGGCCGCCACTTCATGAACCATAATCAGTTTTGGAAATGAAAAAAACATTTTTTTAATTCATAAGAAATATAACATGGTACTTGTAAAAGTGTTATACTATATATACTTTAAACTATGATATATTGTTTAGTTTAAGGAACTTTTCCGAAGCCGTTTTGAACATTTAGTTTGTTTATCCACCTGTATTTGAAAACTTATTTGAACATTAATGGATTATTTATACGGATCCACTGATCTTCAGATCTGTCAGTTTATGGTTGAATGAGTTTCGATTAAGCTTCGTTAGAAAAAACCTTTAACTTCTAATCAATTTTTAAACATGGTGATCTTTTAATGCAAGCCATTTTTATAGAAGCTCTTTGCAGGCTCAATTTTTAAATGTTTCTTTAATGGTAAATTTTTTGGATAGCTTAAAACTGTCACCATACTGGGTTTTGGCATTTATACAACAAAAAAACATCATTATATACTCGTACATCGACGAGTCGAATGGCTCTTAAATTGAAATTGGGACAGATTAGATGCCTAAGGGAACACAGCTGCGGTAAAGTATTTCAAGCAGGCTTTCAAACTCTTCTTAACAAACAAAGGAGCACTTGAAGAATTGTAAAACAGTAAAATCGCATCTAGTCTTGAGCATTGTGTTTAAAGGTCTGAACTTGATGTTTTCTTGCATTTGATGAAGTACATCATTTTATTCCATTTAGCTTATTTTTTCGACAGTGATACAAGTTGGAATTTCAGATTCACCTTCTGTTTCACCCTCAAAGAGTTATGTGTTCAAAACACACTCAATTTTTGAGTCGAAAAGCTTGCAATCTCTAATGAGGTGAAATGCCATGCTCCAATGTAACTGTGATTTAATTGAAAAGATAAAAGATGGTTTTATATTCAGAAACATGGAATCTCAAAAAGCGAAAATTCTTCTTCTGTGAACACTTGCGAAAAGGTTCGAATAACTGACGAAAATATTTGGACACTGCAACGAGATTGCTGTAATGCCAGATATCTCATCTGCGTTTTGACAGTGATAGAGCCTTGATACTATCGCACTGAATATTTAAGTAGATCCCTTAGGTTTCTAGGAGTCCAATTTTAACTGATCAAAAGAAGTACATTGTATGGATAAACTGGATACGAAAGTGTTAACCGAAATTCAAAATACAAGTAAGCTTCAACTTCCCATCCTGTGTAAAACTGAATTAATTGAACTTTATGCTCCTGGCCAGCTGCTTTATAACGTTTCTTGTTGCTACTTATGACCAACGAAAATATATATACTTATTTATTGTGGACAAAATGTCACTTTTTTTTTAATTTTGCACATTTGAAAGAGCTTCTGCCTGATTTCCTCACTACTGTAATATTTGTTTTAAAAAATTTTAACATTTCTATCACAAATCCTAGTGTCAGACCGAAACATGATTTTCAGCCGAAACCGAAACCGTAACCGAACATTCGGCCTCGGTCTAAGTTGAGGCCGAAATCGAACTTTTTTTAGACAAGTTGATTTTTTAATTGTATTTTAATTGTTATTATATAAATTAAGTATATTTTTACACATAAAGAAAGTTATCTTGTCCGAAGTCATCTGCCGAGAAAATAAACAAATAAAAAAATACGGCTCACGGACCAAGAACTCACGCGAAGTTAACCGTGCTAGTCAAACAACAGAGTTTGTGTTGGTAAGACTAAATGCAATCTCGCCATGCACCATAGTTTATTTTGATCAGTCCTCAATCTTTGAAGTAGATTTCCCTTCCACCAGTTAAAGACTTTATACTATCAAAAACAAATTTTCCGATATCGGCCGATTCCATCACGATAACAACCGATGGGTCAAACCTCGAACGAAAAGTGGAAGTTTATCTTTTTGAGTAATCTTAGTCTAGAACTCTCCTTCCATGTTTCACCCAGACTAGAAAGCTACTTAATCTCCTCAATGAACGTCCTGTCATAGCAATATCAAGACATAGAAAGTAATGTTTCCATTTCTTCACAGCTTTGCCCCAACTTGCTAAAGCAAACCCAAAAGACTTCACTCAGTTCATTTGAAAAGCAAACTAATTCTCTCCACCTTCTCCTTCTTCACCGTCCGGGAGGAAAACCTCTCAATACTCACTCTCCAATATAGGTAGATACGTTAATCCACATACCACGCGGTATCACAATGAGCCAAATTGCTGTATGCCTTGTGGAGGGCTGAGTTTCCGCGGCGCCGAAGTTTCGGCCGTTTTTTTGGCGAAACCGACTCTGGCCAAAACCGAATGTTCGGTCGGTCACTAACAGATTCATATCATAAGTTAATATTTTAAAGATTAATCCACTAAAAACCTTCAATATAATATATAAAATTTACGTGCCTAGTCTAGCTAGCTTGAGGGAAGAGAAAAGAGTCTTAGTATGATGACTGGAACAAGACTTGATTTCGGTTTGCAAATTATATTATATATAAATATGAAGTATAATAATTAAATGCGTGGCAAATAAATTAATAAATAAATAGAAAGTATCTGAACAAATTTAACAAATAAATATATATAGTAAACAAAAAGTTTAACAAGAAAACAAGAGATAAATGAATAAATAGATAGATAAATAAATGAATTAGTGAATAAATTAAAAAATTAATGGAAAAATAAACAAATAAACAAATTTAGGAATAAATAAATATGTGAAAAAATAAATAAATAAATAAAACAAGTAAATAAGTAAAAAAAATAAGCAAAAAAATATGTAAAATAAATAGTTAGTAAATAAAATAATTGTTTAATAAATATATTAATATTCCATCGCTAGGTTATATTTGTGATTCTTATTACAACCGTATCAATATTGGCTATGTTGTGTAGTTCAACTGTTGAGAAATGCCGAATTTGAAGACGTCTAGGTGACTTTTTGCACATTGGGCCATAAAGGGGCAACATTAAACATAATGGCCTGAAAAATAACATCTTATTCTCATTACTGAGCTTTGACCTCCTAGCTATAGTAGGTTAGATTGTTCTAGTCGTAATATGAATCTTCTTAATTACTTATTGTACATGCAGATTTCCACGCGATCTGTACAACATCAAAAGTAAGTGTGTCTTTGGTAGTAAACAAGCTTTTCTTTTACTAGTGAAAAATTGTGAGTGAGAACGAGGAATGACGACAATAAGGCCCACCAGACAGAGTCTCGGAGTGCTAAAGAAAGGTCTTCATTGATAAGTCTTTGATGCTATTGTTAGATACAACAGTCCTGGATATTTCGTTTTCGAGATTGCCTGTATCTAAAGGTATACGATCAATCAAGACAAACCGATGGTTATGCCTCTTAGCTCTTAAAAGTATCGTGTTTTAACACTTCTTTCTGCACTCACTGACAAACTTGTCAATGATAAGTTCGATCACCCCATTTAAAAATCACAGTACAACATCTGATCATACCTATCAAGCCTTCACCTAATGCCATAAGACTGCCCATCTGTTATATTTCCCTTCACTCCGTCTTTATTCAATTATTGTAATCTTTATGCTCATTATTTCCTTGTTTCATTCTGTTTTTATACCGCACTCCATAAATAAAACGAAAATCTTACCAAAGCAGATGAGGTTTGCATTCGACAATCAAATTCCTGATAAGAGAATTGAGTTGATAATAGATAAGCTTGCCAGTATAAGGCGCTCCTCAGGCTCTAGTTCAGATTTAGTCGGTTCCCAGGGATCAACACTTGAGGTTTAGCTAACTAGTGATATGAATTAATTAAAAATATTTTCTTAGAAAGGTCTAAACCGCAAAACCGAGATATTGCGACCGGCTCCGTCGAATAAAGTGAATTTTGGGGTATAAAAGGCCCGGACGCTAATTGAATCGAATCTAGTATATCTCAAGTCGTAGTTCAGTGTTGAAACATACAAAAGTGCGAAATAGAATCATGGAAATTCCACCACCACCAGTGCTCCAGCGGCCACTATTGGTCCCGAATAAGACCTTAATGGGACCAGGACCATCCAACTGTTCGCAGCGGGTTTTGGAAGCCATGAGCAATCCAACTCTTGGACATTTGCATCCCGAGTGCTTGCAGGTTAGTAGGCAATATTTTCTAGCTTATCATCTGTGAAGCCTTGATTAAACGTTGTCGGACTTGGAGTTTATAATCACATGCGATTTGAATGACTTTTGAACAAATAGGTAGTCTCACGTAGTCAGCATCTGGACGCGAGAGATGAGTTGGCGTGCTTAATATGATTGATTAAGTTGTAGTTCTATTCGTTTGGCTCTTATCAAAACTTTTGCCGTCGGTAAACAATTTATTCAAAACGTAATTCGTTATTCTCCCTCGATGTGGCTGTGCGTTTGAATTAGCAATAAAAAATAAAGTAAAGTGAAAAGAATTAGAGGACTTCCTTAAAGACTACGAAAGTTTGAAGATATTGTATATTAAAGTGCCCACGAATGCAGAAATGATTTTTAATCCAAGCCAATGTTCAAAAGCTATGATAACTCTGCTATCGTTTATTCATACCCGAAAAATTACCGAAAGCTTATTTACCGCCTCACGGAAAATCGTAAGCAGAATAAAATCCATCGAATTCAAAAACTTAACACAAAACGAGACGTTTGTTTCTGACGGTATATCAAAGCAGTTGGTTTTTGGCCATTATATTCATCTTCATTGTAAATACGGAAGTCATTTCTAGAAAAACACTGCAAGGCTGTTTGTTGTCTTGTCTAGGAAACCGAGTTTCGATAAGGCGATGTACTCCCTTTAGAGAAAGGTTATCTCGAAGCATATGAGATTCATTGTTATTCTCCATAATATGCCTTATAAGTGCATTTTTGAAAGTGACAACTAAAAGTAACCATTGCTACCATTTTGCGCTCCTCATCAAATCTTTAATTGGGACCAGAATGTGCCCCGAGATCTCAGTGCACCAAGCAGATTCATGACATCTTTTGAGTGAAATGAAGGTTAAACGGTTTTAGACTTTTCTTTATATTAACAGTTCCTACAGCAGCCATTAGAGGCGAAATAAAGTCTGGCGGATATTGGCATAGCATTGTACCAATTGCAAGTTTTTTTTTTAAACAATCGTATTTTCAAAACTGTGGTATATCGGTATTTTATTTTGATTACGAGAGTAGATGAATATGATGATGAGTATGAGTAGAGAAATAGGTCAATTTTCAATAATGCTTAACATAATTGTTTAAAAGGCATTAATATCCCATTTATTGAATTAAATACCGAGCTTATGAAGTTAAATTGGTTTGGAAACGAGTTTCAGATTTTCTTAGTTGCACGGAGCTACAAAGTAGACACATGCCAGTAGCACATCCAACTACCCTTTGATATCCTAAGTCCACAGGAATATAACAGACGTTTGTTTGCTCGAAGCAATCTTTACAAGTAAGCCAACTCTTGATTTTAAAACAAAAAAAACAAAAACCACCAAGTTTTTTTCAAAAGGGTTTGTAACAAAACCAAATTTGAAGTTCGTAACAAGTCTTTCTCTGTTGCTGGATGGCTTTATAGGAGAGATAAGACGAAGGGCTTGCTATAGAAAATTATTTTTTTTCGCTCTCACTGGTTTATGACTACCCTTATGATACATTTTACACGAAGAGCAGCAACATGAGAGGAAGAATTCAAACATTTTCTTATGGTTGAAATCAAATTAGTCGACATATTTGTATGCGTTTAGTTCGCAGTATTTTATTCGCCACTAGTTATCTATTTTTGTTGTTGTATATTTTGTATTTGTGTTTCTGGAAGATCGCGTAATCATTGTAATGTGAATGACTTTTATTTCTATTGCCTGCCCAAAAGGTTTTAATACATTTCCAAACATTTGTTCGTTTAAAAGGTGCTCGAGGGGTGGAACTTGACCCTAAGTCAACAGTTTTTCTATTCTACTGGATGCTTAGCCAACCGCCTATAGTTGCATATTCCATATTGTTTGACTTCTCTTTCCAATAAAGTCATCGCATTACTTCTCTGGCTTTGATTCGAGTACATTTTTGAAATGATCTTTGATTTCTATTCGTTCTACATGTCCTAGACTTATAAGGTTCCCACTTCTGCGTCTTCAAGCAAGCCAGGAACGAAAAGGGTCTTGTAAAACATAAGTTTGGCTATCAATCAATTTCTCTATCTCTACCTCTAACTACCTCTCTTTAGTTACAGCAGTTTGAAAGGTCTGTCTCTTTTGAATCGGAGAGACGATGCTGAAGTTCCATCCATCGAGCAAACTTTCTCCCGAACTTTAAAACGTTTGCTCCTTACTTAATCAGTATTTAATTCTTATTAATTCTTAACGGATTCAATCTAAAGTATTATATGTTTTTTCAATAATTATTCTATGGGTGTCGAAAGTATTGAGTCCAATTTTTCAAATACGACCTTTAAAATTTTACGATCCTCTTCTTATCTTCAAACTTTTCACAGATCATGGACGAGATCAAAGAGGGCATCAAATACATCTTTCAAACAAAGAACGATGCCACAATGTGCATCAGTGCATCTGGCCATGGCGGCATGGAAGCAGCTCTCTGCAATATTCTTGAAGATGGTGACATTGCTCTTTTCGGTGTGACTGGAATGTGGGCTCATCGGGCAGCTGATATTGCCCAACGTTATGGTGCTGATGCTCGATTTATCGAAAATCATTTCGGTCACTCATTGTCGATGGAAGAGATTGAATTTGCGTTTGAAGGAACGAAGCCCCAGGTGTTCTTCATCGCTCAGGGTGACTCTTCCACTGGTATTCTTCAATCGAATATCGCAGAAATCGGTGCTCTTTGTCGACGTTACAATTGCTTGTTGGTAGTTGATACGGTTGCCTCGTTGGGTGGCACCGAATTCCATATGGATGAATGGCAGGTTGATGTTGCGTATACGGGATCACAAAAGGTGCTGGGCGGTCCAGCTGGCATTACTCCGATCTCATTCAGTAAAAGAGCCATGAAGCGCATACAGGCACGAACTTCAAAAATCAAGGTCTACTACTGGGATGCCACGTTGGTCGGTAAATACTGGAATTGTTTTGGCGGGCCCAGAATCTATCATCACACGATCTCGTCAACACTGCTGTATGGACTGAGGGAGGCATTGGCTCAGTTCTGTGTAATGGGACTCAAGGCGGTCATAAGAAGACACATGGAATGTTCATTTAGATTGCAAAAGGGAATCGAGGATATGGGTTTGGAGTTGTTTGTCCCGGTGCAGGATGATAGACTGGCGACTGTAAATGCAGTCAAAGTTCCTAAAGGTGTCGACTGGAGGACGGTCTCTGAGTACGCCATGAAGAAGTAAGCAGAATTTATTTTCTTCAAGCTTTATAGATATTGACTGTTTTGTTTTTTCAGATATTTTCTAGAAATCAGTGGTGGTCTCGGGCCGACCGCTGATCATATTTTCCGTATTGGATTGATGGGTGAAAATGCTACAATCGAGAAGGTCGACTTAGTGCTAACCATCCTTCGCGAGGCTATTCAAAACACTTCCCGTATAGCCCTCAATGAGAAATCCAAAATGTAATGTGATTGTTTTTGAATACTAAAATAAATCAAGTTGTAGGGGGTAAAATATTGTACGTGTTGTAATTTTACGGAGGCATTGACATTTTTTACGGTTGATTGATTCGAATTCGATTAGGGCAACAATTCAGGTGTCAACCGTAACCATTTGGCTTTTACGATCGCGCTTACAGGAAAGTAGATGAATTCCCTTGTTTTGAGAAGGTCAAAAAAGGTAAGAAAGAGTGTTTTAAGTTGATCCGTAGTCTGACACTTGAACCATTAGTCAGACTGTCTTACATTGTTACATAATCGCCTGAGCTGAAAACGCTTCCCAAGGCTCTTCACTGAAGTTGAATTGCGGTGCTTACATATGGCTTACGATGTGTGCGAGGTGTGCACCTGAATGAAGCGCATGCAGCAATAAAAATGGCTCAAGTGATACAGTACTCCGAGATCGTTGTCAAACAAGCGAACCAGACAGACAAAGGGGAAGGGATATAGTAAAGCAGGAAGTGCATGATCATTAATTTTTTGTTTTCAGGCCTTATGTTCTGGTGAACTCAGTGCTACAAGACTCCAATTTTGGTTTTGCTTACGATAATTGGTTTAAAAACGTCTTTGTTGACTTGCGTTATTTGTTGCCGAACCTCTTTTCAAAACCTTTTCAAAAATTAGCTGACTCAGAGAAAAGATCAATAGTTATGAATTTAAATAACAAAATAATTACTATAAACTATTTTGTTAAAAGGAATTTACACATTATCCGATTCTCTTGATCTCAAACTTCTTTCGGTCTTCACTGTGTATATCAATTTAGTAACTCAATTTAAATACTCTTCTGTTTGATTAAATATGGATTTAGTTTAAAGTTTCAAAAACAGCTAAAACCAGTTTTATTTTTGAAAAATAACATGAATTTAGACAAATAAATTGTAAATGGTTTTGTAAACTATACTCAATTTTGTATTTTAACTATTCGAAGAAATGCAGTAGAATATACAATTGCGAAATTTTAATATTAGTGAGAGTAAATATATTTTACATAACATCACAAATAATGTACTGAATCCACCCATTCGACCAATGCTCAAATCGAAATTTGACATTTGAAAATTTTATACCAAATGTATGCAATCCGTTACTGAACTTTAACCGCGAAAATCAACTGAAATTTATGAATTCAATCTTGCTGCTAGGATTTCCTTAATTTAGAGTAACTTAAATAATTCATTAGAATGCCAGACGTGAAATCTATAGCACTAACGGGAGCTACAGCTGAAAATATGTCCCGCCACGAGATGTTGCAATGGGTCAATACCACCCTCTCGTCCAAATACAATAAAATCGAGGAACTCTGCTCAGGTAACGATTTACTATGGATGATTCCTTTTTGATTTGATTTTAATGTGAATTGTAGGTGTAGCTTATTGCCAACTGATGGAGATGCTCTTTCCCAATTGTATTGGCCTACGAAAGGTAAAAAATACTGCAAAACTAGAGCACGAGTTTGCATTCAACCTGAAACTGTTCCAAGGAGCGTTCTCGAAATTGAACTTTGATAAGGTAAATGTGTAAATCCATAGAAAACAGTGTAATTCATCTTTGCTTTAGAGTGTACCCATTGATCGATTGGTAAAGGCACGGTTCCAGGACAATTTTGAGTTCTTGCAGTGGTTCAAGAAATTCTATGATATGCACTCGGGTGACAAGGAGAACGCCAAGTCGCCTAATCATATTGCCATCGTGAAGCCTATAAGGAAAGCAATCAGTACCTCAAATATAAAGGCGGCTTGTGGGTTAACAAACAAGAAGAATTCGTATAGCTTTAGATTTATCAATTTTGATTCTCAGGCAGTACGACTGGGACTTCAAAGAAGACAACACCAACATCGGGGTCGGATTCAAAGTCATTGCGCGTAAAATCCTCATCCACCAGTCATCTCACGCCGAAATCATCTCAGCCGAAGCGCCCCATTTCTCCGTCAAGCTTAGAAATCTTAACAGAAACTTCCAATCAATTGAAGGAGCATGTAATGCACATCACATCTTTTTTACAAATTTTTTCCTCAAAATGTCCGTTATGTTTTCATTCGTAGATTGGAGTCACTGAGCAGGAGAGGAACTACTACTTCAATAAGTTGCAGCAGATTGAATTGTAAGTTTAACATTCATCTTTATTTATGTTTAGTTTTAAGTGCAAAAATCACGAATCGTTTCAGGTGCATTGAAAGCGAGAAGAAGAATGAATACATCGAGTGGACGAAGAAGGTGCTTACAATTCTTTATGAGGGTGATGCTGCAGACGCTGCCTCATAGAAGCTCTTTTGTTTTTAAGACTGATGTCGCCAATAGTAAGATTGTGATTTGTTTTATTTTAATGCGTTTTAATTGTAACAGTGAATTGTTTTGTAATAAATGTGATTAAGCAATGAATTTGCTTGTTTAAGTTCACATTTTCGTGAATGGTCATTGTCTGATGCTCCGCTCTGGATTGTCGTTGAATACATAATGTCCCATTTCATTTTTAAGAACTCCGAAAGGTCCATCGATCCAGTTTCGAAAACAACACTGCCAGAGTCTCACATTCAGTTTTTCAATTACCTTGGAAATCATGGACAGTAATGCACTGGGATGGATGTGTTGTAGCAAACGTTTTGTGTGTTTTTAAGAAACTGGTTGGATCTGTTTGGATTCTCAAAGCATCGCTCCTTATATCCTATAAAAAAAGTTTGCGTTAAATTTGTTCTAGCTGTGGCGCACAAATCAATTTATCTCCTTCTGATTGAACGAAATTTGGTGAAAAAGACAATTCAAAAGTTTCTGTGAATCAAAGGAAACCGGAAAGGAAGATCAATAGATCAATTCAGTTCAATTGTCCTGGACGTAATTCTGCCAATAATACTAGAGAAAACTCTGCTCGAGGCCAAGCATAAGGAGCTTAAGATTTCTAACCGATATATCTTTCGGGAGCCTTCTTAGAACATCGAGACGTTTTTTAGGCAAACGCAAGGAGACAACATTTTGAGCTGAAAACACATTGAAAGGACGTCATGGATGCGCTTGTGTGGAAAGATCAAAAGTGTCTCAGAAACACGTCTCCACAAGATACTCCGCACGGCCCAATCCCCCCCCCCCCCCACTCTATGATAAAGTGACCAGATGGTCATTGAATCTATTCTACCAATGAAACCTTATTTGCTCTCCTTGATACCCACTTTCAAATAATTTCAATTAAATCAATTAACCACAAGTACCCTGTACACAACATTTGTCAGACCACAGCTTGAGCATGCACCCAATGTGTGGTCACCATATAACTTAACACATATTGACCGGATCGAGAACATATTGCCGATGATGTCTTGTTAACTCTGAGTGGAAATGTAAAACCTTGTTCAAGTCGTAACGCAAATAAACGAGGAATTGGATAATACCCTTCTCTGGGCTCAACGTAAGTTTCTATATTTGAACCCAGTTTAATTGAAAGCTCTCGTTCTTTGCAGGACAACTCAGGAATTGACTACCCCGCCATCAATAAGGCTTGGGCGAAAAATTGTTCCCTTTGTTGATACTGGAAGAAGTCTTGGGACCTTTTAATCCAATTTTTAACCATCTCACCGCGACAATTGGCAAGGCTTATGGAAGTCTTCGTTTGCTCTGGTCAACTCAGATATTTACTCCTACAGCTGTTAAGTCAATGCTATTGCCAATGAATGAGTTCGAGATTTATGGAAAAGTTGACTGTACTAGTTAAAGAAAGCTTGATGTTCCATACATTAACATCGCTCGCTAAATTCATATGTGGCCTACGTCGGTACGATCTGGTGTTTGTTTTTTTCTTAACGCATTGTTGGCTGTACTTTCGATAATTTTCTAGCGTTTCGAGCCTTAATTAGTTTGCACGGCATCATAGATCGACCTGAATCTCTTTTACAGGTGATTACGAACCAAAAATAAAATTATTCAATAGTAACTTTCACTCTTTTTTACAAAATTATATTGAACTTAAAGTTTAAGTTAAATTAATTCTTTAAGTTGAAATTCAAAATCTAAAAATTTTTTTCCTTGTCTTTTTTTTTATAAATATAAACATTTTCAATTTTCAATTTTCTTGCTAGATTATTACATTTATCTTAAATTCTAGAAATACAAATACTTCAATTAATACTTTCTTGAGAGGTAACATTTTGAAAAATTGGCTTTTTCTTGTTTTGAAATTTTTTAAAACCAAGTTTTCAACTTTATGGAAAATCTCTTTACAAAGATTTTGCTAAACATTTTTGGCGTTACATACGAGTATCGTTAACCTTTTTGCATTTTAAGAAAAAGGGTGTGGGGATTACATACAAAATACATGATAAATTGACATTTATTATTTGTACGCTTGTTTACCTTTATTTTATTACGAACATTGTCAATTTATTTAAAATTTGTTATAACGAAAGTGCAGCTGTTTCACGAATATAATATTTAACTTCATTTGTCTGCAGTATCTTGGAAATGATGGACGTGGAGTTGCCAGCTTCCGCTCCGGGACTCCAACAAACTAATTACAGTGGTAGTAAAAACTATGGAGCTAGTGTAATAGCTATTATGGTTTTATTCACTCTCAAAATATCCAGAACTCCCGTCGCATCCAAAAGTTGAAATTAGGTAAAGGTTTTGAAAAATTTCATTTTGTTTCAACTAAATCCTGAAGTCTTTATTAAATTTTTCTTGCAGTCAACTCAATTTCAGCCGCATTTTGTATGACCGCTTTTTTCTCGTCAATTGAGCTTCCACTGTCATGGCAAATGCTTCATCGCAGGCCATCTGCTTAATTTGTTAAGAAGATGCACAAGCTTGTCTGTATTTATAAGCGCTATTTGGCATGCGACTTGTTATATCTTTAAACTTTGTCAAAGCGGTTTTTTGTCCAGATGACCTCAAACAGATCTGGTTAGCATATGTGAGTATGGGTCAGTGAACATTTCTCCTCAATTCAGCAGTTTTTCTACGTTAAGAATGCTCAGAACATTTAAAAAATCTAATTCTCGGCGGCCACTTTGTTTATAAGTATTATCAAAATATCATAGAAAAGTCATACAATTTTAAAGCAGGATTTTGTTTTTGGATTAATTTCTTTCATGATATCTGAGTGCTGCTTGCCATTTGTTTTTAAAGGCTGAAACAAAACATTTATGTGAAGTAATTAAATCAAGTAAGGAAACATCGGGACATTTCATGGCGTCATTATACAGATAACCCTGCACAGAAGGAATGATAAAAATCAATTAAACAATGAAATGAGTCGTATTAATCACGCTTCATAATATGGAGTATCTTCTTCAAAAAACTAACAAAAAATAATTTTTTTTTGTTCCACAACAAAGTTATTAAATTATACTGTACTATTAAAGTACATTGTAAAAAGCCATACTTTGCGCAACTCCCAACTAAAAGTCTACGAGTTTTTAATTGTATTATTTTTTTTATCGGAATCAGTGGTCGCTTGTTGAAGTCAATATGAAAAAAAAAATACACTAAACTTTACTCGAATCCAAATACATTGAGTTAAAGAAAATACTTTCAGGCAATTAATCCATATCAAAATTGTTAAATTAATAATTTACATTAACGTTTTTATGGATATAAAAAATGTTGCACTTTTCACATAAGAACAATTTTTATATATATTAAGTAAAATTGTACTTAGAATGCTGTATTACAAATTAAGCTTAAAAAAGAGTGAGGTAATTATACACGTAATTCTTTAATAAAGCAATTTGATTTTTGACTTTTAGTCAATAATCTCCACACAGTTGCCCTATTGTGCTACGTGTTGAAATATCCAGCACAGTCCGCAGAACTCATTCTCATCAAGGAATTTCAAGGAATAATTGCAAAACTAAAGATTTAAACTAATTAAATGAGCTTGGGAACATATTCCAAATAAATATAATATTATTTATTTTTAATAATAATTATAATAATAATAATAATAATAATGATAATGATAATGATAATGATAATAATAATAATAATAATAATAATAATAATAATAATAATAATAATAATAATAATAATAATAAAAATAGTAAACAATTTCAAATGGTTCATGCCCCGCAAATGCGCTAAAGTCAAAAAAAAAGTTTAACTGAAAAAAAAATCACCCATAATTATTAAGTTGTTAAAAGTTGCTATGTCCAGTTATTTTGACCAGATAAATATTGAACTCATTTTACTAATTTTGCTAATATATATTCAATGAATTGTTATGTAAACTATTCTTTTTATTTTAATCTATAAGGATTTTCAAACTTAGGAGAACATCCAAGTTTTCCAGGCAGAACTTCAAGCCATCGAATCCTATGCCTGCGTAAAACTGGCAAAAGGCCAGAAAGAGGCCAGAATTCTAATAAGTTCAGACATCCAAACAGCGCTCAAGGTATTGTTATCCAATCTTATGGAATCCAAATGTGTCAAAAGCTACTACGACGCCTTACAATCCCTAGCCCGACGTAACAAAGTTAGATTAGGGTGGGTTCCAGGTCGTCATAGAATCGCAGGAAATGAAATTGCGAATGAACTAACCAGGGCTGGTTCTAAAACCGCGTTCACTGTTCCAGAACCATTCCGTGGCGTAAACTCGACCACGGCCACAGGTCTGACCAATAAGTGGGAAAATAAGCTATGAATGTCCCACTGGAGAAATCTTCCTGGACTCACACAATCTAAACTACTAATAAATCCATTGTCTTACAAAGAAATCCATAAACTCAGCAAGGAGTATCTAAGAAAGCTCATGAGCTTCATCTCAGGTCATTGCAGCTTGAGCTCACATCTAACCAAACTAGGGCTCCGTACAACCACTGAATGCCGTCTCTTTTTGCAAAGCGACGAAACGCCTGTGCACGTTCTGTGCGATTGTCCAGCTCTAATTTAGTTAAGAAGGCGTATCTTCCTCAAAGAGATATGTTCCCCATTGGACATTAGACAATCCAATGCCAAAAACATTCTGACTTTCATCAGAAGGATGGAATGTCTGTTAGCCTGAATAAACTCCCCAAGATACAAAAGGTCTGTTCCTTCAGACCGCAGTGTCCGCCACTTGGGTGGAATAATTGCAAAACTAAAGATTATTTCTTCACACAAATTGATTGATTCAATTATGAAATTTTTATTAACACAAAGATTGTGGTTATTTCAGTTGCATATATTTTGGCCGCCACTGTATATAGGGACGGTCTTAGCACCTCTTTTCTTATTCCATAGATCTTTCTAAATGTCAATTACTCAAAAGGCTACACAACTTTCAAAGCTTTCCTATCGCGTAATTTGGAGAAGAAAAAAATTTCATACGCACATTATCTGATAGAAGAGTTGAGGCAATCACGCAAAACTGATATTAATTAAAACAAAACTAAACTCAAATCTTCATGCCCCACAGACCCAAGCCATTATCATCCACTCAAGATCGAAACCTTATCAAGGCTCCTCCATATCGGCTAGCTAGCGGCTAACTTGGTTATCAATTTTTCCAGCTATTCAGTCCGGCGTCGTTATTCTCGGGGACCGCGTTAATTATGGCGTCAACAAAGTTAATTCTTACTCTAATTCTTACGGCTGTACTAAGTAATCTGATTTGTAGAAAATTTAACAAACATTTCGGATCAGTCGCGCGGCCTGATTTGCCCCTCAATCAATATTGGGGTGATGGTGAGGAAGTACCTGAAAATGAAACTTCTACCAAGCTCCAGATCGTACGGCCTTATTTTACCGATCGTGTAAGAAAGTTTGCGCAAAAGTGAGACGTGGTTTCGATTGTTTTTCCATTTCGTTTTCAGGTTATCGACGACTTGAAGGAACGTTTGGGGAGAAATCTGAAGCTACAAAAACCGCTAGAGGATTCCAAATTTGAATATGGATTCAATACTGATTATTTGAAAGAGATTATTACCTATTGGAAGGAGGACTACCTGGAGCGATGGAGAGAACAAGAGATCTTCATTTGGCAACATCCTCACTACACAACATTCATTCAAGGGTATGTAAATAGTTTGTGCATAAAAGTTCATAATCCTTGAAGACTTTATCGTCCGTAGACTCCGCTTGCATTATTTGCATTTGAAACTCTTTGAAGGTGAAGAGGAGAAAAACACAAGGTATCCAATATTGCTGCTTCATGGTTGGCCCAGCTCGATTCGAGAATTTTATAGCCTCACCACAAAGCTGTACGCTGCCGATGGGAGTAGCGATATCGTGTTTGATGTCGTAGTGCCAAGCTTACCAGGCTTCGGATGGTCACAGGTGAAGTTTAGCATCATCAGCCTTAATAGAGACACTTTATAAACTTGTTTTTGTCTCTTCCAGGGAACCTCAAAAAAAGGCTTGGGTCCCGCACAAATGGCGGTAATTTTACGCAACCTTATGCTTCGGCTTGGCTACAGGAAGTTCTTCATCCATGGCAGTGATTGGGGCTCAAACATTGGATCACATATTGCGACTTTATTTCCAGAAAACGTTTTGGGTTTTCACTCGAGCATGTGCATTGTGTACACGCCCTTGTCAATTCTCAAGCTGCAAGCCTTGCGCCATCATGGTTCGTGGACGAGGAAAACAAGCACTTCTTTTTCCCGCTTTCAATGTCTTTGACAAGCGTGCTCGAGGAAACGGGTTACTTTCATTTGCAGACCACAAAGCCCGACACAATTGCAGCTGCTCTGACTGATAACCCTGTTGGGTTAGCCGCATACATCTTGGAAAAATTCTCGACATGGACAAATGGAACATTCAAGGACCTCTCTGATGGTGGCTTAACGAAGCGATATAAATTGGACGGCCTGCTCGACAATGTGATGATTTATTATTTGACAAACTCGATAGGAACATCACAGCGCCTGTATAAAGAAGCTGCATCAATGGAGCATATAGCCTTGAATATAGATCGAGTACCTACGTCTGTTCCGACAGCATGTGCGCGTTTCAAGGGAGACCTACCGCATCATTTTACACTCGACTTTCAGTTAAAAGATAAATACACAAACCTTATTCAAAGTACGTATTATCGAGTTGGAGGACATTTTGCTGCTTGGGAGCTACCTACAAAGATGTACAAGGATATAATGATGTTTGTCAGGAAAGCACAAAAGTACATTAAATAAACGTCTTTCTTGAATGATGTAATTTGTCCATAATAAAACTTGTTATTTGGAGAGCCAACTCTTATCTAACAGACATAATAAGACTTGTAATTTGGAAAGCTAACCCTGATTTAACAGAGTAAGCCTACCTTCAGATATTTATTGCAAACGGCAAGGCTATTTCTCATACAAGGCACGATTCTTGGGAAGTCTCGAGGCGACCCCTTGATATTTCTAGTTTAGATTTAAATAAGGCTGAAGATTTCGAGAACGGGAAATGAAATCGTTCAAAACTTATCAATCAGCCGAACCGAACGGTTTAATCCCAGTTACGAGTATTTTTATGTACTCAAAAAAAAAAAACATGATCACCGCGGAATATAGGAATATTTATTATCGATTGCGTTCCACTAATATTTTGTTAAATAATTTTTTCACTCTCAAGAGTTTATGAAAGTGCAGTAGTATGTATTTTGGTTCTAATTGGAATGTACTAGCAATTTATTTGCATTCACTTGATTCGCAGTAGTTTGCTCCAGATGTACTAAGAATTTCAAATTTTGCGCTGCTGTCAATGTTATGTCTTCACACCAGAGTCAGTTACGGTTTATCTTCACAAGCAATTATTTTAACGGCCCGATCTTTGCCGAGACGGTACAGTAATCAATACAGCAAGGGCACCGCGCTTGGTCAGACTACTAGCGCGTGGGTGACCGCTCCCCAGTGATAGCAGAATTATTGGAGAGAGGTAGGAATATTTTGAATTCTAAGACAATATAAATGTTTTGAATGTAGTGGTTTTTCTCTCTCAGATAACTCCTGACATATTAATTGATCGTCTTGTGAGAAACCAGTATAATCAGCAAACTCTGTGTAACAACCAACCGTGTAAAAGAAGATATTTCCCGATTTCTCTATGTAAGGCATGAAAAAGAATCAGCACTATCCTGGTAGCTTTCCATGAGGTTAAAGAAGCATTTAATTATTTTAAAAGAGAGTCCTTAAAATCAGCCCTTACGGACAAAAAAAAGGAAAAAATTTTTAAAGATTTGGAATTATGAGGACGCTATGATCTGTGATCTTTATGTCTGATAAGCACCTCCCTTTTATCAGCGGCATAATGCAATCGGCAGTAAAGGAACTTTCCCACTGGTCACAACCGAATGGGCATAACATCAGTCCAGATAAAACTGGGTCATTCTGCTCACCATGAAGCAAAAAAATTCTCAGATGCAGTTTACAAAGCTAAAAGGTAAGACTTTAAACTTGATTTCGAAGCTAGATATCGGGGAAGGCCTTATATGATTTCTTTCCATGCGAGAAAATATTTGGAAGGAACTGCACATAAAGATAGAATAGAATATTGGTTACCACTGCAGTTTACTGACTAACTAGCTCGTACTCTGGGCTACTCATATGGCACCGCCCACCCAAAGCCCCAAATGATTTTGTGCAGTACATATTCGCTTTTCAAAATATAAATCTGACACCAGTTCAGCGATCAACGATCTTGGAAGGATCAGAGCCTGAGCTGCCTTGAAGCCTTGATGGTCCTGGGCACGCTGCTTCCAGTAGGTTAGACCAAGCTTTCTAGCGTCCACGATTGGCTGAAGTATTATTGTGCATTTTCTCGATTTGGTCTTTTGAATTACGAGTATATCTCCATCTTTGTACATCACGTAGAGTTCGCGGTTAAGCCTTCTCCTCTATTCGACCTCCTCGCAGGTAGGTCCAAATATCTGATTGACGTTATTCCCACAATAAATTATCGTTTCGACGTGAGGTCCAACTGCTCAAGGCAGAAGTACTCCAGAGTCACAATACATATTGATACGGTGAAGGATTAGCAGAGCGGTGTCACCCGTGACATTGGAGCACCAGCAATTTCCGGCAACGTTAAGTTCCACTCCAGAATAAACACGATCTCTTTTTGTTTTTTCATAAAATCTTAGACCGGCTAGCGATTTTAAGCACAAGAAAAATTGAATAGGTACTGGGTTAAGATTAAAGCGACAGCACATGGCCAGTAAGCTAGTCTAAACGCTCTTCCCCTAGAGCTTTAGTAGGTCGGAAAGGTTAATAAAAGTGAATGTAAACTGAAACTGAAAAGCTGATCTTTGTACCTCTGGACACTCTGTACTCGGTTCTGCACTGATAAGGATCACTAATCGGACATAGGCTGTATAGTCACATAAGAACAGCTCGGTTGTGTCATCGTTGCCTTCGCAGCAAGCGGTCTGAAGTCGTTAAATCTGAGAAATAGCAAGAATGTTGCCTTCTTCTCGTAAACGACTGCAGGACTGTGTGTTCGAAAGACCAAGTCGTGAATAAAAGTTCTGGAGCATAAAATCAGGCAAGCTTATAGTTAGTTCAGGTCCTGAGAGAGCAGAATCCGAGCCTTCTCGTCCCGGAACTCAAATGATTCTTATTCCAGGCAAAAAAATACTGTTTGAAGAACGATTTCTGGTTAAACTTTTATTTTTTAACTTCAACCTTTTTAACAAACTGAATAAAATCACTATAGAGCAGTTCCGGTACTTCTTAAGCCGAAAAATGTCCACCTTCTTGATGATAAGTACTGTGCACCAAATTGAGGAATTTGTGCCGCAGTTGCCAATCACTGGAATGAGCCAGATCGTTTATGAATCTGGCGCAACCTGTCGGAACAGTCGTTGGTATCCTTCCCATTTGTAAATTCCTCTGCGCCATGGTAAATTCCTCGGCATACAACCTCTGTGAAGTTGTTATGGAATTTGTCAAATAATAGATCATTATATTATCCAACAATGCATCCAGCGTAAATCTCTTTTCTAGGCCACCGTCGACAAGCTTTCTGTACTCTAAATTGGTCCACGAGGTGATCTTTTCGAAAATGTATGCAACCAAACCCACTGGGTTATTGAGCAAGGCAGTTCCAATAGTATCTGGCTTTGTGGCTTGTAGATGCATGTAGCCCGTCTCTTCAATGAGCGATAAGAACTTTTCGCCTGCGGGCAGATGGAATTTCTCTTGATGCTTCTCGTAGAAAAGAGATGGATATATCGTTGAAACTATTTGTTTAATGTGAGCTATGAAAGATGTAGAGATACACATAGTCGAGTGGTATCCAATGACATTTTCCGGGAAGATCGTCGCGAGGTTCGATCCGATTAAACTTCCCCAGTCACCACCTTGGATATAGAATCGCGTATGACCCAGACGAAACATGAGGTTGAGGAACACGATCGACATTTGTACTGGTCCAAAATTTTTCTTTGCTGAGGCCTGCAAATAAACAAGATGATAAATACCGGGTTGGAAATAACTTAATGAAAAAGCAAACCTGTGACCATCCGTATCCCACAAGGCTTGGAGCGATGACTTCGAAAACAAAATCAGAATCCTTTGAAGGAGTGGTGAGCCACGGAATCATTTCGTAGAAGTCCCGAACAGATCCTGGCCAACCGTGTAGCAACAGCAAAGGCAGCACTTTCTTTGAACCTGGATTAAGTGGTTTCACGCGAAGAAAGTGAATGTTGAGTCTGAAAAGAAGCAAAAACACAAATACACAAATCAGATTTGAACGAAATAAATTTATTATTTGCTTGCTCTCAAAGGATTATAAATGCCCTTGTAAAGCATTTGCACTGATCGAGCAGAAGGATTATGAGAAGAATTTTTAAGTGGTTTGAAACTCAGAGGCATTTTGGTTTCGATTGCTCTAATTATTTGCATTCGTTCAGTTCGCATTATTTTATTTGAAGATTACGTCAGCCTCTGATGTCAGTTTCTCATAACAGATCCAACGACATCATCTTGGAATACACCGATAGACCATTACAATAAAACCACCCACCCAATTGACCCACTCTATCGCAGTTCACTTCAGTGATAGGACCATTGTTGACTAGAATAAAACTCAGTCAAGTGATCCAAATGCGTCCAGTCGTCGAATTCTTTAATTTTTTTTTAACTTTCTCGTTGGAAGTTCTTGTATTGGATCTAATTTTCGAAATCAAAAAATCCCACTTTTCGGGATCAGCAATATTTTGAAAATGCAAGGGACACCGGTATCAGTTAAAGAAAATACTTTCAGGCAATTAATCCATATCAAAATTGTTAAATTAATAATTTACATTAACGTTTTTATGGATATAAAAAATGTTGCACTTTTCACATAAGAACAATTTTTATATATATTAAGTAAAATTGTACTTAGAATGCTGTATTACAAATTAAGCTTAAAAAAGAGTGAGGTAATTATACACGTAATTCTTTAATAAAGCAATTTGATTTTTGACTTTTAGTCAATAATCTCCACACAGTTGCCCTATTGTGCTACGTGTTGAAATATCCAGCACAGTCCGCAGAACTCATTCTCATCAAGGAATTTCAAGGAATAATTGCAAAACTAAAGATTTAAACTAATTAAATGAGCTTGGGAACATATTCCAAATAAATATAATATTATTTATTTATAATAATAATTATAATAATAATAATAATAATAATGATAATGATAATGATAATGATAATAATAATAATAATAATAATAATAATAATAATAATAATAATAAAGTTATCGATGTCCTTTAGGAGGACATCAAAAAAATACGAACGCCAACCGAAAAGGTTGGCCCAACAGTTCGTTTTAATTGAAACACACCGATTATAGGTTTACTTAGTCTTTATTTTCTAACACTCGTTGATTTAAACCGACCGCTTCTGGCTTGAGTATAAAACTGCTCTTAATTCTATTTAGCTTATCGCTGGCAACCGTCGTCTTCATATCCATTTCGCTGAGTCGATCGTTTGGCAAGGCGCGTGTATCCGGTGCAGCGAAGAGGCAACCTGATGCGCTCGAAAACAACCGTGAGAACATGCTTGCACCTGAACAAACCAAATTTGATGAGTTAGCTTATGCAGGTCATGCTCCTATATCGTGGCTCGTGTGCGTCGTGTTAACTCTTCCCCTTTTAAGAATCTGCGTCCCGCAGATCTATGACGTCAGCGTTTATTAATTGGGTTCCGTTAAGTTTGGTCCCCAACAGATGATTCGTTGGATAATTTAATGATAGGGAGATTTAGCCTTCCGCTAATTTTCCTCCATATGATGTAAGATAGGGTAATGAATATCATGATGATAATTCCATCCGACAGTGTCGATATCTGCATCCTTCTTGCTAAGCTACCAAGGCGTTCGATGTTCTGGAGACTTAAGTTGTGGACAAACTGGAGATCCACTTTGTCTCCCTTGCTAGTAATGTTCGACAAGGCTGGTGGCAGAGCTTGAAGCGTTGTTGTGTGGGAACTCGTAAATGTCCTATTTTTCAGTCGAATCGTTTCATTGTTCATTTGTACTATGAACGTTCCTTCTAATAACTGCGTGGAATTTCCTGAGGTAAGCTCGCCGTTAAAGTTGGTAAGGAAGATGGTGTCTTTCTCAATGAGTTCAATTATTTCGTGGGTGTTAGTACGATATGTGCAACTTGCATGGCCTCCCCTTAATAATCTGGAAACGCAGTGGTCCTCCGAAATCTTTTCCAAAGCCTCTTCATTACAGATGGTAGAATTGCTAATTGTGAGGCAATTCTTCAGTACTCCGTAGGTCGATTTTCGGTTGATCAGAACTTTGTCGAATTCGATACTGATCTGCTTTTCGTTGATGATCGATGGTCTTACTAAGAGCAGATTGTAGTCCTCTTCTCTTACCTTCGGAATGGATAGGGTGTAAAGCAGCATTGATCCATTCGTATATACTGAGGGCGTAGCAAACTCGATGGCTTCGATTTCGTTTCCGTAGGGAAGGAATTCAAGTTCGTTGACTAAAAGATTTATTTCGTCGTGATTTAGTAAGTTCGTGTTGATGATGCCACCTTTTGCCATCTGACATGCTCTCACTATTTCGTTGATCTCTCCTTTGATAGTCAAGACTTGACTAAGAGTGTCTTGCTCCAGCTTTTGTATATCGGCCACTCTTATCTCATTGTTTGACCGGTCGACGACCCAGTTGATTTTTGAAGTAATATCCTCAATTGCGCCGAAGAGCTTTTCGTTGACTTTATACTGGTGATTATTATTCTCAATTATATCCTGTTGGCTTCCCAAGATCTTATCCCAGTCTGCTGCATCTGGATTCCCTGCGACCCATTTCCATGCGGAGCCTATCCAGTCAATAGATCTCGGTTTTCTCTGCGACTTGCCTTTCAGTGAACCAATACGGTCAGTTATTTGAGTTAGATGGAAATTGATTAGTTGCTTCTTGTCTCGATCCTTGATATTCTTTTCGATGGCGTCAGAGAGGCCCGTCAGTTGCTGTTCAAATTTTTCCAAGTTGATCTTATGAATGAGGTTGAAGTTGCCGTTGATTATCCAGGCCTTGCCCTCCTTAATAGAAATCAGTGGTGCGTTGTATCTGAAGATCTGCATTCCCTCAGCTGTTGCCAGGATAATAAGGTAAGCTAGTCTGTAAAGGTTAGTTCTGATTCAAGTAATATAGCATTAACATTTTTTATTGAACAAGTGTTTAAAAGCGGTAGTTATATACATAATGACTAATTTAACATATTATTTCAAGTATTATTAGAAGTACATTGTCAAAAAGGTTTTAAAATATGACTAAAAATATATTTTTCTTTCAAATTTACAAATTTAGGCAAACGCAACATAACATATTCTTCCTAAAATTTTCAAATATTAATAAATGTATTTTTTTTACAAGTTTTTTATATGAGTCTTGTGTACTTTTCTGCCATCCGAAGTAATGACAGTGACTTTATTATTCTTGGCCACCGTTTCCTTACGGAAAAGAGGCTTGCTTTTGGCTTTTATGCCCTTGGAAGCTGTAAAAATTATATCTCCTTTTTGGTATTTTTTGGGGGTTGTTCTCTTTTTATTTCTATAGACATTGCTTTCTTTCTGTTTTCTTAAAATTTCGCCCTTTAGTTCTTTATTGACCTTGGCGCGGAAGTCAATTAAATTTTGAAAATTGAATCTTTGTGATCGGTCGAAAAAGATGTCGTTCGGCTTTCGCTTTGTGACCGAGTGTATTGTATTGTTGTATCTGTCGACTGCTATTCCTAAAAGTTCCTTCAATCTTAGATCCTTGTGTTCCGCTTTGAGGCATCGGAAGATTTCTAATATCGTTGAATGAAATCGTTCCACCTGACCGTTTACCTCAGAGCGGCGCACCGGCGTACGATAAAGTTTGATACCTAATAGCTTTATATAGTTGATTATGATTGGGCTCAAGAAACTGCACTCGTTATCGGTGACTAAAATCTTCGGAGCAGTAAAATAGTGCAGGATTTTAATAAGTTTTTCTCGGAGATGAAGAACAGACCTGTTTTTAATGTGGAAAAGTTTCCCAAATTTTGAAAATTTGTCTATACAGCTAATAAATTTTTCATTTTGAACTTCGATTATGTCTAAATGAAGGATTTCACAAGGGTATGACGGAATTGGGGTTGGTTGAAACTCAGGATGGATTGGGTGTCTGTCATATTTATTTGCGTTACATATCTCGCAAGTTTTGGTATAATTTCTCACAAGACTGTACATTCGGGGGAAGTAGTAGGTTTCTAGAAGCTGTTGCTTATTCTCACGAGGGTTTCGGTGAGCCCTCCTATGCTCTTTCATAATCAACTCGAATACTCGGTCTGGGTTTTTTACATCTTCGACAACTCTTTGGGTGATTCTGATCTTATAAGCAGTAAAATTTTCCAAGTAGGCCTGTTGCAATAACCCTAGACAGCATTCGGGTATCTTAATCCCATTCACGACATTGGGGTTAAGATTCTTTTTTAACAGTTCTACCAAATTCTCCTTATTCGGTTCAACAAGAGCAAAGTAGTGGCGAAAATAGCCGGGTTGAGGTTCTTCAAAGGCTTCGAGACCTTTCCCTATCTTGACAACTATTTGATTTCGAAATACATTTAGAGGGGCTTCTACATGTGGAATTAGATCCGTGCCATCTTGTTCGGCACTATGAGCTGTATGACCCGATGATTGAACTTCGCTGTCAGATTCAGTTGACTCACTTTTTGCTGTTTCGTTTGCGTCAACAGTGACAGAATCACTATGGCAAATTTCGCTAGCTGTCTCGGTAGATTCATCTTCGGCTTTTTCCACGTTTGAAACCGTCTCGGCAGGTTCCGAGTCGGTCAAGTGGTTAACTTCAGTTTTGAGCCTGGAGAGTGCGTCTGCGACTAGGTTAGATTTCCCAGGTTTGTAGATAAGTTCGCAATTATACTCTTCTATTCGGGACTTCCAGCGCTTTAGTTTGGCATTGTGGTTTTGGTTCCCCAAAGCAAAAGTCAAAGGCTGGTGGTCCGTGTATATACGAATCTTCCGAGCTCCGTACAAATATGAGCGAAGATTATCGAGCGCCCATACTATGGCCAACATCTCCTTCTCGTTGGTCGCATAGTTTTCTTCAGTTCTGTTCAGTGATCTAGAAATATAGGCGATCGGGCGATCTTTGCCCCATTCACCCTGTGACAGAACCGCACCTATCGCGAAGTTGGATGCGTCAGTAGTAAGATTAAATGCTCTTTCGAAATCGGGGAAGGCCAGAATTTCGGATGACGTAAGTAGTGTTTTAAGGTCAGTGAAAGCGCGCAGGGCTTTTTCGTTTAATTCAATCTTGACACGTTTAGACTCATTCGCTCTGATCTGCGCGTTCACTCCTCGAGTCAGCGCAGTCAGTGGCTTCGCAACTTTCGCATAGTCGCGTATGAACTTTCTATAATAGGAGGTAAGTCCTAGGAAGCTCTTGAGGTCCTTTAATGTTTCAGGGGGTGCTATTTTTTGGATTGCCAATACCTTTTTTGGATCGGCCTGTATG
The DNA here is from genome assembly GCA_963555765.1 of Orthonevra nobilis. Lineage (NCBI taxonomy): Eukaryota > Metazoa > Arthropoda > Insecta > Diptera > Syrphidae > Orthonevra > Orthonevra nobilis. The sequence continues at coordinate 50,345,825 of OY743226.1, forward strand.
CCCTCTGAAGATATAATATAGCCCAGAAACTCTACCTCGGACTTCATAAAATGAGTCTTCTCCAAGTTGACTTTCAAGTTCACTTCTAAGAGTCTTTTAAAAATTGTGTCGACATTCCTAAGGTGGTCTTCCTCGCTACGGCCGAAGACAATTATGTCGTCTATATAGACGTAGCAAATCTTACCAATGAATTCCTTAAGAACGTCGTCAATCATCCTCTGAAAGATTGCCGGGGCGTTCTTTAGTCCGAACGGCAATCTTACGAATTCAAACTTCCCATTCATAGTTGAAAACGCTGTTTTTGGTACGTCAGAGGATCTCATAGGGATTTGGTGAAATCCTGAAGTCAGATCTAAAGTAGTAAAATACTTTGCGTGACCGAGACTTGCTAGGGTGGAATTAATATCCGGAATGGGATATGTATCAGAAATGGTAACACTGTTAAGGCGCTTATAGTCTATGACGACTCTATATTGTTTCTCACCAGATGGTTTTGGTTTCTTGTCCACAACCCACAGTGGAGAATTATAGGGACTTTTTGAAGGACGGATAATTCCTTCTTTAAGCAGATTTTCTATTTCTTTATCGACGACATCCCTCATATTCGCTGGGTAAGGATAGCTTTTTGCGTATATAGGTTCGTCTGTGTTTGTTCTTATTTCTGCCTTGACCGCCGTCTTTATTATTTCTCTTGTATCAATGGGCCCGAAAATTGGCGCATATCTATCTATCATTTCTCTGAGAGCAATTCTAACATGTTCAGGAAGCGAATCGCTGAGAGTAATATTTACTTGACCAGATACTTTTGCTTTCAGAGGAATGACGATACCTGGTTTGAGGGTAATTGTATTTTCTTTGCGGTCTATCACTGCCTCCAATTCCTTAAGAGAATCGTCACCAATGATCCCGTCGAAAGAAGATAAACCTGGCAGAACATAAAACGTTAGTGTAGAATCGTTACCAGCGTTTTTAAAGAATTTTCCGGAGACCTTTTGATTTACTACTACGTTCCCGGCTGCGCAATGCACAGCGAATGGTTTGTCTAAGCGTGTAGCTGTCTGAGCGATTGAAGGATTGATAAAGTTTTTGTTGGCACCAGTGTCTACTAGAAAACTGAGCCTGGTGCCCTCCCGCGTCACATATTCTATATATGGAACGCTGGAGAGGCCTCCGTCATAAAATTTACTGTATCTTCGATGTTATTTTCAACCAGTTGGTTATATTCTTCCTCAGTGTACTCGTCACTTACAACCTCCGTATGGTAGAGTCGTTGCTGCTTCGGATATGGGTGGCGATAGCCATCCGACCTCGCTGTCCTTTTAAAAGGGTTGTTGCCCTGCGGCCGATTCATATAATTAACGTGACGCGACTGTACGGAACGATCAACATCCATTCTTTCCGGGGGCTTAGGAATATTATTTTGATGGGCCGCCTCACTATTATTTTGAGTATACTGGCCTTGAATAGGCGGCCGGAATTTCCTTGGCGGAAGAGACGGCCTAGTTTCGGGACTAGCCTTAGGATGTTTGAAGGTCTGATTAATGGGTGCAGTCACTGTATTGGATACATTGACGTTATGGATCGTATGACTACGGTAATTAAGGTTCTGAATTTCCAAGCAAGCCGTGTAGGCTTCCGGTAGCGTCTTGGGCTTTTGTATAATTAGCATGCGGGATAAGTCTCCATTCAGACCACGGATAAAAACGTCAAGTGCGCGATTGCGGTAGGTTTCAACAAGCGCGTTCACCGTTTCCTGCGTATAGCTTTCTGTCTTTATTTTATTAATTATCAAAGAAAATTGGTGATTTACCACCGCATAAAATTCGTCCAATTTAGACCCCCTCTGCGACAATTGGTTGAGCTGATGCTCCAATGTCCTGATGTCTCTCTTATCCGCGTAGTGTAAGGAGAGACACCTTTTAATAGCCCCCCAGTCGTCATCAAATATATTATACGATATCAATGCGGTGTCCGCATTGCCACGAATTTTTTGTCTAATGTGCTGTAATATTGCCCGATAAATCGGCTTACCTCTGACTATCTTGAAGTCCTCTAATATTGCTTCGACCGTGTGTACCCAAGAAATATATTTCGTTGGATTACCGTCGAAAACCTGCAGCTCTTTAACGCTGTCCGGCAATCGGCTAATTTCTTTAAGATCAGCCTCCGTACGCGGACCTATTAACGGAGGAGCAGTCGCACAGCTCGCATTAGCACCGTCGGCTACCGTAGTTACACTCGCGGCCTCAAGCTTGCCGATACGACTCTCGACACTTTTCAATTCTTCTATTATGCGGTTGACGGCACCGGTTAACTCCGTCAACGCCTTTGAAATATCTTCCATATTTCGGAAAATTAATTTATTTTATTCAAAATAAAAAAAATTTAAATTGCGACGGTATGCACGCAGTGATTTTATTTTCTTATTGTAGGATTGCTCACACGAAAGCAATATCTTTACACTTTTTTAACCCCTTTTTTCAAATCACAATTTGTATATTTTTATAAATTTTGCTTTCTTTTTCTGATTTTTATTTTTTTGAGAACATTCACAATATCCCCGTACACTAAATATTCTTTTTTTTTCTTTTTTAATTAGTTTTAACAATTTGGTCGTAAATTTAAAAATTCACTCACAAAGGCATTTGTCACTTTATTCAGTCACTTTTTGTTTCTTGTTCTTGGTTTTTCTGTAGAAGAAAATTAAAACTATTAGATGTTTTGTTCTTTTTTTTTTTTCTTTACTGGAACAGGCTCAGGAAGGATCGTGTTTATCCCTTTTGGTCACCAACGTTAATAATTGTAGGTGACCTACTCGTGGCACGATTCACTTCACCACCTTTATCAATTAATCCTCTGCAATCTCCGACGTGTTCTCATGGGAACGACGGAAGTTACCTCGAGATTTGAACAACCACTGTGTTCCCATGGGTACAGCGTTTTTGTTCTTTGGAACGTTCAATCTCATGCCTAGCGTAACAATTGCTAGGAAGAAAGGATAAGGTATTGTGAGCCTGTCCCTGCTCGGGCGCCAGTTATCGATGTCCTTTAGGAGGACATCAAAAAAATACGAACGCCAACCGAAAAGGTTGGCCCAACAGTTCGTTTTAATTGAAACACACCGATTATAGGTTTACTTAGTCTTTATTTTCTAACACTCGTTGATTTAAACCGACCGCTTCTGGCTTGAGTATAAAACTGCTCTTAATTCTATTTAGCTTATCGCTGGCAACCGTCGTCTTCATATCCATTTCGCTGAGTCGATCGTTTGGCAAGGCGCGTGTATCCGGTGCAGCGAAGAGGCAACCTGATGCGCTCGAAAACAACCGTGAGAACATGCTTGCACCTGAACAAACCAAATTTGATGAGTTAGCTTATGCAGGTCATGCTCCTATATCGTGGCTCGTGTGCGTCGTGTTAACTATAATAATAATAATAATAATAATAATAATAAAAATAGTAAACAATTTCAAATGGTTCATGCCCCGCAAATGCGCTAAAGTCAAAAAAAAAGTTTAACTGAAAAAAAAATCACCCATAATTATTAAGTTGTTAAAAGTTGCTATGTCCAGTTATTTTGACCAGATAAATATTGAACTCATTTTACTAATTTTGCTAATATATATTCAATGAATTGTTATGTAAACTATTCTTTTTATTTTAATCTATAAGGATTTTCAAACTTAGGAGAACATCCAAGTTTTCCAGGCAGAACTTCAAGCCATCGAATCCTATGCCTGCGTAAAACTGGCAAAAGGCCAGAAAGAGGCCAGAATTCTAATAAGTTCAGACATCCAAACAGCGCTCAAGGTATTGTTATCCAATCTTATGGAATCCAAATGTGTCAAAAGCTACTACGACGCCTTACAATCCCTAGCCCGACGTAACAAAGTTAGATTAGGGTGGGTTCCAGGTCGTCATAGAATCGCAGGAAATGAAATTGCGAATGAACTAACCAGGGCTGGTTCTAAAACCGCGTTCACTGTTCCAGAACCATTCCGTGGCGTAAACTCGACCACGGCCACAGGTCTGACCAATAAGTGGGAAAATAAGCTATGAATGTCCCACTGGAGAAATCTTCCTGGACTCACACAATCTAAACTACTAATAAATCCATTGTCTTACAAAGAAATCCATAAACTCAGCAAGGAGTATCTAAGAAAGCTCATGAGCTTCATCTCAGGTCATTGCAGCTTGAGCTCACATCTAACCAAACTAGGGCTCCGTACAACCACTGAATGCCGTCTCTTTTTGCAAAGCGACGAAACGCCTGTGCACGTTCTGTGCGATTGTCCAGCTCTAATTTAGTTAAGAAGGCGTATCTTCCTCAAAGAGATATGTTCCCCATTGGACATTAGACAATCCAATGCCAAAAACATTCTGACTTTCATCAGAAGGATGGAATGTCTGTTAGCCTGAATAAACTCCCCAAGATACAAAAGGTCTGTTCCTTCAGACCGCAGTGTCCGCCACTTGGGTGGAATAATTGCAAAACTAAAGATTATTTCTTCACACAAATTGATTGATTCAATTATGAAATTTTTATTAACACAAAGATTGTGGTTATTTCAGTTGCATATATTTTGGCCGCCACTGTATATAGGGACGGTCTTAGCACCTCTTTTCTTATTCCATAGATCTTTCTAAATGTCAATTACTCAAAAGGCTACACAACTTTCAAAGCTTTCCTATCGCGTAATTTGGAGAAGAAAAAAATTTCATACGCACATTATCTGATAGAAGAGTTGAGGCAATCACGCAAAACTGATATTAATTAAAACAAAACTAAACTCAAATCTTCATGCCCCACAGACCCAAGCCATTATCATCCACTCAAGATCGAAACCTTATCAAGGCTCCTCCATATCGGCTAGCTAGCGGCTAACTTGGTTATCAATTTTTCCAGCTATTCAGTCCGGCGTCGTTATTCTCGGGGACCGCGTTAATTATGGCGTCAACAAAGTTAATTCTTACTCTAATTCTTACGGCTGTACTAAGTAATCTGATTTGTAGAAAATTTAACAAACATTTCGGATCAGTCGCGCGGCCTGATTTGCCCCTCAATCAATATTGGGGTGATGGTGAGGAAGTACCTGAAAATGAAACTTCTACCAAGCTCCAGATCGTACGGCCTTATTTTACCGATCGTGTAAGAAAGTTTGCGCAAAAGTGAGACGTGGTTTCGATTGTTTTTCCATTTCGTTTTCAGGTTATCGACGACTTGAAGGAACGTTTGGGGAGAAATCTGAAGCTACAAAAACCGCTAGAGGATTCCAAATTTGAATATGGATTCAATACTGATTATTTGAAAGAGATTATTACCTATTGGAAGGAGGACTACCTGGAGCGATGGAGAGAACAAGAGATCTTCATTTGGCAACATCCTCACTACACAACATTCATTCAAGGGTATGTAAATAGTTTGTGCATAAAAGTTCATAATCCTTGAAGACTTTATCGTCCGTAGACTCCGCTTGCATTATTTGCATTTGAAACTCTTTGAAGGTGAAGAGGAGAAAAACACAAGGTATCCAATATTGCTGCTTCATGGTTGGCCCAGCTCGATTCGAGAATTTTATAGCCTCACCACAAAGCTGTACGCTGCCGATGGGAGTAGCGATATCGTGTTTGATGTCGTAGTGCCAAGCTTACCAGGCTTCGGATGGTCACAGGTGAAGTTTAGCATCATCAGCCTTAATAGAGACACTTTATAAACTTGTTTTTGTCTCTTCCAGGGAACCTCAAAAAAAGGCTTGGGTCCCGCACAAATGGCGGTAATTTTACGCAACCTTATGCTTCGGCTTGGCTACAGGAAGTTCTTCATCCATGGCAGTGATTGGGGCTCAAACATTGGATCACATATTGCGACTTTATTTCCAGAAAACGTTTTGGGTTTTCACTCGAGCATGTGCATTGTGTACACGCCCTTGTCAATTCTCAAGCTAATGGCTGCAAGCCTTGCGCCATCATGGTTCGTGGACGAGGAAAACAAGCACTTCTTTTTCCCGCTTTCAATGTCTTTGACAAGCGTGCTCGAGGAAACGGGTTACTTTCATTTGCAGACCACAAAGCCCGACACAATTGCAGCTGCTCTGACTGATAACCCTGTTGGGTTAGCCGCATACATCTTGGAAAAATTCTCGACATGGACAAATGGAACATTCAAGGACCTCTCTGATGGTGGCTTAACGAAGCGATATAAATTGGACGGCCTGCTCGACAATGTGATGATTTATTATTTGACAAACTCGATAGGAACATCACAGCGCCTGTATAAAGAAGCTGCATCAATGGAGCATATAGCCTTGAATATAGATCGAGTACCTACGTCTGTTCCGACAGCATGTGCGCGTTTCAAGGGAGACCTACCGCATCATTTTACACTCGACTTTCAGTTAAAAGATAAATACACAAACCTTATTCAAAGTACGTATTATCGAGTTGGAGGACATTTTGCTGCTTGGGAGCTACCTACAAAGATGTACAAGGATATAATGATGTTTGTCAGGAAAGCACAAAAGTACATTAAATAAACGTCTTTCTTGAATGATGTAATTTGTCCATAATAAAACTTGTTATTTGGAGAGCCAACTCTTATCTAACAGACATAATAAGACTTGTAATTTGGAAAGCTAACCCTGATTTAACAGAGTAAGCCTACCTTCAGATATTTATTGCAAACGGCAAGGCTATTTCTCATACAAGGCACGATTCTTGGGAAGTCTCGAGGCGACCCCTTGATATTTCTAGTTTAGATTTAAATAAGGCTGAAGATTTCGAGAACGGGAAATGAAATCGTTCAAAACTTATCAATCAGCCGAACCGAACGGTTTAATCCCAGTTACGAGTATTTTTATGTACTCAAAAAAAAAAAACATGATCACCGCGGAATATAGGAATATTTATTATCGATTGCGTTCCACTAATATTTTGTTAAATAATTTTTTCACTCTCAAGAGTTTATGAAAGTGCAGTAGTATGTATTTTGGTTCTAATTGGAATGTACTAGCAATTTATTTGCATTCACTTGATTCGCAGTAGTTTGCTCCAGATGTACTAAGAATTTCAAATTTTGCGCTGCTGTCAATGTTATGTCTTCACACCAGAGTCAGTTACGGTTTATCTTCACAAGCAATTATTTTAACGGCCCGATCTTTGCCGAGACGGTACAGTAATCAATACAGCAAGGGCACCGCGCTTGGTCAGACTACTAGCGCGTGGGTGACCGCTCCCCAGTGATAGCAGAATTATTGGAGAGAGGTAGGAATATTTTGAATTCTAAGACAATATAAATGTTTTGAATGTAGTGGTTTTTCTCTCTCAGATAACTCCTGACATATTAATTGATCGTCTTGTGAGAAACCAGTATAATCAGCAAACTCTGTGTAACAACCAACCGTGTAAAAGAAGATATTTCCCGATTTCTCTATGTAAGGCATGAAAAAGAATCAGCACTATCCTGGTAGCTTTCCATGAGGTTAAAGAAGCATTTAATTATTTTAAAAGAGAGTCCTTAAAATCAGCCCTTACGGACAAAAAAAAGGAAAAAATTTTTAAAGATTTGGAATTATGAGGACGCTATGATCTGTGATCTTTATGTCTGATAAGCACCTCCCTTTTATCAGCGGCATAATGCAATCGGCAGTAAAGGAACTTTCCCACTGGTCACAACCGAATGGGCATAACATCAGTCCAGATAAAACTGGGTCATTCTGCTCACCATGAAGCAAAAAAATTCTCAGATGCAGTTTACAAAGCTAAAAGGTAAGACTTTAAACTTGATTTCGAAGCTAGATATCGGGGAAGGCCTTATATGATTTCTTTCCATGCGAGAAAGTATTTGGAAGGAACTGCACATAAAGATAGAATAGAATATTGGTTACCACTGCAGTTTACTGACTAACTAGCTCGTACTCTGGGCTACTCATATGGCACCGCCCACCCAAAGCCCCAAATGATTTTGTGCAGTACATATTCGCTTTTCAAAATATAAATCTGACACCAGTTCAGCGATCAACGATCTTGGAAGGATCAGAGCCTGAGCTGCCTTGAAGCCTTGATGGTCCTGGGCACGCTGCTTCCAGTAGGTTAGACCAAGCTTTCTAGCGTCCACGATTGGCTGAAGTATTATTGTGCATTTTCTCGATTTGGTCTTTTGAATTACGAGTATATCTCCATCTTTGTACATCACGTAGAGTTCGCGGTTAAGCCTTCTCCTCTATTCGACCTCCTCGCAGGTAGGTCCAAATATCTGATTGACGTTATTCCCACAATAAATTATCGTTTCGACGTGAGGTCCAACTGCTCAAGACAGAAGTACTCCAGAGTCACAATACATATTGATACGGTGAAGGATTAGCAGAGCGGTGTCACCCGTGACATTGGAGCACCAGCAATTTCCGGCAACGTTAAGTTCCACTCCAGAATAAACACGATCTCTTTTTGTTTTTTCATAAAATCTTAGACCGGCTAGCGATTTTAAGCACAAGAAAAATTGAATAGGTACTGGGTTAAGATTAAAGCGACAGCACATGGCCAGTAAGCTAGTCTAAACGCTCTTCCCCTAGAGCTTTAGTAGGTCGGAAAGGTTAATAAAAGTAAATGTAAACTGAAACTGAAAAGCTGATCTTTGTACCTCTGGACACTCTGTACTCGGTTCTGCACTGATAAGGATCACTAATCGGACATAGGCTGTATAGTCACATAAGAACAGCTCGGTTGTGTCATCGTTGCCTTCGCAGCAAGCGGTCTGAAGTCGTTAAATCTGAGAAATAGCAAGAATGTTGCCTTCTTCTCGTAAACGACTGCAGGACTGTGTGTTCGAAAGACCAAGTCGTGAATAAAAGTTCTGGAGCATAAAATCAGGCAAGCTTATAGTTAGTTCAGGTCCTGAGAGAGCAGAATCCGAGCCTTCTCGTCCCGGAACTCAAATGATTCTTATTCCAGGCAAAAAAATACTGTTTGAAGAACGATTTCTGGTTAAACTTTTATTTTTTAACTTCAACCTTTTTAACAAACTGAATAAAATCACTATAGAGCAGTTCCGGTACTTCTAAAGCCGAAAAATGTCCACCTTCTTGATGATAAGTACTGTGCACCAAATTGAGGAATTTGTGCCGCAGTTGCCAATCACTGGAATGAGCCAGATCGTTTATGAATCTGGCGCAACCTGTCGGAACAGTCGTTGGTATCCTTCCCATTTGTAAATTCCTCTGCGCCATGGTAAATTCCTCGGCATACAACCTCTGTGAAGTTGTTATGGAATTTGTCAAATAATAGATCATTATATTATCCAACAATGCATCCAGCGTAAATCTCTTTTCTAGGCCACCGTCGACAAGCTTTCTGTACTCTAAATTGGTCCACGAGGTGATCTTTTCGAAAATGTATGCAACCAAACCCACTGGGTTATTGAGCAAGGCAGTTCCAATAGTATCTGGCTTTGTGGCTTGTAGATGCATGTAGCCCGTCTCTTCAATGAGCGATAAGAACTTTTCGCCTGCGGGCAGATGGAATTTCTCTTGATGCTTCTCGTAGAAAAGAGATGGATATATCGTTGAAACTATTTGTTTTATGTGAGCTATGAAAGATGTAGAGATACACATAGTCGAGTGGTATCCAATGACATTTTCCGGGAAGATCGTCGCGAGGTTCGATCCGATTAAACTTCCCCAGTCACCACCTTGGATATAGAATCGCGTATGACCCAGACGAAACATGAGGTTGCGGAACACGATCGACATTTGTACTGGTCCAAAATTTTTCTTTGCTGAGGCCTGCAAATAAACAAGATGATAAATACCGGGTTGGAAATAACTTAATGAAAAAGCAAACCTGTGACCATCCGTATCCCACAAGGCTTGGAGCGATGACTTCGAAAACAAAATCAGAATCCTTTGAAGGAGTGGTGAGCCACGGAATCATTTCGTAGAAGTCCCGAACAGATCCTGGCCAACCGTGTAGCAACAGCAAAGGCAGCACTTTCTTTGAACCTGGATTAAGTGGTTTCACGCGAAGAAAGTGAATGTTGAGTCTGAAAAGAAGCAAAAACACAAATACACAAATCAGATTTGAACGAAATAAATTTATTATTTGCTTGCTCTCAAAGGATTATAAATGCCCTTGTAAAGCATTTGCACTGATCGAGCAGAAGGATTATGAGAAGAATTTTTAAGTGGTTTGAAACTCAGAGGCATTTTGGTTTCGATTGCTCTAATTATTTGCATTCGTTCAGTTCGCATTATTTTATTTGAAGATTACGTCAGCCTCTGATGTCAGTTTCTCATAACAGATCCAACGACATCATCTTGGAATACGCCGATAGACCATTACAATAAAACCACCCACCCAATTGACCCACTCTATCGCAGTTCAACCACTTCAGTGATATGACCATTGTTGACTAGAATAAAACTCAGTCAAGTGATCCAAATGCGTCCAGTCGTCGAATTCTTTAATTTTTTTTAACTTTCTCGTTGGAAGTTCTTGTATTGGATCTAATTTTCGAAATCAAAAAATCCCACTTTTCGGGATCAGCAATATTTTGAAAATGCAAGGGACACCGGTATCACTGCTCTCCACTTGCCTGGCTGCTAGGACAACGGTGCCAAAACGTAAATCAACAGCATGGTAGTAAGAAAATAAATTGGAAATAATTGGACAGGATGAGGGAGTATGATTTCAACACCAAACCTTGGCGTTGAACATATTGCATATTGTTTATGAATCGCGTTCTTTTTTTCTTGCAGCGTTCGACATCATCGGCGCCAATGTAAGTTCCATTTTTGGATTTGAATGAAAATTTACTAATTATGCTTTCGGCATAGAAACCGCAATAATAGAGTCCAATGGCGCCACGAAAGGCGTAAAAGCTGCTCATATGAAAGATTGCGAGCATCGTAAATTTGGCGAGGGGCGTTATTTATTTGACGCACAGAACCCGAGATAACAATTAATACTTGGTATTTTATTTATTTATGTTTTTAGGATGTACGTTTTTGCGTGATTAGTTGGCAAAGGATACGGAATATAAATGTCAAAACGATGCCCAACATGGACCTGATCAGAAAAGATTCTTCTGTAAAGAAAGTTCTTAACACTTCAGTCTTATTCAAGTTTTCAAACATTAAGTCTTTCCCCCTCTTAGATTACTTTTCGATAGACAGTGAAGTCGCTCTAAAAATTATAAAATCGAAGTATGTTAATTCCATAACGTCAAGCTATGCGGGGTGTCTAGATGATACAAATGAAGTAAGAGATGCATTAGTTGGACAAGGCAATTGCCAGTGAAAAAGTTATCTAATGTGTCCCGTGAACTGTCGAATGAAATAAAAACGAACGTAGAAGCTTCAGGCACTGGATTTATCTGCCAAACGCATGCCTTGCCACAAAAAGAACTCGACAAGTTACCAAGAATGTCCCTTACAGAAAATGTGTATGAATGCTCGAACCTATGTTCATCAAAAGTAAGGGCTGAACAAGGTTCTGAAAAATTGTGTTTCAATAAATTCTTCAGTACTCTAAGCTTTTTCTTTTCCATTGTATTGTTTTTTTTTCAGGGATATTAAAAAAATGGCCAAATGCGAGTCGAACACGTACACGAAGGGTCACTCACCACCGTAAATAGCCCACTTCTTTCTGCAAAATTTAATAAAAATTGTTTTTTGAATGCGACCCCCAACCCTATAATTTTAAACTTTGTATTGTTTTTATTATTTGTAGATAAACCGGCCATGCTAGTTTACATTCCGTGAAACTGGCACAAAAGAACCTGGAGCACGAATTGGGGCGTGCGACCGTATACATTACATTGATCCTACATAACGGTGGTGTGTCCTATATTTACCTACGGCTCCATTATAACAAAAGCTGAATAAAGCAGAAAGGCTTCAGACGGAGTTCAACTTCGTAAGCAGGTCTCGAGATCATGGTTCACCACCCCAAAATCTTCGACCACCGTAGCTAAGAGTACAGTTCAACTGAGAGAGTCTGCCACTTGGAAGGACTCCTACGGGCATTCCTCAATGCACAAATATTTCAGAACGATGTAGATGTGCGTTCACCAATAAGTTCACAACCTGGATCAAAGATGGAAGAAGGGACTGTTGCTGGAGTCTTCTGCAAAACATTGCACATCAAAAACTCGTAGAGACTTCCGAATGAAATAAAATGTGTTTCAGGCTGCAAACTTCGTCATCGAAAGAGCTGCCTCGACAGTGCTAACAGAGTAACTAGGTCCTATAAGAGGGAACATCTTTGTGGAAAGCCCAGCGGTTATAAAAACACTAAAAAAATCGAAAGCGGAGGGCAGCTGCATTACAGTTCCTTATGATCTCGGCGAGCGCTACAAGTCTGGGCCATAGTTGCATAGACATTTATGAAAAAGCAGATGAACTTGACAAGAAAGGATCATTGCTGGAGATAGGATGGAAAGATTAGCACACATACCATTGTATGAGCTAAAGGAACAAATAGACAAATTGATACGAGAACATAGCAATACGGTATGGAACTCTAAGGACGATTGCCTCATATCGCGTGTTCTATGCCGGAACTACACAAAGAGAAGCACAGGCCTTATACAATATGCCCAATGGCTGCCAGAATGGATGTCATCTCCAACGATTTTTGTAGGAGCTGTGAGGATGAAGACGAAAAGGAGACAATTGGGCACCTCCTCTGCGAAAGCCCCAATCTTCAGGTGAAACGATTTCGGTTCTGACAGGGAACTGCGAACACTCACAAATGTATCACTCTATGACCTAAAAAGATTCATCAGGAGCACCAAATGGTTTCATAAGGAGCCATAACGAAGTTCTTATATCGGATGTTAAGGCCCCCTTGGTAACCTCCAATTTAAGGAAGTTAGTCCCCTTTAACCTAACCTAACTCTTTGTTTGATTGATATTTCGCTGGTTGATGTTCGAACAGGTAAGACTCTGCCGTCAATATGTTCGATGCTTATGTATATCGTTGGTGTCCATCTGGACACGACTGACTGAAGGAGGAAAAAAAGGAAATGTAGTTTGTTAGCGGGTGGATTTTCAAAATGGAGTCACGGTATCAAAATGGAAGCGAGATCCACTGGCTGAGGCAATAAAGAATTTAATGAATAAATTGGATTCTTGGAAGAGAAATACTGATGGATGAGTCTTGAGTGAGCAAACGACAGATCTCCGAGGCGGAGTACTAAGATCTCTTTCAATTGCTTCAAGTTGGGGGTTGTGCCATCGGGGTAGCCTCCTTACAATGTTGTATGCTTAAGCTATGGGAGCCACTAGCCGCAGATTATAAAATGAGGGGCTTGCACATTAAACGTTCGTATACCGCATGCTAATGGAGCTGGTCAATGTCTTGGATTTGTCCTCACATAAAGGCAGAAATGAAAAAACTGCGATGTTTATTTTCAAATTAGCATGACGCATGATGCAGATTCGTCGTGGGAAATTAGACGCAATCAAAAATAATCGGGGATCTTAATAACGGAGCATTATATAAAAATCTTCCTTGGTGACTTCGTTGCGAAATTCGGTAAGGAAATCATCTTTGGCAGATAAGTTGCATAATCTCCAATACGCTATGTATTTGGTAAAATGCAGCATAAGACTTCCGAAACAACGAATCCACCTAGCAACCTGGCACCAATTGCCAACTTTACGTGCCAGTAGAAGCAAACACCCAGAAACCTGAGTGTGCAAAACTTACAGACAGTAAACGTCGATTCTAACCACTCTCTTGTTTCAGTGAACTGCAGATCATCGCTGGAGTATGAAAAGAAGCCGCAAACTTTGTAGGAAAAGAAATTCACGGTTGAAAGCCTTGGCACGACTGCTGCAATCATTCATAAATACCAACGATCTGTGGAACAAGTATCGCGACGTCATAAAAAAAGTAGCCGACACCACCATAAGTTATCAGCCTTCACTTTAGAACAACCTTTAAAATCGTGATGAAAAGGAAAACATAAAACGCACACTTTTAAGAATGCTTCAGCCGTCCTCCTTTTTCACCGAAATGAGAAAAAGGGAGAAGAAAAGCCGGTGTGAAGAACGAAGTCTGATATTTTCCACCACCACCGTTGTATGCCACAATTATAAGGGTATACACAAACCCTTGAACGAGTATACGAGTTAAGTGCAACAAATGTTTTTTTCTCCAAAATGAGAATTTATTTTTGTATATCCACTTGCTCCCAGTAAAAAAGACCCTCGCAGACAAAAAGTTGAAGAACAATAAATATCAGTTACTTATATACGTACCGAAATGAAGAAGTTCAGCGCTGGATACAATTCATTAAACGCCTTCCCCGGAGCGGTTTCTTGTTGCGACCGATATAACATTGATTAGGGACCCAAATCGGGCGTTTTCGTTGACTTAAAAAATAAACCTTGTTGAATTAAGGTCTTGGAGCAAAAATTCGTGAATGTCGTAGGGATCCTTTTTCGCCTGAAAATGAAGTGGTCTCATTCGCAGGGCGTCATTCACTTGCCTCACACTAAGTGATGCCAGGTGCAATCTGACATCAGGTAAAAAATTCATCTCGGCAAAAAAATGGAATTAACTCGTGAACACTTTCGTGCTATCATTTTTCACAACCTTCTACGTGGATTATCACGACAAAAGTGCATTGATGAACTTAAATCTTTGTATGGCGATGAAGCACCATCCTATAGCACTGTGAAAAACTGGTTTAATGAATGAATTCCGTAAAGGTCGTTCAAAAACGGTCGTTGTGCCAAAGAACATTGATGCCGTGCTTGAACTGATAATGCAAGACCGTCCTGTGACATACCGTGAGATAGAGGCATCCCTGGGCATTTCTCCCACCAGCATACATTCGATATTGCATGAACACCTGGCAGTAGAAAAGGTTTGTTCTCGTTGGATCCCTCACAATTTGACAATCGCTCAAAAAAAGGCTTGTGTCGATTTGTACAAAGAAATGTTAAAAAAATACGATCGCGGTGCATCAAAAGACGTTTATAAGATTGTTACAGGTGACGAATCATGGATCTATGCGTATGAGCCCGAAACAAAAAAATTGGTTTGGGTGCGAGTAGAACTGCCCATACCATGAACTTCCCATCTTATGATAAAAAAAAAAACATTAAGGTGCTATTTAATTTGCTCCCAACATCAACTTTAAGATACTCGTTTTTTTACCTCCCCGTAAGTTTATATTTGTTTTCGCATCTTTGAATCACCTAAAATACGATTTGCGTCGAAAATATAGATTAAAGGGTATACTTATTATGTACATGCTAACACAGTAAGAAATACTTATAAATCTGTGAAAGATTAGCGATGTAAAGAATACGTTGGTTAAATTGAATTAAAACATATTAGACTAATAAATTAAAAATATAAATATAAAGATTAAATCTAAACTAAAACAAATTCAATATAAGGTATGAGATTATAATAATTGAAATATAAGGTATGAGATTATAATAATTGAGTTGAATCATTAGCAAATTTATCTAGTTCAGTTAAAATTCTATAACATTTATTGCTTGAAATGGGGATAAGAAGGGTAATGGTAAGCTGCTATGAAGGTAAAGTTGAGTATTTAACATTAATTTTAATTCAACATTTCGGTAATTACTAACTTACGAAAGTATTCTTTAAGTGATCAGGACAACAATTTGGAAATAATCGTTTTTAATTTAATAACATTTATCTAATGTTTTGCACAAGATTGAACAGTTTGATAGATAAACATATTTCAATTTGGAAATACTTTTTTTCTGATTGAGTTACCTTTCTATGATACTAAAAGAAAATTAGATTTATAGTTTGACTGCAGAAATAATTTAATTTTTACCGTTTTTTTAAACATGTTAGCTGGTTGGACTTTTTTTGTCATTAATCATTTAATTATTAACTTGAGGTGGCGCTACAGTCCACGTAGGATTGGCATTGTATCCTTTTGGCTAAGTCAATTGGTTATTGAATCTTCTCCTCCACTCACCGTCAATGCAGATGGGACAAAAGATCACACTTTTCTCTCGAAACAACGGGACCTTCATCCGCTTTTGAAAGTATCAATGCTTCTACACCACATAGTAGGACGGGGATGATATTGGTCTCATAGAGCGACACTTCAGTTCTTCGAAAGAGGGCTTAGCTTTAATAGCTGGAGTTATTCTTCGTTTGATCTCAGCGCTGATGTTATTATCTGTATTTATAGCGGAGCCAAGATAGACAAAGCCCCAACTACCTCAAAGTTAAAGCTGTTTATGGTACGTAACGTACTAATCAGGGTTTGGTCTTTCTTTATGACAGCATATGCCTTGTTTTGCCTTCTGGCGTTGAGAAGGTTCTTTTGCACTATTGCCCCAAGTATGATGTTGAAGAAATCGCATGATAGTGCATCACCTCGTCTAAAATGTTGTTTGATATCAAGTGGGTCGATGACGTCTTTGCCGACCTCAATGGTGCAGCTTGATTTCTCCATCGCCATCCTGCACAAAAGTATGAGCTTGGCAGGGATGCCAAACTTAGACTTGACTTCATAAATCTCGTCTCTGTGGACGAAACAGACACCAAAACCAACCTTGAAATTGATGAAAAGGTGGTGCGTACTGACTTGGCGCCCCTGGGTTTTTTCCAAGATCTGCCGTTATGTTAATATTTGGTTTATGGTGGACTTTTCTGGTCGAAAACCACATTTATACGGACCTATCAGATGTTGACGAACTGCTTCAGACGTTCACATCATACGGCGGAAAAGATGTTAAAGGCAATTTTGAGGAGATTGATACCTCTATAATTGACATCCTTCCTTCAGAATTGGGCAACCAATACTGAGTTTTCATTCATCTCGCATGCTTTCTTCTGACCATGTATTGCAGATGAGTTGGTGCATACTCCCAACTAAGTCATCGCCGCCGCTTTTAGAAGTTCTATCTTGCTATCTGTACTTTGTATAGATGGCATTGTTGGTTCTTCCATGTCCTCAGCATTGACTGCAATTCTACAATGATATTTCCATTTCGAATTTTGCAGGCTTCGGTTTGGGGTGTGTAACCTTGAGACAATAGTTTTTGCTGGCTGGCTGTCCATGGCTTGCGTTAAACGACTCAATGAAAGCATTTTCGAATGTAATAAAGGACCAACGACCAAAAATCTTAGCCAGTCATCCCTCTAAGTGTATTCAACAACGTGAAGATAAGATATTTTAAATTTAGAGTTCCGAAAATCGATTTCATAACAACAACTTTAACATTTGAAGTTGAATTTGTATTTGCTTTTGGCAGTTGTTTTTCAACTTCTTCAATAAAGTGTCAGACAGACAGACATCAGACAGCCAGAATTATCAAATATTATATAGCTTAGTTTCAAAAGTATTACATTTTGTAAGAACCCTGTTTATAGGGATTCATATTTTAAAAGTTTGAGGACCAACTGCTTATCTCAACTTCATGTATTTTTGGAATTATTTTTAATCAATCAAATTTGTTTGATTGCTTTTCTTTGGAAGATATTAACCACTGCTCGGAATATTAAGGCGTGATTAACTTTATGTCCTTTTTGAAAGGGTTCAAAAGTACATAGTTTCAATCCAGAGATTTCCACCACCTCTTCCTTCCGAGCTGGTAACTGTTAAGCAAAGGATCTTTTTCTGTCTGGTAAATATATGGCTTAAAGAGGATCACATTCAGTCCAATTTTTTTTCCAGATTTTGATAGGATTTTCCACGCCGATTTCGAGAGATTTTTTTTATCTCTGTGTCATTTCCTGGAAAGACCTCTAGGATTGGCCTCATGATTTAAAACCACAACAGTGGAAAACAAACTAAATCGGATGTTATGGTCTTCCTTGCAATAAACGAGTAATGCAGTTTTATCTTTTTTTTTTAACTTTCTCATTTAGGTTTCTCTCAATGCTTTTGCTTTAAATTCAATTGCCTCATGTAATTTGCGCCATGAGCTTCTTTTTGCTAATATATTCTAACGATAAAAAAGCGTCAAGCTACAGCCGAGCAGGTTTTGAACAAAAAAACTGGTGGCCCCATAATTTTCTAAGGATGTTTTCATGTGTCAGTGTTGCAGGCATCACTCTGAGTCTTGAAAAATGGGAAAGACCTACAGGATTCACATTTCTGAAAAAATTTTCAAAGAACTTCCGTGGAAATTTGGATCAGGGAATAGAGAAAGCGGCCTCAACTAAAAACTGTTTTAGTCTTTCTGGTAGTCTCTATAGTTAGTTACTTACTTAGTTTAGTCAATTGGCTAAATAAACATAATATTGATGAAACTTTTGGCATTAAAATTGAACAAAAAAAAATTTATATGAATTTGTCCGGAAACTTATGAACGGCAGTGTATATATTTATGAGTATTTTTTTATCTGATAAGGTAGCTATAAACTATAAATTTAACTAATTTTGAACTTTTTTTATTGGAAAACTAAATTGATTTTAATTGAAGAAGTCAAATTGTCCCTCTTTTTGACAGTTTTTTCGTCATAAAATTCAAACCACCCTGTAAAATTTAACCAAAAGCTTTTCAGGTGATCTTTATGCACACACGCTTCGAATGAAACCAATTTGGCTTCGATAGCTTGATTTATTCTCGAGTTAGGCTGTACGAAAGAATCCGCACAAACGTACGTACGTACGTACACACACACACACAGACATCTTTCTAAAAATCATGGAATCCGACTACTGGGACCGCCAAACGTGGAGAAATGTAAAAATTTTGAATTTCGAAAATCGGACCGATTACAAGAACTTCCTGATGGGAAGTTAACAACAATCGACCATGTGGGTCTTCGAAGACATCCCAAATCCAACAATAGTTGTTTGTGGAAGAAGCACTTCGAAGCAAATGGTCGTCTGTTTCTTCGGCAAAATTGGTCATGTGGCGGCTGTTCCGCTTGAGCAACGTAGGACGGTCAATTCTGAGTGGTACACCATAATTTGTTTGCCTGAAGTCTTCAGAAAAATTCGAAAAACGAACAAGAGAAGACGAATCATTGTTCACCATGACAATGCGAGCTCTCACACATCGGCTCAAACCAGTGCCTTTTTGTCTGGCCAAAACGTTGAATTGATGATTCATTCACCGTACAGCCCTGACTTGGCACCCAATGACTTCTTTTTACTCCCGCACATCAAGAAAAAAATGCTTGGTCAACGATTTTCATCGCCCGAACATACTGTTGAAGCGTTCAAAAACAATATTCGGAGTGGAAAAAGTTTTTCGACAAAAGTGTATAAATCATGCTGGAGAATACTTTGAAAAACAATAAAACCACTTTTAATGATAAATATTAGCAATCTCATTATTAGGCCAGAAATATATCTAGCAGCCTACGTAATGGTCAGTTTTAAATTTTTGTCCAACATTTCTTTGACGTACTCGTCGGTTTTCGATGCCGACGTTCCGTCACTACTATCGTTATCTTCGGCGGACACGAAAGTTTTTCATTGATTGAGGACCGAAGCACGTCTTTAACTTCTTCAAAGTCTTCGCTCCATTTGATCTTTTTTTTAAAAGCCTAACTAAATTTTAGTTTTAAAATTGTATTAAAAATCGATAGAACAGTGTAGCTTCCTTTGACGCTAAAATTTGGGGGAATATTAAAGACAGATGTGTCAAACTGTGTGAACATCTGAAGTCATGCTACAACACATCAGATCAACGTTTGGGTAAATTGCTTGGAAAGGATAAACGACTCTTAAAAACCGCAAATCTTATCATAAAAATGCTTGAGCTCAACAAGGCAGTGGCCGGGTTCAGGATTATGGATAAACTGCTTCAAAACCTACCCGGAAAATAGTTTTCGGAACTTTTGAAAACATTTAATAGATTTTCGAAAAAGGATCCGAGCCTACAGGACACAGGTAATAAGAAAGCGGGACATCCGTTTTAAGGATCGAGTGTATACGAATGCAAAAATGTTTGGGACATACAACAGAAAGTAATGGCTTGGGAGCGATGGGAGTTGATTGCTGCTGTGTCTATTGTAGAATCTGTTTGCAGGTCAGGACCCCCATGAATATCCTCATCAGTGAAAATTTAACTTCTTGTAACGAAACCAATTTTGAATGAAAGTAGTGGCGTCATTTTGAAAGCAATGGAAATGTAATTTTATTTTACATTTGACGAACGATAACAAATCTGTCAATATTAGGTGGGGATTTGGATTCAACGGCTCAATTTAACCGATACGCATGTCGGACTTTCTATTTTTCCCTTCGAATTTGATTCACAGGCAATGAAAAAGAATTGTCTTTTTATACCAAATATTTTAAATTCTAATTTTTATTATAAAAACTCCCGAAACCATTATTTAAAGAACAACTTTTTTAACAAATTCGATGAAATCATTGTACAGCTCCTTGGGCAGTTCCAGCGCCGCAAAATGTCCGCCATCATCATGATAGGTACTGTGGATCAAGTTGGTGAATCTCTCTCGAAGCTGCCAGTCACTAGAATGCGCCAGATCATTCAAGAATCTGGCACATCCTGTCGGGACTGTCGTCTGCACACGACCCAATTGCAAGTCCCTTTGCGGCTTGGCGAACTCCTCTGCATATAACCTTTGAGAAGTTGTTATGGAATTCGTCAAATAATAAATCATGATATTGTCCAGCAAAGCATCTAGAGTGTATCTCTTTTCAAGTCCACCATCCGGAAGTTTCCTGTAATCCACATTAGTCCACGTTGAGAACTTCTCAAGAATGTACGCTGCCAATCCAACGGGGTTGTTCAGAAGGACAGTTCCGATAGTATCTGGTTTGGTAGCCTGAATATGGAAGTAGCCTGATTCCTCAATAAGGTAGAGGAATTTTTCGCCAGCAGGAAGATGGAATTTCTCTTGATTCTTCTCGAAGAACAAAGATGGATACAGGCTTGAAATAAATTGCTTGACGTAGGAAAGTAAACTGTTAGAGAAGCACATATTTGTGTGGTATCCAATGACGTTCTCTGGGAAGAATGTCGCAATGTTGGCTCCAATAATACTTCCCCAGTCTCCACCTTGTACGAGGAAGCGTTTGTGACCAAGTCGGATCATGAGATTACGGAATACGATTGCCATCTGCGCAGGGCCAAAGTTTTTCTTTGCAGCTCCCTAGATAATAGACAATTGAGTTAGATTGCTAGCTGTTCATAAATGTACGGACAAAAATCAAACCTCAGACCAGCCATATCCCACTAAACTTGGAGCGATGACTTCAAATACAAAATTGGATTCTTTGGAGGGAGTGGTTAGCAATGGAATTAATTCGTAGAATTCTCGAACAGATCCTGGCCAACCGTGCAGCAATATCAAAGGTACAACCTTCTTTGTGCCAGGGTTCGTTGGTTTGACACGCAGGAAGTGAATGTTGAGCCTAAATGTGAAGAAAGGAATTTGGTTAGACGGAGCATAAAACAAAAACAAAATAAACGAGTATAACCATATAAGATTGGGGAGAAGACGCTTTTAAGTTGTCTAAAATCGCAGCAAGTGTTTAACACGGGTTCAAATCCGGGATATTTATATAAGAGCCTACCTCTTGAGAGTAGTAAAATAATTTCCAAATCTTAAACTGTCATTGGGTAATTCAAAATTTGATAAGCCCAAAGGCCATAGGAGGCAGATGTAACCAACCAACTTTTAAAATTACGAAAATAATTCTTACATTACTAGTCGCACACTGCATGTCAAAATTTTAAGCTAACTGACACTTTTTTTCTTGTACAGAGATTGAATTAATTTTCCATTTCGAAGTACGTGAAGTGTGTCCAATTTTTGGAGTTCCAAATTTTCACAAATCTCCACGTTTCGAGAATGTTTCGGTCGAAATAATGCGTGCAAATTGCAGCTGGTGCACGCATGTTTGTTAAGAAATTTCGTGAAATTAATTTTCTGATTGAAAACCAAACATATTCGTGTATTCTTTCTGTGAGCTCAGCGGAAATTATTGCACCTGTTTTCGAAGTGTGTGACTCAGTCCGATAGTCTTAGTGCACTTTATTCTAGGTTTAGGTAGGAATTGAAGCAAAGTGCCTTTCCGCTTGGTAATCGCTTTTCTGTTTTGGCTTTAGAGCAAAAGATCGAAAATGAATGAAATTAACCAGTGTTCGCATTATCTAAGTCATAAGGTTTGAGCGAAAGGTCAACGCCGTTTTCTCTAAGGACATGTAGGATTTAGTTCATTATAAGAAGCCACAACGATGGTGAATTAACTCAATCTTCAGGTGTAGGAATGATCACATTCCTACCGAGCTAGTTTAAATGTACGAGTATTGTTATTTTATAAAGGTTTTAGATATCTTCCATGCTTTGTTTACGAAATCAATTGACTCCTGGATACTGAGTCCCATGAGTTTCTTTTTGATAATATGGATAAACAATTAAAAAACGTTTCGTTACAGCAGCAGGAAAAATTTTAAGTACTTGGACGGATAACAGAGTGGACGTTCGGCGTCTAACTGTGTTGGCCAACCAGTCAATGGCGATGGCTCAATATTGGTCTAAGAATCTTCCTCGTGCATCAGTGTTGTTAGAAAAGAATACATTTTAAGGATTCACATTTCCCTAATATTTTTCCAAGCTCTAAAGTGGAAGCCTTGGTCAAGTATAAGAAAAGTGAACTCAACTTAATACAACTCTTTTGTGACAAACTTGACATGAAGGTTCGTAATACAGAGGTCTTTCAAGTACTCCTTAGATCAATATCACATGGATGCATAAAGAAGTTTGTTGATTGAATGTCTTTATTGAGGAGCAAACTGGTGCAAGTTTAATGTGGATTTTCGACGAATTTGAGATTGAACCATATTTTTTTACCAAAGTCTTTTTAGTTTTTTGGTTTACCTGATTTGGTCGTTTGGTCATTTGGCTTTTTAAACGTAATTTGGTTTACTTCTATCTAACTATAGAATCCGTCTCCGTGTACCTCTAAACGTGGAGATACTTATGTAATAAATGTTAAATCCGAAAATCGGACCGATTCAGATGGGAAGTTAGAAGTAAAGATTGCTAGGCAAAGTAATGGGTTTTTAGGCTTTTTATGGTACAACCAATTGTGTGTCAGTCAGAAATATAGGAATATTTTAAAAGAAAAGCAAATATCATTGACTCTTCCATAAAAAATAGGTTTTTGCTTAGAATATTTTGGTTTTATGTATATGTTTTTTTCCGGACGTTTAAAATGATTTTTATATCAATTAAATATTTGTCCTTAAAGCAAAGAGGATGGTCTTACATTTTTGGCCTACAGTGTAAACCTAGAAGTGAATTCGTTTTTGCCTCCATACTTTTTGTATAAGAAAAAGTATAGTTAGAAAATTATTGTACACTGAGTTCCCCCCTCCCCACTGCCCAAATTCGGTTTTCTTACCGATGTTTGTTTTTTTTTTTCAAATCAGCTAGATGAACAAGAATGATTGCAAACCAAGTAAGTTAAAAAATGTAGTTTTCTTCTTATGGTGCAGCTAGGTTTTTAAACTTGTGTATCTCAGGCACATTTGAAGTTTCGAAGTCCTTTTTACATTGATGTGTAGCTCAAAAAATAAAATTTTCTTCGATCTTCAAAAAAATTTATAAAAAATGTCTATCGACATTAGTAGGTTGTTTCCAGCTTAATTTTTGGAATTGTAAAACAAAAAATGTATCCTTTGCAACAACTGAATAACAAGTCAGTCAGTGACAATTACAGATGAAAATTTGACTTATAAGTGAGATGAAACAGAAAATCCGGATCAGATTATTTTTTTTTTATAAAAAACTGAATGGCCAATAGAAAGAAAATAATTTCTTAAGTTCTCGGAGAATAAATATGGTATGGTCCTACGATTAGCCGAAAACTATCGAGTATTCATACTTTTTTTTTTGTCAATAGAACACATTTTTTTGAATTCTGTTATTTTGTGTGGCGACTGACGTTTTATAATAATTAATTAAAGATAAAATGCATATTGTAATGCGGCATTGCAAAAATATTTTATATTAAACCAGATTTATCCAAAATGCATAGCTAAGCTTTTAAATATGACTGCTAAATCTGCGACTCTTTTTAATAATAAAGCAAATGACTTGCTTTTCCGCAATAAGAAGATTGAATTCAACCGTATTTTATAGACTGAAGAAGATCAAGTAATTAAAGTTTTAAGAAATAAGAAAAAGATCACGCGTATATAAGTTTAAGTGCCTTCTTGTTATCAATCATAAGATTCTTTGAAAGTGATATAGCTTGACCAGACCAGACCAACTCATTATTCAAATTTGTTTGTCGAAAAACAACTTTTTAAATACTTTCCAATCAAGCTAAGAAATACTTGTTTTATAGCAAATTACCTTATGCTTGCATTTAGAACCGATTACTTTTACCCTCCAAAACATAACTTGTTGAGTAATATCGGCAGAAATATAAATGTTAATTGAATTTGCTGTACGAAGGCTTTTTTTTTTATAAAAAACCCGAATTTTAAAAATGAATTGGCTAAAACACAGTTCCAAAAAGTCGCCTGATTGGTCAGTTTAAAACGTTAAAACGTAAGATCACAAGCCCCATTGACATTTGATGTCATGTGAAAAATTAAACGTTCATACTTTTGCCCTACCTTGTTTTCAAATTATTTTAGCTGAAAGACTTAAAGCGTATTGCAAAGCCGAATAAATGAAATTTTTTAAAAGTATTGGCCTCATGACAAAACTTTGAGGTACTCCAAATAGAAAGGACTTAAGATAATTTTTTGCTTTCTCAGAATGTACGTGAATGATATAAGCCACATCACACTTGTTTTGACAAATAATTTATTACTTATAATAATATATTAATACTTTTCGACCAAAGGTAAAACTTTACATAGATTCAAATCCTCGGAAATATAAGTGGGAAAAACTTCTGCTGTTATGTGAAATGAAAATTCACAAAACCTCAAGACATTCTCTTGGTAATAATTTTTGTTGCAGAGTTGGAATTTTTCAGTTAAAGAGCATCTCTGATTCCATTTTCGTCCGTAAGACAGTTTCGGATTAATTGTTTGTTTATATTTTTTTCCTATGGAGACAATAAATTGTACACTGAGATATGTTCAATAAAAATAAACAAAAAAAAGATAATTTCAATAAGCAAATCTAACTATGTATAAATTTCAAGTCACTTTAGGGGGCTTTGTTTATTTTTTGCTTTCCCGTCACAAGATCTAAAAAATATTTGTTTACATAATAGAAAAATTGTTCAGCTCAACTCAAATGTAAATAAATGAGACTGTCGACTCACGGTTACACAGACACAGAAAAATATTCGATTAAAAGAATCGTGCCTAGAAACGGATCGTTGGGATCCAGGCAGGCATACATAGAGCATTTTCGCTGAACTTTATTTTATCAACAATTCTGAACGAAGTCTCATCAGATTATTTTCAATACTAGACGTAAGAGATTTTCTATCTTATCATAAGACTTTGATGATAAGCAAATAAAGAGTAATTGGTCACTAACGTGGATTTTTGTAGATATGGTGTCGTTATATAAGCCGATGTGATCGTGATCAGTGCTGTAGAATGTTATGCAGGCCTGTTAATATTTTCAATATAGATTCACTTCAACAATCAATACTTAATTGGTATTGGTGCTATTCTAACCAGAAACAACATGACGTTTTTGAAAATGATAAAAAAGTTTTAGATTAGATTTCAGAGATTTATAGAATCAAAGATTTGTTTCCGTGAGATTTGGCCTGTCCACACTATGAACTTTCCATTGCGTTCGGTAAGATGAGGTAACATAAAACTTAACTGGGTATTGAAATACTCACAAGTCATTTCATTCACATTCAAAACCGCAAATTCCGAAGCTTTCGTTGCATTTGACTAAGCAACTTCAATGTCCATAGCCGTGTAGCTAAACCAAACAAGCAAGAAGGTTGCTCATTAATTGTCTGAGGATGTTTCTGGTGTGGTAGTTATAGAGAACTCGCCCGTATCGGCAAACTTGGCCAAAGTTCCATAAATATTGCCCAAAATCGAGAGACAAACTGTGGGAGATTCAGAGAAGAAGAAACATCAAGTAGAAGATCCATTTAATGTCTCGATTGACGGCCAAATTATGTGGATTTATCGACGTTATTTCGTTTAATACAGAAGTTTCAAGTACTTGCTTTCATCCTTTGGCCTAGTGATATAATATTGAAATCTATTTTGAAACATTTTGACAATAAAATCAAAAACGGACATTGAATTTCAAACCAATTTCTTTGACAGAAGGTATTATCCGAAAACTTATGAAGAAGTGAAACTGTCCATTTTTTGATAGTAATCTGACGTATTCAATTTCATAGGTAGACTTGACCTCGAAAAGTGACCAATATTAAAATTTTGAATTTCGAAAATAGGACCGATTTAATCTAGTTTCAAGTTTAAGTTTGGATATTTTCTTGTATACAGATCCACAAAAATAACACAACTCCAACTCCAATCATAAAACTGTTTCCAAATTAAATAGAAGAAGTATTGGTCGATGATCTAGACGTTTACTGGAAAGCACTTTAAGATATAAATATTTTCATTACGAGTTTGAAATTTGAAGCAAATCTTTAAAATTAACGCATACAATTTCTCTGGTTTCGAAATCTAAAAATAGGAAAAACGAAACCTTTTTAAATGGCAAAAGAACTAATAAGAAATAGTAGAGCCTTAGAGTGGACACTATCCAAGGAGTTGTTATTAAAACGAAACTAGATTCACAGCGGTTTTTAAATGCAGGTTGGTTTCCAACTAAGGGAGTTTCGACGTTTAGTATTCCAAAAAAAACGGATTTTTAAAAAGTATAGTTGTTTGAAAAACATAATAAAGAAGAAGAAGCCAGGTTATCAATTATATAGAAAATTGGAAAATGTTTGTTTCGTCTACTTTTACTTTTTTTTACGGGGCACACAAGTTTTGCCAGACGTTTTTTAAAAGGCTATACGATATATTATGTAGGATTATATCGTTTTCCGTATTTCTATATATCAGACCCTTTTTCACGCTTGGTATGATTAAGTTGAACTTTATGTAAAATACTTTTAATTGTGTGCTCTAAGAAAATCTAGCTTTTATTGACATCGGAGCAGTCAAAAGATATGACAAAATGAAGTACCGACTGGCAATTGGCCGGTTTTTCTTAATTAAGAAAATAACTAATCCGTTTTTAATTAAAAACAAATTAAGAAATATATATTAAGCTAAAAAAACAAAAAGAATTACTAAAAAAATAAAAATATATACAATAAAAATTGAATGTATAGCTTTTGTTTTTTGTTTTTAAAATGATGATGATGAGCGCTGATTGTGATAGGACGACAAGTTTGAGCCTATGGAAAGCATGAATTGTTAAAACTTCAGAGTATCCCAAATTGTGAAATCGAATGCGTTTCTTTAATGAAATCGCGTGAGAATTCCATGCGAAGAATAGGATAAGTTGATAAGGATAGAAATATAGTATTTCAAAATTTTGCGAAAAACAAAAACGAAATTACAATTACACAATACTATATGTTTGATGGTGAAATAGGCATATGTCCAAAAATGAAGTGAGCTATAAGTTACAAAGCTTACAAAGCTTGATAGTTTGCACGAGTTTAAGACTGGTCTTCAGCTGTCAATTGGGAAAGGTTTCATATGTTATTATTCGGTGAAAAAAATCAAGGCTTATCTACAACTTCTGCTAAAGTGAAACTTCTTCGTGATACAGTGAATTAGTGAATTCGATAGTCAATACACTCAGTTATATACAAATATGCAGAGGCAACTGCATCCCGCACTGCATATCGAGTAGGACGTTCCTGGTAAGGCACTTGCTTTTTGCAATTGGATCAATTGATAGATCCCATGTCCAAATCTTAGAATCAATCTAAAACTTTTATCTAATCCGGACCATTTTTCGGATCAAATTAACGTCGCTATCCTGCAGTGGTTAACTGGGGGTCCTTGCTCTAGTGTTTTTAGTGTACCGTCTTGTCGTACAGAACTTGGTGTTCGTGAAAAATATGTCATAAGCTATACTGTGAAAGCAAGAAATTCAATACTGCGAATTTAGTGAATCTAAACAATTGAATTGAATTGAATTAATTAATTGAAACCAAAATACACGAGTTTCCAATGTTTCAATGGCTCTGCCGCTGTCGGCAACAACGCGGATCTCACCGCCCTTGGTCACCAGCTGTCATTTACCCAAAGGCCCGTCCGCTTTATGACGAACGTGGCGCAGAGCCTCACTGTATTGCGTTATGGCTATAGTAGTTGTCTTTAGGTCTTAAGGTAAATTGGAGCAAAAAAAAGTCGATCTTTTAATTTTTTCTTTTATTTTTTGAGTCTCAGTGATGCTCATTGTGGACATACATGTTCACTATTACCGTAGTCGAAATGAGAAATAGTCTGAATACCGCTAGTTGTATGTTGATCGTTGAAGATTCGATCGCCCCACGATACCTTCTTCTCTTATCAGAAATGCAATACTGAAAGTCAGCTTCTTGTGGGTGACGATAAAATTCGTCACAGCTGGCAATATTATTGTGAAGGACGAAAAACCGCTGAATTTAGCAAAAAAATTATTATTTGTTTGTTTCAAAATTCACACATGTACAAGGGTTAATGAATACCCTTATTATAACACGTAACACGGGTGTTACGGTGAGAGTGATAAATGTCCCTTATAAATTTTATCGGTCGATTTTGAATTTTGTACAGCAGGCTAAAGAGTAGTAATCTAATTTAAAGCGAATGGAATCAGATGGAGTAAAGTATTTCTTGCATCATCATTACGCAGCATTTTTGGCGATATTGGTTATAGGATTAGGCCAATCAGTCTACTGTCAGTGTTATGCCTTCACAGCCGAGCCAATGACATTTCACCTACTCAAATCAATGTATTTGATAACAAGAAGTAAGAATTCTAGCAGATGAAACAACTATTGCTGGTTAATTTGACTCCAACGGCAAATGGTGACTGAAACTAGTTTTTTTAAGAATCCAAATTTTGGACCTAACACCTGTTTCAATTGAAAGAGACAGCCGCTTTACTTTTTGTGAAACCTTGCAGTATGAATTTTTTTCATTTCTTACATTTTGCTAACATCAAAGACGCAGTGTGTTTTAAATGACCAGAGGGTTAATGATGGTAATTCTTGGTGACAGATTTATTGTTTATCTCATAAAGACTTTCAAAATTGTCTTTCGAGGCAACAAGGTTAACTTTATATTATTCCGGGCAAATGTTAATGGAATATGGTAAGTAACTTAATCATCATAGGGAGATCATTTTTTCATTTCGTGTAGACGAAATGTAATCTTAATTTTACTCTGAAACAAGTGGAGAACTATTAAATGGTGAACAGTTTGATGTTACAACCAATGATGCTATGGTTCAAACGAGCTGAGCTATAATCAACAAATTCTTTATACTTCTCGTTTGGAGCTTCCAAAGCTTGTTTAATTATATCATTGCGTGTATCTAAACACTTTGTGTGAAAAAGTGTGTAATAGTATATTTTTATTATAATGTTGGTAACATATAATATATATATCTATAATCAAATGTTATTACATATTGAAATTATAGACTTGGCTTGGCTGAAAGATAGAAGCATAAAGCTAAGGTCATACATTTTGTGTTGCCACAAAAATTTGTGAACTTATTTGTCATTAGAATACACAAACCATTTGAACCACAAATTGCAAATACAAGCGATTAATGTATCATTCGTGTACTGCAAACAAAAAACGTATGATCGGGTACACAAATGATTTAACGACTATTTGTGTACCATTTACATTTTGAAAATTTTTTGAAAATTGCTGTATACACAAATTGTTTTGACATTTTTTTTGGCTGAGTAAAAGATAACCGGCCTTGTGCGAGTCGAGTCGCGTGATTTCCCCTGCAGCCACCAAAATATGCGGGAAAAACAGCCCTTCCTTTTGACTGCGTCGATTTAGAAGATTGATTTTTTTTTACAGCGTAGGGACCGCAGTGATAAGAGTTTGGTTCCTCCAAGCATTCCTGAGAAAAAGAGTGTTCAAAGACAGGTTTAAATATTCGAACTTGTTTCGTAGCGTAGCAATCCGAAAATCTTTACAACGACCTAAAAAACAGATTCAAGCGGAAAGATGATCTTGGCCACGACATTAACCGACTGTGCGAAAGTCTGAGCGACGGTCGAGCCAATTTTTCAAGATTTTGGGCAAGGAAAGAGAGCGCTTTGCTGAAGCAAGTAAACGCACTCTTCCTCTCTATATGGACCCAACACTCATGTGGTGGCTCCATGCTGGTCAGGGTATTGCATGAATGGACAATTTTTATTTCTGGTGTCAACTTACTGCAATCATTAAGCGAATTCAAAGCTATGAATTCCCATTGCTTAAGGCATGAACTGCCCGAAAATGCCCAAGAAAATAAAGCATTACCTAGAAAGAAGCTATTCCAAAAAAATAAGCAAAATTTCAAAACAGGTTATGAAAGTAAAAGTTTGAAAAAAATCCTTTCTGGTTTCGCTTTCAACGGAGAGTTATAAGTGCTATCGACTACCAAGCTTTTAGCCTACGCTTATGTAAGCTCGAAAAATTGTGCAGTTTGAGATAACAACAGAAAAAGAAAAATGCAACTATAGACACAGGCGACCTACAATTGAGCAAGATCTTCACAATGTAAGCTTCTCAAACATGTTAATTAAAATTTGACCTTTGGATTGTTTCGTTACAACCTTTTTCTAGAAGCCAGCATTCTATCTGGAAATTGGTAGTTTCACACTTTGCATTTTGCAATTCATCTTCAAAGAATCAAAGCTTAAAAAGACCGTTGAAAAAAGCTCGCGTTAATATACCGGCACAAACTGTAAATAAAGGCCAATCAAGTTCTTTAAAAATATCAAACAACGGCACGCCGATCACTGTGCGAATTACGAAGTCCACCATTCTTTTCATAAACAACAAACAATCGGATGAGTTGCAGAAAAAAAATTATCTAAACTCGCAAACACAAACAAATAAACAATCATACGAGTACAGTCAAAGCAGATAACCCAAGCCCGTCAGTTACGCAATGAACTCGTACATGTTGTCTAGGCATACATATACGGTTAAAGGTACGTAACACTTGTCCCGTCTAGCGATGCTAAAAATTACAGTTTTCTTTTTTCTTGTGGTCACTCACCCTTGAATCTGTGTCATAAATTGTGGAAACTTGTTGAGGAACTGTTCCCGTTCGGACCATCTGGCAAGGTAGTCGTCCCGCCAGTAGGTGACAATCTTCTGTAGCGCTTTGCTATTGAATCCATATTCAAAGCCGACGCCCTCCAGTGGCTCGTGCAACTTCAAAGGACGACTCAGTTGTTGCCTAAGTTCGGCAGCAGCTTCCGCATATTTCAGTGTGAATGGCTTGATTGAGGTGTCCTCCTTGTTGGAACTCTTC
Organism: Orthonevra nobilis; assembly: GCA_963555765.1. NCBI lineage: Eukaryota > Metazoa > Arthropoda > Insecta > Diptera > Syrphidae > Orthonevra > Orthonevra nobilis. The sequence continues at coordinate 50,377,217 of OY743226.1, forward strand.
GATCCTGGTCCCCAGTATTCGTTCTTATCCAGATCTGGTACAGGAAGTGGCCGGGAAATGTTTTTATAGTTTTGGTATAGGACAGCCGCTCCCAGCACTAGCACCACAAAGAAAACTCTTGCTGCGAAACCCATTGTGAAAAAATTGACTACCTTATAGAGCGAACGACCGTTCCGATTGAGAGCTAGTCACGAACTGACTCTGCCACTGGAAATATGGAAACCGGCATGGGCTAGCTGCAGCTTTAAAAACTTGTCCAGCCAATGTATGGGCCATAAAGAGCACATCAGTCATCTGGAAGCTTCAGAGCTGCTATCGCATATGAGGAGTGTCTTTGTGCTTTTCGATGTGCACGAATCGAGTATACGGAAGCTATGGGTGGGGAGTGAGTGGATGCTTCTCTGGTGGTTCGAGCGAAGATAAGGTATCGACATGATTTGAATTCTTAATTCGCTGCATGTGTGAGCGTTTTTCTAGGCGAACGATGAGAATTAAAAGTTATTCGTTTGAAGGCTCTCGGTAGTCAATTTTCTTTGCTTTCAACTGCGTAGGAAAAATTGAAAGTTAGCTGGATGGGACGCATGGCGGGATGATCGACACTTTAAATAATTTGTTAAATTTTTGCCTGTCAGCAAATTGAGTAGGGTTACCATACCATGTCATAGAAGAATGGAAAACAATTTTGCGTTTTAAATATTATTTCCCATAATCGCTTAAGGGATTTTGACTACCCCTACTACTTTTTTGAACTGCTTTGAAACTGAAATGAGAAAGTTTTCGGCATCAAAGTGAGGAGGAAGAATTTTGATTATGATTTATCACTCTGCTTTACAAAGCCTGCGCCGTCCGTCCGTTCCTCTGTCACAGGGCTATATCTCCTGAACCGTAATACGTAGACACTTGCAACTATTTTCAAAAAACGTTACCTTCCACTAGAAGACAAAATAAAAACGTAGTTTTAAAAATAGCAACTCAGTTTTAAGGCAAGAAATAGGATATGCAAAATTATAAAAGGAAGATAACGAAGGGTAGCACCCTTCTACAAAGTCATATTTTCATATTTCGTTGTCCGAAGCGAAGTTTAACAAACCGTGCTTGGAACAAAGTCATTAAACGGTAGTACGGAGCCCGTTGTGCGCGTGGAGGATTTGAACGTTTTTTTATATAATTTTTAATTTTTGAAAACTTTTAATGGATTTTTCATAATTTTATCACACACAAGGAATAATGATATTCCAGAACAAAGCATGTAGAAAAAGACGAATTAAAAAACTGTATTTGACATCAAAACTCAAATATGTTCGGGTGGCTCCATCGGTGTGTGCCAAAATGAACACACTTTGAAAAACCTTTACGTAATCGGTGTTTGTAATTGTTTTTCGAATTGTTTTCATGTTATGTGTCCGCTTTGTTTATTTTCTCAATAAAATAAATTTTAACCCATACCTATAGTTTTCAAGTGTTTTTATAAACTAAAGATATATATTTATAAATATATTCACAGCCATTCGTAAGATTTCGGAAAGTTCACTCTGATAATCAATCTGTTTTGTAAATGACTTCTTCAATATTGTGAATTTTTCGCCAAATGGCCAAATCAAAATCACTTAGTAAGTAAAAAGTCTTGATGTTGGAAAAGCATTCCAAATCTTTGTCTTAAACAAATCCACCACATATGATACTTGCACTTATTAGGCCGTCAAGCTAAACATTCAATCGATAAACTTCTTGAAGTGTTCAGCTGAGTTGAGGTTGGGTGATTTGACTCAATTTGTTAAAATATATTCTAAATTAATTTCAATCTGTAACGGCAATTCAATTAGGCAATGGTGGCGAATATATGTAGTTCTTCGAGCTCTCGAACTTTTCTCAGTACCCGAAATCTACGCGGAAGAAATTGCAGGTAACCCTAAGTCACTTAACAAATTAAGCGGAATGAACCTCATGATGCGAGATCCGTGAATTGATTGATTTAATAGGTCATAGGACGCTGTTGACAAGACTTATATAACAAAGTCAGAAGACAAATAAATTTTTTGGTTAAACCGCACCGGTTCCAATATCAAAGTCACTTGGGATGATATATAATTATATAGTATATGTACACTAGTTTACCCAGCAAACCATGTTTTGTCATGTAAATTATTCTGGTGAATCTTTTGGTAGTTAAATAAAAAAATAACTAATATATTGAAAGTGCGTGAGGATGTGGTCCATGACTATGACGGCCCATAAAAATAACAAAACACCAACCAATAGTTTTTCAATTCATTGTACTTTATTTACTTAACTAATGTATTAAAAAATAAATCTCTTTAAAGTTAATAAATAAAATAAAAGTTATATATATTTGCTTTCACTTATAATGACAATTACAAAAAAAACAATATAAATCTCTAAATCTAAAAAGTGTAATGGAGTGTACGATTTTTCTCGTTAGTCCGTCTTAAGCCAACAGAAACAAACTGGATGGTTAACCCACGCAAGAACAAAACACACATAAATAGATCATTTACAGTATACTGACAATGTATTTGTTCTTTTATTATTTGACCTACTTTTTACAATCATAAAACGCGTTATGATTCCCCTTCTCATGCTGTTTGCTGGGTGGGAAGTGACACCGGTAGATGACTGTTGGGGATAACTGATCGTTTGATAATTGATCAGTTCTTCAAAGAAAAGCGAAAGAAATTCTTGACCAATAAGAGTTGAAGATTATTACAGAATTAATATCGCCATTTAAAAATGGAGGTTGGTGGTAGAAGGGTAAAATATTGGAATTTTGGCTAAAACACTTATCACTGTGGGGTATAAAAATAGTTTACGACCCATTCTCAGAACTACCGAATATACACATAAAATTTCATGAAAATCGGTGTAGCTGTTTCGGATAAATTTGGCTACAAGCACTGTGACACGAGAATTTTATATATAAAGATATATACATATAGATTTATACATATTGATATTTACATATACATATATAGAAAGATATATTCTGAAAAATAAGGGAAAGAGTTAAATAAAATTAATTAAATATAGTCGTTCATGTGGATGTTTCAGTTATATTGATCACAGGCAATAAGCAATCTTTCGAAATCCGAACGACAGGAACTATCAAATTGTGCAAGCAAAAAATCACTAATTTTGACTCGTCGGACATTGCAATTTTTCAATATTTAAAATTTAAAAACTCGGAGTCAAATCTTCTTTTGGGGTTCCGCACCGAAAGGCTGCCAACGAAACCATTTTACAAAGCCACCAATGTCCGTCTGTCCATCACAGAGTCATATCTTCATAATTATAGTAGGAAAACATCTGCAATTTTCACAGGAATTTTAATAATATAAATAATCTATTACGTTTAAAATACAGGGGGGTCGCCAAACAAAAACGTGTGTTCTTAAAATAGCACCTCAATACGAAATTAAAAAAATATAAAAAGTTGCCTATTGTACAGTAGTACGGAGCCCTTCATATAAATTTGTCACAATCACACATTTAATCAGTTTATCGTTAGGTTATCAGCTGTTATAGATAAGATCAGCGCGCACACTTTAAAAAAAATAAGATCGTCTGCAGAAGCTCATATTTTTGTATGTAAAGACCGATAAGTCTCAAGCTTATCAAATCTTTAGACCACCATGTAAATATGCCTGTCACTCTTTAAAATAATACCCGAGCGGATGTTAGCGACCAATATACTTCGTACATTAGCTGCGTTTCCACACCCCGACGGCCTTTCTCTGAAATAATTGCACGAACACTTAAGCGACACCAAAATCGACTAATGGGCATGGAAGCTTTTTATACGAACTATAATCAATTAATAGATTTCGGTTCGTCTAGGTGCACGGAGCTGTGGCACGTATGCTTTGCTTATTTTTGTCCCATCATCATAAAGTTTCACTTGTGCCTTGAGCTACACAGAGTTCAGATCTATCGCTTCGCATATATTTAGCTCTGATAATGAATTTTAAACTTGTGTTAATAATATTTGTGGCAATTCTGTCATTCCTAATGGTTCGGTTCCTAAGGAAGTCACATTCAGTGCCCGACTTGGATAAACATCGATACTGGGGGCCTGGCGATGGCAAGAACTACGTTGAAGACACCTCAATTCGGCCCTTTAAGATCAATTATGATCAAGAGGTTAGTATGTGTACCCTCAGAACTTAAATTATATGTGAAATATTTGAAATCGTTTAAATAAAACAGGAAATCAACGATCTTAAGAGGATCCTCGATCAACCGCAAAGGCTGCAGGAACCGCTTGAAGGAGTCAACTTCCGGTATGGCTTCGGTGCAAAACAATTAAAATCAATCGTCAAATACTGGCGGGATATTTATTTACCACAGTGGAAAAAGAGGGAAGCGTATCTCAATCAGTTTGATCAATTCAAGACGCAAGTAAATGGGTAAAAGATCAGTGATCGTTGAACTTGACACATTTGCTGAACACTTTTTTTTTCTTAGCTTGGATATTCATTTCATTCACGCAAAGCCAAAGCAGGCAGCACCTGGAGATGACTATGTAACGATACCACTGCTTTTGCTGCACGGATGGCCTGGATCAGTAAGGGAGTTCTATGATATTATACCGAAACTAACAAGCTATTCGAAGCATCATAAGTTTGTGTTTGAAGTTGTGGCGCCAAGTTTGGTCGGATACGGATTTTCATCGGTAAGTACTGAAACAAAACTTCTTAAGTTCTGTTTACATTATATATTTATCACATTTAATTGTTCAAGTGAAAACTGTAGTCAAAAACATATGCAAAGACTCTTCCACGTGGAACTTCGGTTCTCTTATTTAGCATGGAAGTTTATTGTCGGACGAAAGGCATGAAGTCAAATAGAATTAATTTATTATGAAAATCTTTATTATTTTTGGCTTGACAAAATTCACAGACATCATTGAGTGGACGATAGCTTTGCTCACTTAAATTTCCTTCAGTTAAAATGTCAATGAAATTTGGCGTGATATTCTACTGAGGTTAGCTCTAGCAAATGCCTTTCTCTCAGCATTTTTGCGTGTTTTTTTCTAGAAGTTGTTCCTCGCTCATTTGCTGGGCTGGTCTACATCAGAACTTAAGTTCAAAAATTTGACAATTATTATTCACCACCCTCAGTTAGAAATTCAGATCAGAAGATCTGACAAAATTTTGTCCAATTGAGACTGACAACGAAACATTCGAAATTCTGAACTTGCTTAAGCAACAAGATTGTATGTAAAATTGACAAATGTTTGCAAAATTTTGAATGCACATTTATATGTTTGTATGTATGTATGTACATATGTATGTAAAGACGTACAATATACAGTGGACTGTCCCTAAATCGAAATTTCATGTGATACCATGATTTGTTCGAGTAAGAGAGAGTCTTGAAAAAATTCGAGTTAGAGAGAGTACATTTTTTTCTTTTAAAGCGTTCATTTAATAAAAGATGTTAACGTAATTTAAAAAGAAGGTAACAGAAAAAAAAATTGCTTCTTCCTTGGCTTAAATTAAGAACTTCATCAAAATAACAAAAATTAATTAAATGAAATAAATAAAAGACATATGCTTGCTAAAGTAAGTCACATAACTTTACTTAAAAAAGTTTTTTTTGTTTTTGATTGGATCGTCACAGGTGAAGTGTTTGTTTTTATTAAAAATGACTCCAGTTTAAGGAGACAGTTTTGAACTTCATCCGGTACTTGTTCAGTCAATTCTATTGCAGATTGCAGAATTTCAATCGCGTTCTCAATTTCGGTTCTTCTTCATCTTCACTTTCGTTTGCTTTATTTTCAACATTTTTTATTTCTTCTAAAATAATCTCATTGTCAGGTACTTCGGCAGCCACGATACCGTTATCGACTTCCACAAAATATGTTCAAATAACATCTACAATATTATAATTTGCTTCTTTTAACTTGTTCCGTATTTGCTCGAAATCATTCGCGTTCTCGTTCTCAGAAGTAAATTGAGCGGAATTTCATCTTCTTCGCGCACGTCTCGTCACTAAACCCTGCCTTTTTAAAACAATTTTCAATTGTTAAGGGAGTTACATCTTATACCCATGCTCTTGAAATTTCCCGTACATAGTCTAAAAGCGATAATTTGTAATCTTCTTCTTTGGTTTCCCAAATCTTTCTTTCTTTTTGTTAGTGTACTTTCAAATTTTGTATTATCTCCATGTCCATTGGCTGAACTATTGAAGTCATGTTGGGCGGGAAGTACTCAAGCTTTATAAACTTTAACTTATCTTTTATTTGTTTAGGATGAGCAGGGCAGTTATCGATGAAAAATAAGACCTTCCGTTTTGATCTTTCAAATTTTGCGTCGAGCTTCAAAAGCCGGCTTGTAAAAAGATTTTCCGTCATCTAAGACCGTTGGTTGGCTTCATAATCCACTGGCAAAGATCTTATTTTTTGAAAGCAGAGTGTATTTTTGTTCTTGCCGAAAATTAAGATTTTCAGTTTTTCTGATCCTGACATTTTGGATCTTACAAGACATGTCACTCTTTCATTGCTGTGTTTTCCTACAAAACATGTCGTGTCGGTTAACATTTGAAAAAAAATCGCATTTCATCGTCATTAAAAATGTCTTCCGGTTTGAATCCTCCAACAACCTCCGATAACTGTTGCTTTTATTTATCAACTTTTGTTTTGCCAACATAAGCGCTTTCACCAGATAAAAGTGCTATGCCTGGTTTTAAATTTGCTCAGCCAACCTTCACTTGACTTGAAATCACGAAAACCAAGGCTGCTTGCAAATTCCAGAGCTTGTTAACTTCCCATCAGGAAGTTCTTGTAATCGGTCCGGATTCCCTTATTTTTAGAAAGATGTCTGTGTGTGTCAAAAAAAAGGGACATTTTCACTTTTTCAATTAAAACCAATTTAGTTTTCCAATAAAAAAAGTTCAAAATTAATTAAATTTATAGTTTACAGCTACATTATCAGATAAAAAAATATGCATAAATATATACACTGCCGTTCATAAGTTTCCGGACAAATTCATATAAATTTTTTTTTTGTTCAATTTTAATGCTAAAAGTTTCATCGATATTATGTTTATTTAGTCAATTGACTAAACTAAGTAAGTTACTAACTATAGAGACTACCAAAAAGACTAAAACAGAATTTAGTTGAGGCCATTTCATACATTGATGTGCCCCTTCCTCTATTTCCCGATCCAAATTTCCACGGAAGTTCTTTGAAAATTGTTTCAGAAATGTGAATTATGTAAGTCTTTCCCATTTTTCAAGACACAGAGTGCCGTCTGCAACACTAACACATGAAAACATCCTTAGAAAATTATGGAGCCACCACTTTTTTTGTTCAAAACCGGCTCGGCTGTAGCTTGACACTTTTTTATCTTCCCATCAGGAAGTTCTTGTAATCGGTCCGATTTTCGAAATCCAAAATTTTAACATTTCTCCACGTTTGGCGGTCGCAGTAGTCGGATTCCATTATTTTTAGAAAGATGTCTGTGTGTGTGTGTACGTACGTACGTATAATATTATTATTATTATATTGCCTTTGTTGCAGTTATTAATTATATATTCAATTCTTCATGTGTCATCACCTTAAATGTTTGCTTATTATATATTTCTATGTTGGTAACATTTCTCTTCCTTTATAATTTTTCAAACTTCCGTTTCCTTTGGAAGCATTCTGTATTGATTATAAAATAAAGCTTGGAAGTGGTTCGTTTCTTACAAAGGCACACGCGGTTTTTATTTATCTCGTTTTTCTTATTTCGATAAAAGGTCGATCTTACGCGCAAACATTGGTCCTTCGAGCCGGATTATTCTATATCGCAGAGAATAATTATTTTGTAAAAATCATACGTGATAAAGTAATAAACCGCGTGCCAGTTCTCGAATTCGGATGTGTACATCACGAAATTTTGATTTTTCATGATAAACGTGCTTCGAATAGCACATCAGCCAAAGGTCAAGCGTAATAATTTAAGATAAAATCAAAATAAAAAAAAACTACATATTTATCGCAACAGTACCCACGTGGTAGCGGTACTCGTATCATATTTTGTGCGGTGACATAATTTATTATCTTCTACAGTGTTTTTATCAAAACAGAACTATTGGCCGTTATACCAGCTTGCATTACGTACAATTATACTCGAAGTATAATTGCCTCATTAAAGAGTTTGTTTTTTTTGTGTGCTACCAACGCATCAGTTGAGCTTGGTTCGCGACGCGGTAATTATCGTAGTCTATATCGGCGTGTCGGGAATATCAGACTTTGTGTGCAATGGAAACCATGAAGAAACAGCGCGCGATATTAAGGGGTCAGGTAACGCGGATCGCTAACTTTTGTGAATCGGCTAATCCACCGTTAGAGCAATGCAAATTACCTCAAAAAAGGCTGGAGCAGCACATGAACGATTTTGAGCGTCTGCAAAGCGATATTGAAGCATTAATCGAAGACGACGGTGAATTAGCGGAGGAAAATGAATATCGTACCGAGTTCGAAAATAAATTCTACGAGTTACATGCGCGATTAAGTTCAATGCAAAACGAAAGTGATACGCGACCGGAAGATGATAGTGAGCTATCAAAAACATTAAGATCATTAGCCGAAAATCAAGCATCATTAAGTGATATAGTGAAAACGTTAAAGAATCCACCGCGCTCGTCCATTACAATATCAAAACCTGAATTGCCTACAAGACTCCCTGAGATAAGGCTACCGGAGTTCTCGGGAAGGCTTGATGAGTGGATTCGTTTCCGCGATTTATTTACGGCTTTGGTTGTGTCTAAGATCACACTAACGGGCGTCGAAAAGCTGGAGTACCTGCAAACGCGATTAAAGGGTGATGCACTGGCGGTAGTTAAGCATATTTCCTTAAGTAACGATAACTTCATCATTGCGTGGGACTTAGTTAAATCTCATTTCGATAAGCCGCAATTCATTATGGTAACGTATTTAGATAACTTGTTCGATCAACCGGCAATTAAAAACGGCACATTGTCTGAAATCAAGCGTTTGTATACCATCACAACTGAAAATATAAATGCCCTAAGTGCTTTAAAGTTACCGGTAAAATTGTGGGATACATTGCTTATTTACCTTTTGTCGAAAAAGCTTGATTCTGATAATAAAGTGTTATGGATTCGAAAGATCAAGGACATCTCACAGACTGCTTTCTCTGACTTCAGTGATTTTTTAAGTGATCGTATAAATGAGCTTGAGAGTCTCCATTTAGCGCGCGGTAACCGACCGAGTGTATCAAGTGCATCTAAAGTTGTTTCAAAGGATTGTGAAAGACGGGTCCTTAGTGCCACAATTCCATTGTGCTTTAAGTGCAATCAAAGGCACTTGCTTTATCAGTGTTCGGAATTTCGTGATCTCGCAGTTACGTCTCGATATGAATTTGTTAAAAGCAATCAAATTTGTCAGAACTGCCTTCGCGCTAAGCATAGCTTAAACGCCTGTAAATTTTCGAATTGTAAAAAGTGCGGCTTGAAACATAATACTATGCTCCATATCGACTCCAATCCATCTAGTCCCGTGAATGCAAGTAGTTCGAAAACTAATACTTATGGTTTGGCTATTAACGCGGCTCAGTTGAATCGGGAGTGGTTTACTATGTTACCAACCGCTATAGTAAAAATTAAAGGGATCAACGGTGAATATAAATCTTGCAGAGCATTGCTAGATTCAGGCTCGCAAGCTACGTTAATTTCCGAAGCATGTATTCAGCGTCTCGGTATAAGACGAACTCACGCTAGCATTCCCATCGTTGGTTTGGGACAAACCAATAGTAGTAACGCCACGCGCGGTAAGGCTGAACTCGAAATCTCGCCGATTACAAACACTAATCGTATATTATCGGTATCTGCATTCATTCTATCGTCTTTAACCAATGAAGTGCCAAACGTAGAATTAAACTGTGCGAATCTATCTTACTTTAGCCATCTTTCCCTCGCGGACCCAAAGTGTCATCAACCCAATCGAATCGATATTTTAATCGGAGCTGATATTGTCTTCGATACCCTCGCAGAAGGTTTAATCGTTCACCCCTCAGGTTCACCCGTGGCCCAAAATACCATTTTCGGATGGGTTATCGCCGGTAAGGTTTTTACGAATCAAGAGCCTACACTTAACATTTTTCATGCGACTGTGGATCTGGACGTGTTACTAAAGCAATTCTTCCAGCACGAAGATGGCAATGACGCAAATGCCATTAACTGCGAGGTAAATGAAATTATTGAAAAACATTTTGTTAGTACCTATTTTATTAATTCGGAAGGAAAATATGTTGTTAGTTTGCCATTTAACAAAACGTTAGTTGAATTCGGAGATTCACGCAGCGCAGCACTCAAGCTTCTCCATGCAATGGAGCGGCGATTCACCAAAATTCCCGGGCTGAGGAACAAATATATAGATTTCATGCGTGAATACGAACAGTTAGGGCACATGACGATCGTATCTCATGATGACCTAAATCGTGCATCGTTTTATTTACCTCATCATGCTGTTCTTAAACCAAACAGCGTAACAACGAAACTCAGGGTAGTTTTTAACGCTTCTTCCAAATCTACGAACGGACTTTCACTTAATGACTGTTTGCTTGTAGGGCCCACAATTCAAAACGATCTCTTCACCTGCACTATAAAGTTCCGAAAGCATGAGATCGCCGTGAAAGCTGATATTGCCAAGATGTACCGTCAGATCCTAGTTAATGCGGACGATATTCATTTTCAACGGATATTGTGGCGGGAAGACGTGCACGAAGAGCCTCGGGATTATGTTCTTCTTACATTGACTTACGGAACGGCCTCCGCATCATTTCTGGCTACGAGAGTAGCAAATAGGCATTAATAATATCGCGAAATATCCCCGGGCTGCAGATGGCCTTATTAATGATTTCTACGTTGATGACTATACAACAACATTCGAAAGCGTGGAAGAAGCGATAAGCATAAAAAATGACCTTTGTCATATGTTGAAAGAGGCTGGTATGGACCTTCGCAAATAGGCTTCTAACTCATCGGAGTTCCTTAATACCATCGACTACGATCATCGAGAAATGGTAACCGAGTTACCAATTGGCGAAGCAGGGGTCCGAACGTTGGGTTTATTCTGGGACACACAAAGCGATTGCTTTAAATTTTCCATAGTCGTTACAACAATTGGCCAACATGTTACCAAGAGGGAAGTTCTTTCAAATATAGCCCGTATATTCGACCCTTTAGGTTGGCTTTCACCGGTTGTCATCAAAATGAAAATTTTTATCAAACGCCTTTGGGTCAAAGGTATTGGTTGGGATGAGTACATCCCTATGAATTTCTATCAGGAATGGTCGGACTTTAACTCTGATCTAAGTTCATTGCACACGTTGAGCATTCCGAGGTGGCTGCAATTAGAAGGAATGGGGGTTATGGAATTGCACGGCTTCGCTGACGCATCAGAGTCAGCTTATTCTGCTGCAGTATATTCACGAGTGGTTGGAAAAAGAGGCGTTCATGCAACGCTTATATGCGCCACAAACAAGAGTTTCTCCGGTAAAGCCTTCCCTTTCAATTCCCCGTCTCGAGTTGTGTGGCTCTTTGTTGCTAGCAAAGCTGCTTAGCAAGGTAAAGGACGCCCTTTATATTCATGACATTGAATGTTTTGCGTACACTGATTCCACAACCGTACTGCATTGGATCCAAGGATACCCGCGACCACGTAACGTTTTCGTAGACAATCGTTTATCGCAGATCATCGCATTGTTTCCTGCAACTATCTGGCACTATGTAAGATCAGCTGAAAACCCTGCTGATTGCGCGGCACGCGGTTTCATGCCTAAATGCCTAGCTAAATTGGACTTATGGTGGAAAGGTCCACCGTTCCTGCAATCGACGACAATAAACTTTGATGATTTTTCAGTAACTAAACGCGAACCTCCGGAGGAAGATGAGCTTATATGCTTAGCAAATTCATGCAATGAGAAATGGGATATTTTCTCTAGGTTTTCGAGGCTAATTCGTCTCTTGCGTGTTACGGCGCGATGCATTCGGGTGTTGCGCAGACACAAATCGCCATCTGAACAATTCCGTTTATATTTTTTGTCACCTCTGGATATACGCAACGCCATGATCGCTCTAGTGAAACTCTCTCAGCAGGACTCTTTCAGCGCTGAGATTGCTCATTTAACACAGGGTAAATCACCTTCAAACAAAAGCAAATTCATCATGTTAAGCCCATTCATCGATCAGGAAGGAGTTTTTCGTGTCGGAGGCAGACTTGACAATGCTGAGATACCTTTTGAACAGAAGTATCCCATCATTCTCCATCGAGCTCACCGCTTTACCCAGCTAATAGTCGAGGATTGTCATTCAATGAATTTGCATGCCGGTATTCGCCAAATGACGTATCTTCTCTCTCTTCAGTATTTTATTCCTGGTATTCATCATATTATAAGACGATGTGTTCATCAGTGTACATCATGCATTCGTCAACGTGGGATTCCATTTCAGCAGCAGATGGCTAGTTTACCCAAGGAGCGGTTGGAGACCGGAGTCACATTTGGCAATACGGGCGTCGACTACGCTGGTCCATTCACCGTGCGTTCCTGGAGTGGGCGAGGTGCCAAGAGGTACAAGGCATATGTGGCTCTATTTGTTTGTTTGGCTACGAAGGCGCTGCACCTCGAGCTGGTATCGGATCTATCCTCAACGGCCTTTATTGCGGCGTTACGTCGGTTTGTAGCGAGGCGCGGTAAGTGTCATACCATGTACAGCGATAATGGTACCAATTTTATCGGAGCGAACCAACAGTTACGTGAATGGTCTAACCTTCTCCGATCAAAGCATTTCCAAGATCAAGTGTCACGACATCTAACGACGATTGGAATTACGTGGTGTTTCATTCCTCCCAATGCACCACATTTCGGTGGGATTTGGGAGGCGGGTGTAAAGACAGTCAAATTTCATCTACGACGTGTCTTGAGTGAAGCTTCGCTAACATTTGAAGAGTTCTCCACGTTGTTATGTCAGATTGAAGCTTGTGCTAACTCCAGGCCACTATGCACTCGCTTCGAAGGTGATTTGAATCCGCTTACACCAGCACATTTTCTGATCGGGAGACCACTAGCGACGGTTCCAGAGGCAAGCGACTTTTCCAAAAAGACGTCGGCGTTAGCTCGATGGCAGTATGTTCAACGTTTACTTCAAAGTTTTTGGCAGAAATGGTCACAGGACTATATAACGCAATTGCGTAGGCGTCCGAAATGGCTGAAGAAGCAAATCAACGTTAAAATCAACGATATCGTCTTTATCAAGGACGATAATCAGCCACCCCTTAAGTGGCCCCTCGGAAAAATTACGGAAACGCATCCAGGAAGAGACGGGCTAGTTAGAGTTGTGACTGTTCTGACGGAAAAGGGAGAATACAAGCGACCAATTTGCAAATTGTGTCCGCTGCTACCAGACGATGGTTGAAATACCTTTCAACGGCGGGAGGATGTTGCAGTTATTAATTATATATTCAATTCTTCATGTGTCATCACCTTAAATGTTTGCTTATTATATATTTCTATGTTGGTAACATTTCTCTTCCTTTATAATTTTTCAAACTTCCGTTTCCTTTGGAAGCATTCTGTATTGATTATAAAATAAAGCTTGGAAGTGGTTCGTTTCTTACAAAGGCACACGCGGTTTTTATTTATCTCGTTTTTCTTATTTCGATAAAAGGTCGATCTTACGCGCCTTAAAGCAATAATAATTAAACAATACATTTCAAATAAACAAAAATTTTGACCAAACGGTTTATTTTTCAACAATTCTGTAACGTGTATAGATTATTTCAAATAAGTATGCAGTAAATTCGCGCATGTTTTCTCTTTTCCACTCATTCCAAACAAAATTGAAGAAAAAATCGCATACCTCTTGATGTTTACTGCGTGAATTCTCAACGCTGACTGATCTTTAGTTGAATACGATTGGTGGATAAGGACATAAGATATATTATACAAAAAATAAGAAGCTGCTGTTGCCAAATGTAAAAAATATTGAAAATGAGTGTAGAGAGAATGTACGGAGTATGCATTCATTATTTTTTTAGTGAAGTGAGTAATGACAATTTGAGCGAAGAATGGTTAAATTTCTTTAGTTCTCAGTTATTGTGTTAACAGGAAGAATGAATGTTTTGCCAATATTAATTTCGCTTGATAATATGGCTAATGAAAATTTGAAAAAATTAAAACATGTGTATTTTCATAGTATGAATATTTATTTATTAGATTTTTTTTTTAATGCAATAGCACTTAATGCTCGCCGTAGCTTTCCATTTCACTTGATGAGTATTCGCCGGGTCTTATGACAATTCTTTCGGTGAAGGTATCCCAACTCTGTTCATTTGCCAAATAATTGTCTTCTGTCCTTATGGCTTTATCGCAGATACTTTTCCATACCTCGACCGTAATTTTTGTGACTTCTTCTTCTGATAATTTCGTAGTATTTCTACCCGCCGCTCTTGATTTTACAATATACCATATATTCTCACTTGGGTTTAAATCCGGATGGTATGGTGGTAGTCTGAGTACTTCAAGCCCTACTGATCTTATCAAGTCGTCTATTTTACGCTGCGGATCCGTCTTGTTTCGTTTTACTATATCATATAGTTCAACTTCAAGCATTGAAGAGCTGCGTGCAATATTATTTTCTACCAGCCAATTAGTTAACTCAAATTTTGTTGCTGATGAACTTGGCGTACGGTTTTTTAATTTGTTGTGATATGAAGCATTGTCCATTACAATAAACGAAGGTTCATCCAGCTGCGGCAGAACCTGTTATCTTAACCATTTGGAGAAATATTCAAAGTTCATCTCATTATGGTAGTCACCGGACTTCGATCCAGATTTCAATATGAGAAAAGCGTCATCGACAAATCCATTTGATCCACCAGCATATGCAATAATAAGTCGTGATTCTTCTCCTCCTTCCGTACTCCCATCAGTCCAAGACATTCGTCTAGTGTGGGAGCTATGTATATATAGTATGACTCATCTTTATAAATCCACTTTGACGGAAATTCCTGATTTGCCGGATATATCTTATCCATTGAATTTTTGTATTCGTGCTTTTACAGAATTATTCTCCTATTGTCTTCCGTCTTCAGAACTCTCCAAAGTGTCTTGTTTATGCTTATTTTAAGTTCATCATAGGTTTTTGTTAAGGCTCCTCAATGTTACGCATTTTTGTTTAAAATTGGTGGAAGGAGTAGATTATCCTTCTTATGGCCTCCAAATCGAAATTTTCCAAATCAGTGATGCAGTGCCGATGAGGAATTTTCTTCTAGGGTGAATGAAGTGTTCCAGTTTGATGTTCTTTGATTATTTTGTAGATAACGCTTTGCAAAAGCAGTCCATTATATATTTCTTTTTATTTATTTTTGCTTATGCTCCTTGCAAGGTAAATCATAATTTATGTACATGTTCGCGTTTTTATATATGCAAAAATTGTTAGAAAATATCCACATACAAACAGACATAAAATAGGGATATTTCAGCTTGACTACTTCCTGCAATAATTGGGTAAAACACACAAAAAAGGGTTAATTTTGTAATCCATACATTTATAACAGGATGTAATAAAATTTTGTCAAAACCCTTAACCATTGAGTACTATAAGTAAAAATCGGTATGATAAAATAGCAATGAAAATGGAGAAAGTTCAGCCGAATTACAAGCATCATTTTCCAGGCATCAAAGGCGTGGCAAATATTGCCATGCTCTCTCTGCGCAGTTTTCCAATTGCATAGTGATTTGAAACGATCTATTTCTTAATTGTTATCAACTTGCACAGAAAAACTTTATTAGCTCTGCTGAACTGCTTAGAATCAACTGATTTTCGATTTAAAACTGGAGTTTGATTAAAACAGAATATTTTTTCTAGATAGATTTCCACTGTTTTGAAATCCAATGAAAAACACAAGGAAAATGATAACAGTGTTTTTTTGGCTGCAATATTTGTACTAATTCTATCCTTTTGCATAGGGAGAAACACAGCACACTTCTCAAATCTCTTTTATCTTTGCAAACAAATAAAACAAAATTTCAGTAGGAAGATGCAATTAAGTATGAAATCTTTGTGTAAGATGTACGATGATGGCATACGCGATGCTACAGATCTTAAAGGTGTTTAAGTGTGTAGGGAGTAGTGATAGTTACATATATGCTTATATAAATATTTACAAATTGTGAGAGGGTAAGGGGTGAAAAAAGACACCAAGAATCGAGAAAAAGTGTACGAGTTAGAGGGAGTTTCAACTTAGTGAGAGTTCGCTGTAATTGGAAAATTATTTTTATAAAACGATAAACACATGTTGCTTTGTGGCAGACGCTTACAAACATGGGACATAAATCCTTTCGAAGAAAAAAACTTTTTAACACCCTGAACTTTTATTTGACTATGCCGTTCCAATAAAAAAATATATTCCTTATGGCGGAACGCACCTTTGGGTTCTTTCGTGTCACTACCATCCAATGCATTCGATGAAAATACCATCCAGCGAATCAATGGAAAGATTCCATGAGTTCATTGTGAATTAATTCTCGTTTTTCTGTTGTTTTTTTTTGACGATTATGTTCAATATTAATGAGCATAGTGAAATGTGAATGCACTTGGTCTACATTTCAATCTAAGGACTCAAGCATTAATTTCAATTTTACCTTTGTTTCTTTTTAGGCAGCTGCCAAAGAAAACTTCGCCCAATACGAAATGGCAATTGTTTTACACAATCTTATGGTTCGTTTGGGCTACCATCGATACATGACACAAGGAGGCGATTTTGGCGGAATCATTCTATCTTCTCTGGTAACCATCTATCCCGACAATATCATTGGCTATCACTCGAATATGTGCATCTTAATAAGCCCAACGGCGTTAATCAAATCCTTGATTGCCAGCGTTTATCCAACGCTTTTCGTGAAAGAAGAACATCAACATTTCTATTTCCCGTTGAAGGAGAAGTTTTCAATGGTCCTTAAAGAGAGTGGATATTTTCACCTTCAAGCCACCAAGCCGGAAACAATTGGCATTGCGTTGGCCGCAAGTCCCATTGGATTGGCTGCGTATATTTTGGAAAAATTCTCCACCGGAACGTCTTTGGAGAATCTACAACGTGAAGATGGTGGCTTGGATGCCTTGGACATGGAGGCGTTGCTGGACAATGTTATGATTTACTATTTAACCAATACAATAACATCTTCAATGCGTTTGTATTTCGAGTTTATAGCTTCGCAGTCTAGGATTCCGTTTGATATGATCCCGTCGCCAGTGCCAATGGGATGTGTTCGTTTTAAAAATGATCTTCCACCAGTTTTCGATTGGCAACTTAAGGATAAATTTCCAAATTTAGTCCACAGCACGTACATCAATCATGGTGGACATTTTGCAGCGATGCAATCACCCGATGAACTGTACAATGATTTCATTGAATTTGTAAGAAAAGTTCCAACAACAAAGTGAATAATTTAAGCCACTCACATACAATATTTCTAAAGAATTTGTGCAGATAATAAAAGAATTACATATTTGGAAATATTAAAAGAATGTCTTTAGAATTTTAAAATAAGCAAATTGGTTTGTGTGCGACTCGACCTGCCCACAGCACGAAGTCCCCATTTGTCAATGAAAATACGTTTCAACGTTAAATTTATATTTACTTACTTATTTATTCGGCCAAAGATCCCTGACGCTCGTGAGCATGGTGCTTCCAGTTGGCTAGTCCAAGCTACTTTACTTACTGGAAGCAGTGTGCCCGGCATCGACAAGAGTGGAAAGCTGCCGTGTCTCAGGCAGAGGCTTAAGTAAGTAAGCTTTGCTTATCGTCCAGCATTCGGTTCCATAAAGCAGGACTGGCAAAATCACAATCTTGTAAAACAGTATTTTTGTAATTCGTGTTTGGAGTTAATATCCAAGTTGTTTTGACAAATCCAGGTAGCAACGGTTATCTAGGTTTATTCTCCATCGGATCTCCACTGCGGTGTCGTTTGTAAGGGATATAAAAGTTCGGAGGTAGTTGAACTCCTTTGCTGCCTCGAAATTATAGCTGTAAATGTTTTTGATGATGTTCGACAGATCTTTTTCTGGTGGGAGTAGTTTTTGCTTTGTCCTCATTGATTCTAATACCAACCCGGTTGTCAATTATCGTGAATGCTTCAACTATGGCACACTGGGAGCGAGCAGTGATGTCTGCGCATCCCAAATCAATATTAACCTTTATTAAGATTAGGTTTAAGAAGGACAAGGAGACATCTACGCACATCCGCGACGACATGTCCCTATATGATACCTAGAAGATTGTCTTCGAAACTACCAATCCGATTTCGAAAATTGTTTTAACAATATTTACAATGGAAATTCAAGGTACATATACTAAGTCGATAAGAATCTGTCGAGCGAATGCGTTTTTTACGAAAGCTTAACGGCTTAACGGTAAGATATATTAAGCTTTCTACAAAAGATATGTAGATCTTAAAAAGTTTTTTGATCAAGTCTGCGAAAATATTTTAAGTACACGACATTTACGAGTATGCGAACGTAGTCGCAGAGGGGCTGTTTGTCATGAATAAAGAAAATGATATATTTTCAGGATTCACAATTTTGCAAGAAACGTGAATCAAAGGGGGCACGTTAAAATGTGAAATGGCTAGCGCAGTCATTTGGACTCAAGTCAATAGAACTGTTCTGAGACGCACTAAACAGAAAGTTTCAAAAACAGCGTCCGATATCGTCAGAGTAACCTATGGAGATCTTTCAAGAAGCCTTGGATTCAATTACATTGGAATACATTTAGAAGTATGAAAGTTGATTTTTTTTGACGACAAACAGTTTGACTTTTTTTTAAATTAACAAATCGATTTATATTGATATGGTCATCTTAATAAATACACAAAATGTTGATGAAGCTATTTACATTAAATTTTTAATATTGGTTTGAAAAAGACAAATATATGAATAAGCATTTGCTTTTTCACTGACACGCCACAAAGGACATTATAAAGGTAACTACCTAGCAGAGTAAAGCTCAGAAGATCAGAAACTGTTTCACAAACTATTTGGTAAAAGTGAGCGGGTTCAAAATGGATCTCATATTCACCAAATAAAAATATAATCGGTACACATCATCCACTCTTCCGAAGCATTATCTAACTGAATGAAAATATTGATGGTGAGGGTAGGTCAAATTGCACTTTTGCCATTATACCAAAATGGTATAAATACTTTGAAACAAGCCAAAACTTCCATGACTCTTAATATTGAGTCATTAAGGATTTAAGGAGTGCCGAGTTTTGGGTAAAATCAGAGAATAGAGTATCGGCTTCATACCTGTTGTTTAAAGAAGGCTTATAATTTCATTTATTTGAGTCCCTTTTTATAAGGAAGCAGGTTAAAATAGTCAACACAAGTTGAGTCGCAAAGTGAATAAACCCGCATAGGACTTATGCGATTCCAAGTGAATGTGCACTGTAGTTTTCTATGTTCCAAGCTAAGAGTTCATCCCACTTTAAACAAAATCAGAGTGCGATCAAAAATTGAGCTAAGGTGCAAGAGATCAGTTATATAAATAAAATCTATGCAAGGATGCTGAGAAAATGTAATAGAATTCCATTTGCCAATATTGAGCTCTTTCTCTTTTATTGCACGTAATTAAAGAACTAAATCTGCACGCACGTACATAGCTCGGTGGGTAAACATCGGACTGGTAAGCCGTGGTCCCCTGTCAAATCTATGTGGTAATATCCTGACAAGGGCATCTTGGCATGGCCCCGTCTCTCGCAAGTAATCGACAGTGGGATGGCAAGCGTTCGGAGTCAGCAATAAACGCGCACACATAAATTGTGAAGCTTATCCATGACTCCCAGAAGAGCTGTTGCGCCAAGATTTTATGTTCGTTTTTAAATAATGCAATTTTTTGTGGACATTCTGGAATCTTACAATGAGCCACATCCATGGTCTCCAGACAAATATAAATACGAAGACGATTAAGACAATTTGGTCACATGTTAATTTCTACCACTGATTAGCTAACTACTCGTAATAGAGTTCAACTGCGTGTGTCTATCAAAGTGGGTAAAAAATAAAAAAAGAAAGATTTGAATTAATATCGAGATGCTTCGAACAAAATCGGCTGGCACTCTACTAGCTGGACTCACCCGGGCCTCATCTTTAAAATGTTACTTACCGCGTCAAATGACATTCCAGAAGCAATAGTTTGACTGGTGAGGAAAAAGACGAAATCACACAGATAAGATATAATATAGACGAGATAATTTGTCACAGTTTTGTCCCACAGGAACCTCATAAACAAGTTGTAATTTTTTTTAAGATATCTACAGTGGCGAACAAAAGTTAATACATTATCTCTGATTTTGTGGCTTTTAATCAATAAAAAAAATTCCTTTAAATATATTTAAATCAAATTTTCAAATTTAGTCTCTCATTTCATTGTTTACATAATTTTATTTACCAAACCAAAATGATGGAAACAAAAGTCATAACAGCCGAAATACTCAAACTGCTTGCAAGTATCCAGTTTTGCATATTTTAATTTTTACGAACTTTCTTACAAATTAACCTCTTGTTATCGAATAACACGTCGTTGGAACGGGTTGGAATCTGCATTAAAGCAAGAAAAAGACAGCTTTATTTGAAAAAATGTGCCTATCCAAAGGAGGAAATAATTTTCCAACGATTAAAAAGTGGAAACTTAAAGTTTTGAGACCATAACAGGTACAAAAAATCCGGATCTAAATTCCATAGAAGATTTGTGGACTATTGTGGAAAGAGAGCTGGTAGCGTTTGAAAGGGCGCACAAGAACTTGGTGGAGTTGTAGATCAGAGTACGGACTGAATGGGATAAAATACCTGACGTAATCTAAAATATAAAGTTCCATGGACAAAAACATACTTCAAAAATATACAAAACTACTAGATACTAGAAGGCAGTGAGAGAATTTCACCAATTTTTTTTTTATTATTTTTCATCATTTCGGGAATAAATGTAAAAATTTCATTTAAAATCGCCTGAAGAAAATGATTTTATATATGAAAAACCACAAAATCGTAAATTAGGTATATAGTTTTGCTCGGCACTGTATATTATTTCCTCTTTAACGACATTATGATTGACTTACGTCTGGTACGCTCCTTTCGGAAAGTCAACGCACATCGCATATTAGCTGCATACTTTCAGGCACTATCTGTAAACTAAGACTAAGTTCGCAGATCTACACTGCAAGTCAACATTGTGAGGTCAACTCAGAAAATTGTTTTCATTCATTGTACATTCATTGTACTGTAATAATTAGTTGGGAAAATTCTAGTCGGAATTCATGCTCTCAATTTAGAAGAGAGGTTAGTTTTTGAATTTTATTGGTTGTTGATTTAGCATTTGTATGTGATTTTGTCACAAATTTTGTCAAATCGTAAAATCTGTCGAAATGATTACTAATTTCTTACTTAGAAGCCAAATTTTGTATTCTTTAGTGCTTAAGAGCTTTTTTCACACCTTGGGCTAAAAATGGTCACAAAAAGTAAAATCGAGAAATGTTCGGCAGTCATCATCATTATCAGCACAATGATGTACTGCAGTGTACTGCGCAGTGGCCTCGTTTAAGTGCTGCACATTTTTACATCATTTTTCGAATCAGATGTGCATCTCCAAAGACGTTGCAATTTTCCAAAATTTAAAATTTAAAAAGTCAGTCCTGTCACCAGAACCTTGGAATGGTAAACAAAAATACATTTTTTCGGGTTCCGCATCAAAAGGTTACCAACGAAACAAACAAAGCCACCGCTGTCCGTCCGTCCATCACAGAGTTATATCTTTATAATCATAGTAGGAAGACTCCTGCAATTTTCACAGATATTTTACTTATATAAATAATATATTATGTTTAAAATAAAGGGGGTAGACAAACAAATACGTGTGTTCTTAAATATATAAAGTGTTGCTAATTGTACAGTAGTACGGAGCCCTTCATATTTGACTCGAGTTTTTATAAATTTCTCACAATCACACATTTAATGAGTTTATCGAGGAAATCAGCTGTTATAAGATTATTAGATCAGCGCGATCACTTTAAAAAAATAAGATCGCCTGTAGAAGCTCATATATTCTAGCCTCTGGCTTATCAAATCTTTAGATCACCATGTAAAGACGTCAGCGGCCAATATATGGTAAACATTAAGCTTCGTACAATAGCTGTGCCTCCACAACCCGACGGCCTTTCTCTGAAATAATTGCACGAACCCTTAAAACGACTCCAAAATCGACTAATGGGCATAGAACAATAGTCAATTAACAGAATTCGGTTCGACTAGATGCACGGAGCTGTGGCACGTATTGCTTTGCTTATTTTTGTCCCATCATCATAAAGTTTCACTTGTGTCTTGAGCTTCACAAAGTTCAGTTCTTTCGCTTTGCATATACTTAGCTCTGATAATGAATTTGAAACTTGTGTTAATAATATTTGTGGCAATTCTGTCATTCCTTATGGTTCGGTTCCTAAGGAAGGCACATTCAGTGCCCGACTTGGATAAACATCGATACTGGGGGCCTGGCGATGGCAAGAACTACGTTGAAGACACCTCAATTCGGCCCTTCAAGATCAATTATGATCAAGAGGTTAGTATGTGTACCCTCAGAACTTAAATGATATGTGAAACCTTTGAAATCGTTTAAATAAAACAGGAAATCAACGATCTTAGGAGGATCCTCGATCAACCGCTAAGGCTTCAGGAACCGCTCGAAGGAGTCAACTTCCGGTATGGCTTCAATGCGAAAAAATTAAAACCAATCGTCAAATATTGGCGGGATATTTATTTACCACAGTGGAAAAAGAGGGAAGCGTATCTCAATCAGTTTGATCAATTCAAGACGCAAGTAAATGGGTAAAAGATCAGTGATCGTTGAACTTGACACATTTGCTGAACACTTTTTTTTTCTTAGCTTGGATATTCATTTCATTCACGCAAAGCCAAAGCAGGCAGCACCTGGAGATGACTATGTAACGATACCACTGCTTTTGCTGCACGGATGGCCTGGATCAGTAAGGGAGTTCTATGATATTATACCGAAACTAACAAGCTATTCGAAGCATCATAAGTTTGTGTTTGAAGTTGTGGCGCCAAGTTTGGTCGGATACGGATTTTCATCGGTAAGTACTGAAACAAAACTTCTTAAGTTCTATTTACATTATATATTTATCACATTTAATTGTTCAAGTGAAAACTGTAGTCAAAAACATATGCATAGCTCTCGTGTAAAACAAGTTCAATACCGCCCCAAAGACTCTTCCACGTGGAACTTCGGTTCTCTTATTTAGCATGGAAATTTATTGTCGGACGAAAGGCATGAAGTCAAATAGAATTAATTTTTTATGAAAATCATAATTATTTTCGGCTTGACAAAATCCACAGACATCATTGAGTGGACGATAGCTATGCTCACTTAAATTTTCTTCAGTTAAAATTTCAATGAAATTTGGCGCGATATTCTACTGAGGTTAGCTCTAGCATATACCTTTCTCTCAGCATATTTGCGTGTTTTTTTCTAGAAGTTGTTCCTCGCTCATTTGCTGGGCTGGTCTATATTTACATAAGAACTTAAGTTCAAAAATTTGACAATTATTACTCACCACCCTCAGTTAGAAATTCAGATCAGAAGATCTGACAAAATTTTGTCCAATTGAGACTGACAACGAAACATTCGAAATTCTGAACTTGCTTAAGCAACAACAAGATTGTATGAAAAATTGACAAATGTTTGCAAAATTTTGAATGCACATTTATATGTTTGTATGTATGTATGTACATATGTATGTAAAGACGTACAATATACAGTGGACTGTCCCTAAATCGAAATTTCATGTGATACCATGATTTGTTCGAGTAAGAGAGAGTCTTGAAAAAATTCGAGTTAGAGAGAGTACATTTTTTTCTTTTAAAGCGTTCATTTAATAAAAGATGTTAACGTAATTTAAAAAGAAGGTAACAGAAAACAAAAATTGCTTCTTCCTTGGCTTAAATTAAGAACTTCATCAAAATAACAAAAATTAATTAAATGAAATTAATAAAAGACATATGCTTGCTAAAGTAAGTCACATAACTTTACTTAAAAAAGTTTTTTTTGTTTTTGATTGGATCGTCACAGGTGAAGTGTTTGTTTTTATTAAAAATGACTCCAGTTTAAGGAGACAGTTTTGAACTTCATCCGGTACTTGTTCAGTCAATTCTATTGCAGATTGCAGAATTTCAATCGCGTTCTCAATTTCGGTTCTTCTTCATATTCACTTTCGTTTGCTTTATTTTCAACATTTTTTATTTCTTCTAAAATAGTCTCATTGTCAGGTACTTCGGAAGCCGCGATACCGTTATCGACTTCCACAAAATATGTTCAAATAACATCTGCAATATTATAATTTGCTTCTTTTAACTTGTTCCGTATTTGCTCGAAAACATACGCGTTCTCGTTCTCAGAAGTAAATTGAGCGGAATTTCATCTTCTTCGCCGCACGTCTCGTCACTAAACCCTGCCTTTTTAAAACAATTTTCAATTGTTAAGGGAGTTACATCTTGTACCCATGCTCTTGAAATTTCTTGTACACAGTCTAAAAGCGATAATTTGTAATCTTCTTTTTTAGTTTCCCAGATCTTTAAGGTTTTTATTAGTGCACGAGGCTTAGTGTTCTCTCAAATTTTTTATTATCCCCATGTCCATTGGCTGAACTGGTGAGGTCATGTTGGGCGGGAAGTACTCAAGCTTTATAAACTTTAACTTATCTTTTGTTTTGTTTAGGGTGAGCAGGGCAATTATCGAAGATAAATAAGACCTTTCGTTTTGATCTTACAAATTTTGCGTCGAGCTTCAAAAGCCAGCTCGTAAAAAGATCTGCCAACATCCAAGACCGTTGGTTGGCTACATAATCCACTGGCAAAGATTTAATTTTTTGAAAGCAGCGCGGATTTTTGCTCCTACCGATAATCAAGAGTTTCAGTTTTTCTGATCCTATCATGTTGTACAAAACATGTCGTGTCGGTAAACATGTGAAAAAAATTCCCGTCTCATCGACACTAAAAGTGTCTTCGGTTTGAATCCTCTAACAACCTTTGATAACTGTTGCTTCTATTCATCAGCTTTTGTTTTGCCAACAGAAGTGCTTTCACCAGATAAAACTTTGACAAGAATGCTATGCCTGGTTTAAAATTTTCTCAGCCAACCTTCACTTGCCTTTAAATCACGAAAACCAAAGCTGCTTGCAACTTCCAGAGCTTGTATTTTTTTATAATTGGACCACTTACTGGTAAATTATTGGCACGCATACTTCCAAACCAATTAAAAAAAATTCTATAAAATTTTTTTCATATTCATTTGTAAAAAATCTGATGTTGTAATCCCTTAAAAGTTTATTTAGTTGTTGTTTAAATCGCCTGTTCCAACGTCCAATGCCTTATTTTGACCAAACGCTTTATTTTTCAATAATTCTGTAACGTGTAAAGATCGTTTCAATTGAGTATGCAGTAAGTTCGTGCATGTTTTCTCTTTTCCAGTCATTCCAAACAAAACTGAAGAAAAAAATCGCATATGGCTTCCACTTGATGTTTACTGCGTGAATTCTCAACGCTGACTGATCAATTCTTGAATGCGAGTGGTGGATAAAGTATACAGAAAATAAGAAGCTGCTGTTGGCAAATGTGAAAAATATGAAAATTGAGTGAAGAATGGTTAATGGTTAAAAGGCGATTTTCGCATTTAACTTTTTTCTCGATATTTCCTTCAAATATAGGTTGTTTTTCTCAAATTTACTATATTTTTGCTCAGTTTGAAGTCGTTGTTATGATAAACTGCTCAGTTTAAATAAAACTCAAAATCAGGGAAAAAATCCATTTCCAAATCAGGGGCTGTAGTCCACAAAAAAGTATAAAAAAGGCGATTTTCGCATCTAACTTTTTTCTCGTTATTTCCTTCAAATTAAGGTTGTTTTTCTAAAATTCTTTATATATGAGCTCAGTTTGAAGCCGTTGTTATGATCAACAGCTCACTTTAAATAAAACTCAAAATCTGGAAAAAAGTCCATTTTCAAATCATGGGCTATAGTCCACAAAAATGTATGAAAAACGCGATTTTGGCCTCTATCTTTTTTTTCGATATTTCCTTCAAAATTAAGGTTGTTTTTCTCAAATTCACTATATATGTCTCAGTTTGAAGCCTTTGTGAGGATCAACAGCTCACTTTAAATAAAACTCAAAATCTGGAAAAAAGTCCATTTCCAAAAATGGGCTATAGTCCACAAAAAAGTATGAAAAACGCGATTTTGGCCTCTATCTTTTTTTTCGATATTTCCTTCAAATTAAGGTTGTTTTTCTCAAATTCACTATATATGTGCTCAGTTTGAAGCCTTTGTGAGGATCAACAGCTCACTTTAAATAAAACTCAAAATCTGGAAAAAAGTCCATTTTCAAATCATGGGCTATAGTCCACATAAAAGTATGAAAAACGCGATTTTGGCCTCTATCTATTTTCTCGATATTTCCTTCAAATATAGGTTGTTTTTCTCAAGTTCACTATATATGTGCTCAGTTTGAAGCCTTTGTTAGGATCAATAGCTCATTCTAAATAAAACTCAAAATCAGGAAAAAAAATCCATTGCCACTCAGGGGCTGTAGTCCACAAAAAAGTATGAAAATAGGCGATTTTTCTCGATATTTGTTTCAAATATAGGTTGTTTTTCTCAAGTTCACTTTATATGTGTTGTATGAAATGTATGAAAAACGCGATTTTGGCCTCTATCTTTTTTTTCGATATTTCCTTCAAATTAAGGTTGTTTTTCTCAAATTCTCTATATATGTGCTCAGTTTGAAGGTTTTGTGAATAAAACTCAAAATCTGGAAAAAAGTCCATTTCCAAATCATGGGCTATAGTCCACAAAAAAGTATGAAAAAAGGCGATTTTCGCCTCTAACTTTTTTTCTCGATATTTCCTTCAAATATAGGTTGTTTTTCTCAAGTTCACTATATATGTGCTCAGTTTGAAGCCTTTGTGAGGATCAATAGCTCATTCTAAATAAAACTCAGAATCAGGAAAAAAAATCCATTGCCAAATCAGGGGCTGTAGTCCACAAAAAAGTATGAAAATAGGCGATTTTTCTCGATATTTCCTTCAAATATAGGTTGTTTTTCTTGAGTTCACTATATATGTGCTCAGTTTGAAGCCTTTGTGAGGATCAATAGCTCATTCTAAATAAAACTCAAAATCAGGAAAAAAAATCCATTTCCAAATCAGGGGCTGTAGTCCACAAAAAAGTATGAAAAAAGGCGATTTTCGCCTCTAACTTTTTTTCTCGATATTTTCTTCAAATATAGGTTGTTTTTCTCAAGTTCACTATATATGTGCTCAGTTTGAAGCCGTTGTTATGATCAACAGCTCACTTTAAATAAAACTCAAAATCTGGAAAAAAGTCCATTTCCAAAAATGGGCTATAGTCCACAAAAATGTGTCAAAAAGGCGATTTTGGCCTCTATCTTTTTTTTCGATATTTCCTTCAAATTATGGTTGTTTTTCTCAAATTCTCTATATATGTGCTCAGTTTGAAGCTTTTGTGAATAAAACTCAAAATCTGCAAAAAAGTCCATTTCCAAATCCACAAAAAATATGAAAAAAGTCGATTTTCGACTCTAACTTTTTTTTCGAAATTTCCGTCAAATTAAGGTTGTTTTTCTCAAATTTACTATATATGTGCTCAGTTTGAAGCCCTTGTGAGGATCAATAGCTCATTCTAAATAAAACTCAAAATCAGGAAAAAATCCATTTCCAAATCATGGGCTGTAGTCCACAAAAAAGTATAAAAAAGGCGATTTTCGCATCTAACTTTTTTCTCGATATTTCCTTCAAATTAAGGTTGTTTTTCTCAAATTTACAATATATGTGCTCAGTTTGAAGCTTTTGTGAATAAAACTCAAAATCTGCAAAAAAGTTCATTTCCAAATCATGGGCTATCGTCCACAAAAAAGTATAAAAAAAGTCCATTTTCGCCTCTAACTTTTTTCTCGTTATTTCCTTCAAATTAAGGTTGTTTTTCTAAAATTTACTGTATATGTGCTCAGTTTGAAGCCTTTGTGAGGACTAATAGCTCAGTTTAAATAAAACTCAAAATCTGGAAAAAAATCCATTTCCAAATCAGGGGCTGTAGTCCACAAAAAAGTATGAAAAAAGGCGATTTTCGCCTCCAACTTTTTTTCTCGATATTTCCTTCAATTATAGGTTGTTTTTCTCGAGTTCACTATATATGTGCTCAGTTTGAAGCCGTTGCTATGATCAACAGCTCGTTTTAAATAAAACTCAAAATCTGGAAAAAAGTCCATATTCAAATCATGGGCTATAGTCCACAAAAAAGTATGAAAAACGCGATTTTGGCCTCTATCTTTTTTCTCGATATTTCCTTCAAATTAAGGTTGTTTTTCTCAAATTCACTATATATGTGCTCAGTTTGAAGCCTTTGTGAATAAAACTCAAAATCTGCAAAAAAGTCCATTTCCAAATCATGGGCTATAGTCCACAAAAAAGTATGAAAATAGGCGATTTTTCTCGATATTTGCTTCAAATATAGGTTGTTTTTCTCGAGTTCACTATATATGTGCTCAGTTTGAAGCCTTTGTGAGGATCAATAGCTCATTCTAAATAAAACTCAAAATCAGGAAAAAAAACCCTTGCCAAATCAGCGGCTGTAGTCCACAAAAAAGTATGAAAATAGGCGATTTTTCTCGATATTTGCTTCAAATATAGGTTGTTTTTCTCGAGTTCACTATATATGTGCTCAGTTTGAAGCCTTTGTGAGGATCAATAGCTCATTCTAAATAAAACTCAAAATCGGGAAAAAAAATCCATTTCCAAATCAGGGGCTGTAGTCCACAAAAAAGTATGAAAAAAGGCGATTTTCGCCTCTAACTTTTTTTCTCGACATTTCCTTCAAGTATAGGCTGTTTTTCTCAAATTCACTATATATGTGCTCAGTTTGAAGCCTTTGTTATGATCAACAGCTCAGTTTAAATAAAACTCAAAATCTGGAAAAAAGTCCATATTCAAATCATGGGCTTATAGTCCACAAAAAAGTATGAAAAACGCGATTTTGGCCTCTATCTTTTTTCTCGATATTTCCTTCAAGTATAGGTTGTTTTTCTCAAATTCACTATATATGAGCTCAGTTTGAAGCCTTTGTGAATAAAACTCAAAATCTGCAAAAAAGTCCATTTCCAAATCATGGGCTATAGTCCACAAAAAAGTATGAAAATAGGCGATTTTTCTCGATATTTGCTTCAAATATAGGTTGTTTTTCTCGAGTTCACTATATATGAGCTCAATTTGAAGCCTTTGTGAATAAAACTCAAAATCTGCAAAAAAGTCCATTTCCAAATCATGGGCTATAGTCCACAAAAAAGTATGAAAAACGCGATTTTGGCCTCTATCTTTTTTCTCGATATTTCCTTCAAGTATAGGTTGTTTTTCTCAAATTCACTATATATGTGCTCAGTTTGAAGCCTTTGTGAATAAAACTCAAAATCTGGAAAAAAATCCATTTCCAAATCATGGGCTGTAGTCCACAAAAAAGTATAAAAAAGGCGATTTTCGCATCTAACTTTTTTCTCGATATTTCCTTCAAATTAAGGTTGTTTTTCTCAAATTCACTATATATGTGCTCAGTTTGAAGCCTTTGTGAATAAAACTCAAAATCTGCAAAAAATCCATTTCCAAATCATGGGCTATAGTCCACAAAAAAGTATGAAAATAGGCGATTTTTCTCGATATTTCCTTCAAATTAAGGTTGTTTTTCTCAAATTCTCAATATATGTGCTCAGTTTGAAGGTTTTGTGAATAAAACTCAAAATCTGGAAAAAAGTCCATTTCCAAATCATGGGCTGAAGTCCACAAAAAAGTATAAAAAAGGCGATTTTCGCCTCTAACTTTTTTTCTCGATATTTCCTTCAAGTATAGGCTGTTTTTCTCAAATTCACTATATATGTGCTCAGTTTGAAACCGTTGTTATGATCAACAGCTCAGTTTAAATAAAACTCAAAATCTGGAAAAAAAGTCCATATTCAAATCATGGGCTATAGTCCACAAAAAAGTATGAAAAACGCGATTTTGGCCTCTATCTTTTTTCTCGATATTTCCTTCAAATTAAGATTGTTTTTCTCAAATTCTCTATATATGTGCTCAGTTTGAAACCGTTGTTATGATCAACAGCTCAGTTTAAATAAAACTCAAAATCTGGAAAAAAAGTCCATTTCCAAATCATGGGCTATAGTCCACAAAAATGTGTCAAAAAGGCGATTTTGGCCTCTATCTTTTTTTTCGATATTTCCTTCAAATTAAGGTTGTTTTTCTCAAATTCTCTATATATGTGCTCAGTTCGAAGCTTTTGTGAATAGAACTCAAAATCTGGAAAAAAGTCCATTTCCAAATCATGGGCTATAGTCCACAAAAAAGTATGAAAATAGGCGATTTTTCTCGATATTTGCTTCAAATATAGATTGTTTTTCTGGAGTTCACTATATATGTATGAGCTCAACTTGAAGCCTTTGTGAATAAAACTCAAAATCTGCAAAAAATTACATTTCCAAATCATGGGCTATAGTCCACAAAAAAGTATAAAAAAGGCGATTTTCGCATCTAACTTTTTTCTCGATATTGTGCTCAGTTTGAAGCCTTTGTGAATAAAACTCAAAATCTGCAAAAAAGTCCATTTTCAAATCATGGGCTATAGTCCACAAAAAAGTAAAATAGTTTGAAGCCTTTGTGAGGATCAATAGCTCATTCTAAATAAAACTCAAAATCCGGAAAAAAAATCCATTTCCAAATCAGGGGCTGTAGTCCACAAAAAAGTATGAAAAAAGGCGATTTTCGCCTCTTTCTTTTTTCTCGATATTTCCTTCAAGTATAGGTTGTTTTTCTCAAATTCACTATATATGTGCTCAGTTTGAAGCCTTTGTGAATAAAACTCAAAATCTGCAAAAAAGTCCATTTCCAAATCATGGGCTATAGTCCACAAAATAGTATGAAAAACGCGATTTTGGCCTCTTTCTTTTTTTTCGATATTTCCTTCAAATTAGGTTGTTTTCTCAAATTCTCTATATATGTGCTCAGTTTGAAGCTTTTGTGAATAAAACTCAAAATCTGGAAAAAAATCCATTTCCAAATCATGGGCTGTAGTCCACAAAAAAGTATAAAAAAGGCGATTTTCGCATCTAACTTTTTTCTCGATATTGTGCTCAGTTTGAAGCCTTTGTGAATAAAACTCAAATCTGCAAAAAAAGTCCATTTTCAAATCATGGGCTATAGTCCACAAAAAAGTATGAAAATAGGCGATTTTTCTCGATATTTGCTTCAAATATAGGTTGTTTTTCTCGAGTTCACTATATATGTGCTCAGTTTGAAGCCTTTGTGAGGATCAAAAGCTCATTCTAATAAAACTCAAAATCAGGAAAAAAAATCCATTTCCAAATCAGGGGCTGTAGTCCACAAAAAAGTATGAAAAAAGGCGATTTTCGCCTCTAACTTTTTTTCTCGATATTTCCTTCAAGTATAGGTTGTTTTCTCAAACTCACTATATATGTGCTCAGTTTGAAGCCGTTGTTATGATCAACAGCTCAGTTTTAATAAAACTCAAAATCTGGAAAAATGTCCATATTCAAATCATGGGCTATAGTCCACAAAAAAGTATGAAAACGCGATTTTGGCCTCTATCTTTTTTTCTCGATATTTCCTTCATGTATAGGTTGTTTTTCTCAAATTCACTATATATGTGCTCAGTTTGAAGCTTTTGTGAATAAAACTCAAAATCTGCAAAAAAGTCCATTTCCAATTCATGGGCTATAGTCCACAAAAAAGTATGAAAAACGCGATTTTGGCCTCTAACTTTTTTTTCGATATTTCCTGCAAATTAAGGTTGTTTTTTCAAATTCTCTATATATGTGCTCAGTTTGAAGCTTTTGTGAATAAAACTCAAAATCTGCAAAAAAGTCCATTTCCAATCATGGGCTATAGTCCACAAAAAAGTATGAAAAAACGCGATTTTGGCCACTATCTTTTTTTTTCGATATTTCCTCCAAATTAAGGTTGTTTTTCTCAAATCTCTATATATGTGCTCAGTTTGAAGCTTTTGTGAATAAAACTCAAAATCTGGAAAAAAGTCCATTTCCAAAAATGGGCTATAGTCCACAAAAAAGTATGAAAATAGGCGATTTTTCTCGATATTTGCTTCAATATAGGTTGTTTTTCTTGAGTTCACTATATATGTGTCAGTTTGAAGCCTTGTGAGAATCAATAGCTCATTCTAAATAAAACTCAAAATCAGGAAAAAAAATTCCATTTCCAAATCAGGGGCTGTAGTCCCACAAAAAAAGTATGAAAAATGGCGATTTTCGCCTCAAAATTTTTTTCTCGATATTTCCTTCAAGTATAGGTTGTTTTTCTCAAATTCACTAAATATGTGCTCAGTTTGAAGTCTTTGTGAATAAAACTCAAAATCTGCAAAAAAGTCCATTTCCCAATCATGGGTATAGTCCACAAAAATGTGTCAAAAATGCGATTTTGGCCTCTATCTTTTTTTTCGATATTTCCTTCAAATTAAGGTTGTTTTTCTCAAATTCTCTATATATGAGCTCAGTTTGAAAGGTTTTGTGAATAAAAACTCAAAATCCGCAAAAAGTCCATTTCCAAATCATGGGCTATAATCCACAAAAAAGTATGAAAAACGCGATTTTGGCCTCTATCTTTTTTTTCGATATTTCCTTCAAATTAAGGTTGTTTTTCTCAAATTCTCTATATATATGCTCAGTTTGAAGCTTTTGTGAATAAAACTCAAAATCTGCAAAAAAGTTCATTTCCAAATCATGGGCTATAGTCCACAAAAAAATATGAAAAAAGTCGATTTTCGCCTCTAACTTTTTTTTCGAAATTTCCGTCAAATTAAGGTTGTTTTTCTCAAATTTACTATATATGTGCTCAGTTTGAAGCTTTTGTGAATAAAACTCAAAATCTGCAAAAAAGTCCATTTCCAAATCATGGGCTATAGTCCACAAAAAAATATGAAAAAAGTCGATTTTCGCCTCTAACTTTTTTTTCGAAATTTCCGTCAAATTAAGGTTGTTTTTCTCAAATTTACTATATATGTGCTCAGTTTGAAACCTTTGTGAGGATCAATAGCTCATTCTAAATAAAACACAAAATCAGGAAAAAAATCCATTTCCAAATCATGGGCTGTAGTCCACAAAAAAGTATAAAAGAAGTCTAATTTCGCCTCTAACTTTTTTCTCGTTATTTCCTTCAAATTAAGGTTGTTTTTCTAAAATTTACTGTATATGTGCTCAGTTTGAAGCTTTTGTGAATAAAACTCAAAATCTGCAGTAAAGTCCATTTCCAAATCATGGGCTATCGTCCACAAAAAAGTATAAAAAAAGTCCATTTTCGCCTCTAACTTTTTTCTCGTTATTTCCTTCAAATTAAGGTTGTTTTTCTAAAATTTACTGTATATGTGCTCAGTTTGAAGCCTTTGTGAAGATTAATAGCTCAGTTTAAATAAAACTCAAAATCTGGCAAAAAAGTCCATTTCCAAATCATGGGCTATCGTCCACAAAAAAGTATAAAAAAGGCGTTTTTCGCATCTAACTTTTTTCTTGATATTTCCTTCAAATTAAGGTTGTTTTTCTCCAATTTACTATATATGTGCTCAGTTTGAAGCTTTTGTGAATAAAACTCAAAATCTGCAAAAAAGTCTATTTCCAAATCATGGGCTATCGTCCACAAAAAAGTATGAAAAAAGTCGATTTTCGCCTTTAAATTTTTCTAAATTTCCTTCAAGTTAAGGTTGTTTTTCTCAAATTTACTATATATGTGCTCAGTTTGAAGCTTTTGTGAATAAAACTCAAAATCTGCATAAAGGTCCATTTCCAAATCATGGGCTATCGTCCACAAAAAAGTATGAAAAAAGTCGATTTTCGCCTCTAACTTTTTTCTCGATATTTCCTTCAAATTATGGTTGTTTTTCTCCAATTTACTATATATGTGCTTAGTTTGAAGCTTTTGTGAATAAAACTCAAAATCTGCAAAAAAGTCCATTTCCAAATCTTGGGCTATCGTCCACAAAAAAGTATAAAAAAGGCGTTTTTCGCATCTAACTTTTTTCTCGATATTTCCTTCAAATTAAGGTTGTTTTTCTCCAATTTACTATATATGTGCTCAGTTTGAAGCTTTTGTGAATAAAACTCAAAATCTGCAAAAAAGTCTATTTCCAAATCATGGGCTATCGTCCACAAAAAAGTATGAAAAAAGTCGATTTTCGCCTTTAAATTTTTTTTTCGAAATTTCCTTCAAATTAAGGTTGTTTTTCTCAAATTTACTATATATGTGCTCAGTTTGAAGCTTTTGTTATTAAAACTCAAAATCTGCATAAAAGTCCATTTCCAAATCATGGGCTATCGTCCACAAAAAATATGAAAAAAGTCGATTTTCGCCTCTAACTTTTTTTTCGAAATTTCCTTCAAATATAGGTTTTTTTTCTCAAGTTCACTATATATGTGCTCAGTTTGAAGCCTTTGTGAGGATCAATAGCTCATTCTAAATAAAACTCAAAATCAGGAATAAAATCCATTTCCAAATCATGGGCTGTAGTCCACAAAAAAGTATAAAAAAAGGCGATTTTCGCATCTAACTTTTTTCTCGATATTTCCTTCAAATTAAGGTTGTTTTTCTACAATTTACTATATATGTGCTCAGTTTGAAGCTTTTGTGAATAAAACTCAAAATCTGCAAAAAAGTCCATTTCCAAATTATGGGCTATCGTCCACAAAAAAGTATGAAAAAAGTCGATTTTCGCCTCTAACTTTTTTTTCGAAATTTCCTTCAAATATAGGTTTTTTTGCTCAAGTTCACTATATATGTGCTCAGTTTGAAGCCTTTGTGAGGATCAATAGCTCATTCTAAATAAAACACAAAATCAGGAATAAAATCCATTTCCAAATCATGGGCTGTAGTCCACAAAACAGTATAAAAAAAGGCGAATTTCGCATCTAACTTTTTTCTCGATATTTCCTTCAAATTAAGGTTGTTTTTCTCCAATTTACTATATATGTGCTCAGTTTGAAGCTTTTGTGAATAAAACTCAAAATCTGCAAAAAAGTCCATTTCCAAATCATGGGGTATCGTCCACAAAAAAGTATGAAAAAAGTCGATTTTCGCCTCTAACTTTTTTTTCGAAATTTCCTTCAAATATAGGTTTTTTTGCTCAAGTTCACTATATATGTGCTTAGTTTGAAGCCTTTGTGAGGATCAATAGCTCATTCTAAATAAAACTCAAAATCTGGAAAAAAGTCCATTTTCAAATCATGGGCTATAGTCCACATAAAAGTATGAAAAACGCGATTTTGGCCTCTATCTTTTTTCTCGATATTTCCTTCAAATGTAGGTTGTTTTTCTCAAGTTCACTATATATGTGCTCAGTTTGAAGCCTTTTTGAGGATCAATTGCTCATTCTAAATAAAACTCAAAATCAGGAAAAAAAATCCATTTCCAAATCAGGGGCTGTAGTCCACCAAAAATTATGAAAAAAAGGCGATTTTCGCCTCTAACTTTTTTTCCTCGATATTTTCTTCAAATGTAGGTTGTTTTTCTCAAGTTCACTTTATATTTTGCTCAGTTTGAAGCCGTTGTTATGATCAACAGCTCAGTTTAAATAAAACTCAAAATCAGGAAAAAAAATCCATTTCCAAATCAGGGGCTGTAGTCCACAAAAAATTATGAAAAAAGGCGATTTTCGCCCTCTAACTTTTTTTCTCGATATTTTCTTCAAATGTAGGTTGTTTTTCTCAAGTTCACTATATATGTGCTCAGTTTGAAGCCTTTTTGAGGATCAATAGCTCATTCTAAATAAAACTCAAAATCAGGAAAAAAAAATCCATTTCCAAATCAGGGGCTGTAGTCCACAAAAAAGTATGAAAAACGCGATTTTGGCCTCTATCTTTTTTCTCGATATTTCCTTCAAATTAAGGTTGTTTTTCTCCAATTTACTATATATGTGCTCAGTTTGAAGCTTTTGTGAATAAAACTCAAAATCTGCAAAAAAGTCCATTTCCAAATCATGGGCTATCGTCCACAAAAAAGTATGAAAAAAGTCGATTTTCGCCTCTAACTTTTTTTTCGAAATTTCCTTCAAATATAGGTTCTTTTGCTCAAGTTCACTATATATGTGCTTAGTTTGAAGCCTTTGTGAGGATCAATAGCTCATTCTAAATAAAACTCAAAATCAGAAATAAAATCCATTTCCAAATCATGGGCTGTAGTCCACAAAATAGTATAAAAAAGGCGATTTTCGCATCTAACTTTTTTCTCGATATTTCCTTCAAATTAAGGTTGTTTTTCTCCAATTTACTATATATGTGCTCAGTTTGAAGCTTTTGTGAATAAAACTCAAAATCTGCAAAAAGTCCATTTTCAAATCATGGGCTATAGTCCACAAAAAAGTATGAAAAACGCGATTTTGGCCTCTAACTTTTTTCTCGATATTTCCTTCAAATATAGGTTGTTTTTCTCAAGTTCACTATATATGTGCTCAGTTTGAAGCCGTTGTTATGATCAACAGCTCAGTTTAAATAAAACTCAAAATCTGGAAAAAAGTCCATTTTCAAATCATGGGCTATAGTCCACAAAAAAGTATGAAAAACGCGATTTTGGCCTCTATCTTTTTTCTCGATATTTCCTTCAAATATAGGTTGTTTTTCTCAAGTTCACTATATATGTGCTCAGTTTGAAGCCGTTGTTTTGATCAACAGCTCAGTTTAAATAAAACTCAAAATCTGGAAAAAAGTCCATTTTCAAATCATGTTGTTATGATCAACAGCTCAGTTTAAATAAAACTGAAAATCTGGAAAAAAGTCCATTTTCAAATCATGGGCTATAGTCCACAAAAAGTATGAAAAACGCGATTTTGGCCTCTATCTTTTTTCTCGATATTTCCTTCAAATATAGGTTGTTTTTCTCAAGTTCACTATATATGTGCTCAGTTTGAAGCCTTTGTGAGGATCAATAGCTCATTCTAAATAAAACTCAAAATCAGGAATAAAATCCATTTCGAAATCATGGGCGGTAGTCCACAAAAAGTATAAAAAAAAAGGCGATTTTCGCATCTAACTTTTTTCTCGTTATTTCCTTCAAATTAAGGTTGTTTTTCTCAAATTTACTATTTATGTGCTCAGTTTGAAGCCGTTGTTATGATCAACAGCTCAGTTTAAATAAAACTCAAAATCTGGAAAAAAGTCCATTTTCAAATCATGGGCTATAGTCCACAAAAAAGTATGAAAAACGCGATTTTGGCTTCTATCTTTTTTTTTCGATATTTCCTTCAAATTAAGGTTGTTTTTCTCAAATTCTCTATATATGTGTTCAGTTTGAAGCTTTTGTGAATAAAACTCAAAATCTGCAAAAAAGTCCATTTCCAAATCATGGGCTATAGTCCACAAAAAAATATAGATTTTCGCCTCTAACTTTTTTTTCGAAATCGCCTTCAAATATAGATTGTTTTTCTCAAGTTCACTATATATGTGCTCAGTTTGAAGCCGTTGTTATGATCAACAGCTCAGTTTTAATAAAACTCAAAATCTGGAAAAAAGTCCATTTTCAAATCATGGGCTATAGTCCACAAAAAAGTATGAAAAACGCGATTTTGGCCTCTATCTTTTTTCTCGATATTTTCTTCAAGTATAGGTTGTTTTTCTCAAATTCACCGTTGTTATGATCAACAGCTCAGTTTAAATAAAACTCAAAATCTGGAAAAAAAGTCCATTTTCAAATCATGGGCTATAGTCCAGAAAAAAGTATGAAAAACGCGATTTTGGCCTCTATCTTTTTTCTCGATATTTTCTTCGAGTATAGGTTGTTTTTCTCAAATTCACCGTTGTTATGATCAACAGCTCAGTTTAAATAAAACTCAAAATCTAAAAAAAGTATATTTTCAAATCGTGGGCTATAGTCACAAAAAAGTATGAAAAACGCGATTTTGGCCTCTATCTTTTTTCTCGATATTTCCTTGAAATATAGGTTGTTTTTCTCAAGTTCACTATATATGTGCTCAGTTTGAAGCCGTTGTTATGATCAACAGCTCAGTTTAAATAAAACTTAAAATCTGGAAAAAAGTCCATTTTCAAATCATGGGCTATAGTCACAAAAAAGTATGAAAAACGCGATTTTGGCCTCTATCTTTTTTCTCGATATTTCCTTCAAATATAGGTTGTTTTTCTCAAGTTCACTATATATGTGCTCAGTTTGAAGCCGTTGTTATGATCAACAGCTCAGTTTAAATAAAACTCAAAATCTGGAGAAAAATCCATTTTCAAATCATGGGCTATAGTCCACTAAAAAGTATGAAAAACGCGATTTTCGCCTCTATCGTTTTTCTCGATATTTCCTTCAAATATAGGTTGTTTTTCTCAAGTTCACTATATATGTGCTCAGTTTGAAGCCTTTTTGAGGATCAATAGCTCATTCTAAATAAAACTCAAAATCAGGAAAAAAAAATCCATTTCCAAATCAGGGGCTGTAGTCCACAAAAAAGTATGAAAAACGCGATTTTGGCCTCTATCTTTTTTCTCGATATTTCCTTCAAATTAAGGTTGTTTTTCTCCAATTTACTATATATGTGCTCAGTTTGAAGCTTTTGTGAATAAAACTCAAAATCTGCAAAAAAGTCCATTTCCAAATCATGGGCTATCGTCCACAAAAAAGTATGAAAAAAGTCGATTTTCGCCTCTAACTTTTTTTTCGAAATTTCCTTCAAATATAGGTTCTTTTGCTCAAGTTCACTATATATGTGCTTAGTTTGAAGCCTTTGTGAGGATCAATAGCTCATTCTAAATAAAACTCAAAATCAGAAATAAAATCCATTTCCAAATCATGGGCTGTAGTCCACAAAATAGTATAAAAAAGGCGATTTTCGCATCTAACTTTTTTCTCGATATTTCCTTCAAATTAAGGTTG
The DNA here is from genome assembly GCA_963555765.1 of Orthonevra nobilis. Classification (NCBI taxonomy): domain Eukaryota; kingdom Metazoa; phylum Arthropoda; class Insecta; order Diptera; family Syrphidae; genus Orthonevra; species Orthonevra nobilis. The sequence goes on from OY743226.1 coordinate 50,416,246, forward strand.
TTTTTCTCCAATTTACTATATATGTGCTCAGTTTGAAGCTTTTGTGAATAAAACTCAAAATCTGCAAAAAGTCCATTTTCAAATCATGGGCTATAGTCCACAAAAAAGTATGAAAAACGCGATTTTGGCCTCTAACTTTTTTCTCGATATTTCCTTCAAATATAGGTTGTTTTTCTCAAGTTCACTATATATGTGCTCAGTTTGAAGCCGTTGTTATGATCAACAGCTCAGTTTAAATAAAACTCAAAATCTGGAAAAAAGTCCATTTTCAAATCATGGGCTATAGTCCACAAAAAAGTATGAAAAACGCGATTTTGGCCTCTATCTTTTTTCTCGATATTTCCTTCAAATATAGGTTGTTTTTCTCAAGTTCACTATATATGTGCTCAGTTTGAAGCCGTTGTTTTGATCAACAGCTCAGTTTAAATAAAACTCAAAATCTGGAAAAAAGTCCATTTTCAAATCATGTTGTTATGATCAACAGCTCAGTTTAAATAAAACTGAAAATCTGGAAAAAAGTCCATTTTCAAATCATGGGCTATAGTCCACAAAAAGTATGAAAAACGCGATTTTGGCCTCTATCTTTTTTCTCGATATTTCCTTCAAATATAGGTTGTTTTTCTCAAGTTCACTATATATGTGCTCAGTTTGAAGCCTTTGTGAGGATCAATAGCTCATTCTAAATAAAACTCAAAATCAGGAATAAAATCCATTTCGAAATCATGGGCGGTAGTCCACAAAAAGTATAAAAAAAAGGCGATTTTCGCATCTAACTTTTTTCTCGTTATTTCCTTCAAATTAAGGTTGTTTTTCTCAAATTTACTATTTATGTGCTCAGTTTGAAGCCGTTGTTATGATCAACAGCTCAGTTTAAATAAAACTCAAAATCTGGAAAAAAGTCCATTTTCAAATCATGGGCTATAGTCCACAAAAAAGTATGAAAAACGCGATTTTGGCTTCTATCTTTTTTTTTCGATATTTCCTTCAAATTAAGGTTGTTTTTCTCAAATTCTCTATATATGTGTTCAGTTTGAAGCTTTTGTGAATAAAACTCAAAATCTGCAAAAAAGTCCATTTCCAAATCATGGGCTATAGTCCACAAAAAAATATAGATTTTCGCCTCTAACTTTTTTTTCGAAATCGCCTTCAAATATAGGTTGTTTTTCTCAAGTTCACTATATATGTGCTCAGTTTGAAGCCGTTGTTATGATCAACAGCTCAGTTTTAATAAAACTCAAAATCTGGAAAAAAGTCCATTTTCAAATCATGGGCTATAGTCCACAAAAAAGTATGAAAAACGCGATTTTGGCCTCTATCTTTTTTCTCGATATTTTCTTCAAGTATAGGTTGTTTTTCTCAAATTCACCGTTGTTATGATCAACAGCTCAGTTTAAATAAAACTCAAAATCTGGAAAAAAAGTCCATTTTCAAATCATGGGCTATAGTCCAGAAAAAAGTATGAAAAACGCGATTTTGGCCTCTATCTTTTTTCTCGATATTTTCTTCGAGTATAGGTTGTTTTTCTCAAATTCACCGTTGTTATGATCAACAGCTCAGTTTAAATAAAACTCAAAATCTAAAAAAAGTATATTTTCAAATCGTGGGCTATAGTCACAAAAAAGTATGAAAAACGCGATTTTGGCCTCTATCTTTTTTCTCGATATTTCCTTGAAATATAGGTTGTTTTTCTCAAGTTCACTATATATGTGCTCAGTTTGAAGCCGTTGTTATGATCAACAGCTCAGTTTAAATAAAACTTAAAATCTGGAAAAAAGTCCATTTTCAAATCATGGGCTATAGTCACAAAAAAGTATGAAAAACGCGATTTTGGCCTCTATCTTTTTTCTCGATATTTCCTTCAAATATAGGTTGTTTTTCTCAAGTTCACTACATATGTGCTCAGTTTGAAGCCGTTGTTATGATCAACAGCTCAGTTTAAATAAAACTCAAAATCTGGTGAAAAATCCATTTTCAAATCATGGGCTATAGTCCACTAAAAAGTATGAAAAACGCGATTTTCGCCTCTATCGTTTTTCTCGATATTTCCTTCAAATATAGGTTGTTTTTCTCAAGTTCAGCTCAGTTTAAATAAAACTCAAAATCTGGAAAAAAGTCCATTTCCAAATCATGGGCTATAGTCCACAAAAATGTGTCAAAAATGCGATTTTCGCCTCTAACTTTTTTCTCGATATTTCCTTCAAGTATAGGTTGTTTTTCTCAAATTCACCGTTGTTATTATCAACAGCTCAGTTTAAATAAAACTCAAAATCTGGAAAAAAGTCCATTTTCAAATCATGGGCTATAGTCCACAAAAAAGTATGAAAAACGCGATTTTGGCCTCTAACTTTTTTCTCGATATTTCCTTCAAATATAGGTTGTTTTTCTCAAGTTCACTATATATGTGCTCAGTTTGAAGCCTTTGTGAGGATCAATAGCTCATTCTAAATAAAACTCAAAATCAGGAAAAAAATCCATTTCCAAATCATGGGCTGTAGTCCACAAAAAAGTATAAAAAAAGGCGATTTTGGCCTCTATCTTTTTTCTCGATATTTTCTTCAAATATAGGTTGTTTTTCTCAAGTTCACTATATATGTGCTCAGTTTGAAGCCGTTGTTATGATCAACAGCTCACTTTAAATAAAACTCAAAATCTGGAAAAAAGTTCATTTCCAAATCATGGGCTGTAGTTCACAAAAAAGTATAAAAAAGGCGTTTTTCGCCTCTAACTTTTTTCTCGATATTTCCTTCAAGTATAGGTTGTTTTTCTCAAATTCACCGTTGTTATGATCAACAGCTCAGTTTAAATAAAACTCAAAATCTGGAAAAAAGTCCATTTTCAAATCATGGGCTATAGTCCACAAAAAAGTAAAATAGTTTGAAGCCCTTGTGAGGATCAATAGCCCATTCTAAATAAAACTCAAAATCAGGAAAAAAATCCATTTCCAAATCATGGGCTGTAGTCCACAAAAAAGTATAAAAAAGGCGATTTTCGCCTCTAACTTTTTTCTCGATATTTCCTTCAAGTATAGGTTGTTTTTCTCAAGTTCACTATGTATGTGATCAGTTTGAAGCCGTTGTTATGATCAACAGCTCAGTTTAAATAAAACTTAAAATCTGGAAAAAAGTCCATTTTCAAATCATGGGCTATAGTCACAAAAAAGTATGAAAAACGCGATTTTGGACTCTATTTTTTTTTTCGAAATTTACTTCAAATTAAGGTTGTTTTTCTCAAATTTACTATATATGTGCTCAGTTTGAAGCTTTTGTGAATAAAACTCAAAATCTGCAAAAAAGTCCATTTCCAAATCATGGGCTATCGTCCACAAAGAAGTATAAAAAAAGGCGTTTTTCGCATCTAACTTTTTTCTCGATATTTCTTTCAAATTAAGGTTGTTTTTCTCCAATTTACTATTTATTTGCTCAGTTTGAAGCTTTTGTGAATAAAACTCAAAATCTGCAAAAATGTCCATTTCCAAATCATGCGCTATCGTCCACAAAAAAGTATGAAAAAAGTCGATTTTCGCCTCTAACTTTTTTTTCTTAATTTCCTTCAAATATAGTTTTTTTTTGCTCGAGTTCACTATATATGTGCTCAGTTTGAAGCCTTTGTGAGGATCAATAGCTCATTCTAAATAAAACTCAAAATCAGGAATAAAATCCATTTCCAAAACATGGGCTGTAGTCCACAAAAAAGTATAAAAAAAGGCGATTTTCGCATCTAACTTTTTTCTCGATATTTCCTTCAAATTAAGGTTGTTTTTCTCCAATTTACTATATATGTGCTCAGTTTGAAGCCTTGGTGAGGATTAATAGCTCATTTTAAATAAAACTCAAAATCAGGAAAAAAGTTCATTTTCAAATCATGGGCTATAGTTCTAAAAAGTATGAAAAAAGGCGATTTTCGCCTATAACTTTTTTCTCGATATTTCCTTCAGATTAAGGTTGTTTTTCTCAAATTTACTATATAAGTGCTCAGCTTGAAGCCGTTGTTATGATCAGCAGCTCAGTTTAAATAAAACACAATCCAGAAAAAAGTTCATTTTCAAATCATGGGCTATAGTTCCCAAAAAGAATGTAAAAAGGCGAAGTTCGCCTCTAACTTTTTTCTCGATATTTCCTTCAAATTAAGGTTGTTTTTCTCAAATTTACTATATAAGTGCTCAGCTTGAAGCCGTTGTTATGATCAGCAGCTCAGTTTAAATAAAACTCAAAATCAGGAAAAAAGTCCATTTTCAAATCATGGGCTATAGTCACAAAAAAGTATGAAAAACGCGATTTTGGCCTCTATCTTTTTTCTCGATATTTCCTTCAAATATAGGTTGTTTTTCTCAAGTTCGCTTTATATGTGCTCAGTTTGGAGCCTTTGTGAGGATCAATAGCTCATTCTAAATAAAACTCAAAATCAGGAAAAAAAATCCATTTCTAAATCATGGGCTATAGTCCACAAAAAAATATGAAAAAAGTCGATTTTCGCCTCACTTTTTTTTCGAAATCGCCTTCAAATATAGGTTGTTTTTCTCAAGTTCACTTTATATGTGCTCAGTTTGGAGCCTTTGTGAGGATCAATAGCTCATTCTAAATAAAACTCAAAATCAGGAAAAAAAATCCATTTCCAAATCATGGGCTATAGTCCACAAAAATGTGTCAAAAATGCGATTTTCGCATCGTACTTTTTTCTCGATATTTCCTTCAAGTATAGGTTGTTTTTCTCAAATTCACCGTTGTTATGATCAACAGCTCAGTTTAAATAAAACTCAAAATCTGGAAAAAAGTCCATCTTCAAATCATGGGCTATAGTCACAAAAAAGTATGAAAAACGCGATTTTGGCCTCTATCTTTTTTCTCGATATTTCCTTCAAATATAGGTTGTTTTTCTCAAGTTCACTATATATGTGCTCAGTTTGAAGCCGTTGTTATGATCAACAGCTCAGTTTAAATAAAACTCAAAATCTGGAAAAAAGTCCATTTCCAAATCATGGGCTATAGTCCACAAAAATGTGTCAAAAATGCGATTTTCGCCTCTAACTTTTTTCTCGATATTTCCTTCAAGTATAGGTTGTTTTTCTCAAATTCACCGTTGTTATGATCAACAGCTCAGTTTAAATAAAACTCAAAATCTGGAAAAAAGTCCATTTTCAAATCATGGGCTATAGTCACAAAAAAGTATGAAAAACGCGATTTTGGCCTCTATCTTTTTTCTCGATATTTCCTTCAAATATAGGTTGTTTTTCTCAAGTTCACTATATATGTGCTCAGTTTGAAGCCGTTGTTATGATCAACAGCTCAGTTTAAATAAAACTTAAAATCTGGAAAAAAGTCCATTTTCAAATCATGGGCTATAGTCACAAAAAAGTATGAAAAACGCGATTTTGGCCTCTATCTTTTTTCTCGATATTTCCTTCAAATATAGGTTGTTTTTCTCAAGTTCACTATATATGTGCTCAGTTTGAAGCCGTTGTTATGATCAACAGCTCAGTTTAAATAAAACTCAAAATCTGGAAAAAAGTCCATTTCCAAATCATGGGCTATAGTCCACAAAAATGTGTCAAAAATGCGATTTTCGCCTCTAACTTTTTTCTCGATATTTCCTTCAAGTATAGGTTGTTTTTCTCAAATTCAACGTTGTTATGATCAACAGCTCAGTTTAAATAAAACTCAAAATCTGGAAAAAAGTCCATTTTCAAATCATGGGCTATAGTCACAAAAAAGTATGAAAAACGCGATTTTGGCCTCTATCTTTTTTCTCGATATTTCCTTCAAATATAGGCTGTTTTTCTCAAGTTCGCTTTATATGTGCTCAGTTTGGAGCCTTGTGAGGATCAATAGTTCATTCTAAATAAAACTCAAAATCAGGAAAAAAAATCCATTTCCAAATCATGGGCTATAGTCCACAAAAAAAATATGAAAAAAGTCGATTTTCGCCTCTAACTTTTTTTTCGAAATCGCCTTCAAATATAGGTTGTTTTTCTCAAGTTCACTTTATATGTGCTCAGTTTGGAGCCTTTGTGAGGATCAATAGCTCATTCTAAATAAAACTCAAAATCAGGAAAAAAATCCATTTCCAAATCATGGGCTATAGTCCACAAAAATGTGTCAAAAATGCGATTTCGCCTCTAACTTTTTTCTCGATATTTCCTTCAAGTATAGGTTGTTTTTCTCAAATTCATCGTTGTTATGATCAACAGCTCAGTTTAATAAAACTCAAAATCTGGAAAAAAGTCCATTTCAAATCATGGGCTATAGTCACAAAAAGTATGTAAAACGCGATTTTGGCCTCTATCTTTTTTCTCGATATTTCCTTCAAATATAGGTTGTTTTTCTCAAGTTCACTATATATGTGCTCAGTTTGAAGCCGTTGTTATGATCAACAGCTCAGTTTAAATAAAACTCAAATCTGGAAAAAAGTCCATTCCAAATCATGGGCTATAGTCCACAAAAAATGTGTCAAAAATGCGATTTTCGCCTCTAACTTTTTTCTCGATATTTCCTTCAAATATAGGTTGTTTTTCTCAAGTTCACTATATATGTGCTCAGTTTGAAGCCGTTGTTATGATCAACAGCTCAGTTTAAATAAACTCAAAATCTGGAAAAAAGTCCCATTTCCAAATCATGGCTATAGTCCACAAAAATGTGTCAAAAATGCGATTTTCGCCTCTAACTTTTTTTTTCGAAATCGCCTCAAATATAGGTTGTTTTTCTCAAGTTCACTTTATATGTGCTCAGTTTGAAGCCTTTGTGAGGATCAATAGCTCATTCTAAATAAAACTCAAAATCAGGAAAAAAAATCCATTTCCAAATCATGGGCTATAGTCACAAAAATGTGTCAAAATGCGATTTTCGCCTCTAACTTTTTTCTCGATATTTCCTTCAAGTATAGGTTGTTTTTCTCAAGTTCACTTTATATGTGCTCAGTTTGGAGCTTTGTGAGGATCAATAGCTCATTTAAATAAAACTCAAAATCAGAAAAAAATCCATTTCCAAATCATGGGCTATAGTCCACAAAAAAATATGATCAAAGTCGATTTTCGCCTCTAACTTTTTTTCGAATCGCCTTCAAATATAGGTTGTTTTTCTCAGTTCACTTTATATGTGCTCAGTTTGAAGCCTTTGTGAGGATCAATAGCTCATTCTAAATAAAACTCAAAATCAGGAAAAAAAATCATTTCAAATCATGGCTATAGTCCACAAAAATGTGTCAAAAATGCGATTTCGCCTCTAACTTTTTCTCGATATTTCCTTCAAGTATAGGTTGTTTTTCTCAAATTCACCGTTGTTATGATCAACAGCTCAGTTTAAATAAACTCAAAATCTGGAAAAAAGTCCATTTCAAATCATGGCTATAGTCACAAAAAAGTATGAAAAACGCGATTTTGGCCTCTATCTTTTTTCTCGATATTTCCTTCAAATATAGGTTGTTTTCTCAAGTTCACTATATATGTGATCAGTTTGAAGCCGTTGTTATGATCAACAGCTCAGTTAAATAAAACTTAAAATCTGGAAAAAAGTCCATTTTCAAATCATGGCTATAGTCACAAAATAGTATGAAAAACGCGATTTTGGCCTCTATCTTTTTTTCGAAATTTTCCTTCAAATTAAGGTTGTTTTTCTCAAATTTACTATATATGTGCTCAGTTTGAAGCTTTTGTGAATAAACTCAAAATCTGCAAAAAAGTCCATTTCCAAATCATGGCTATCGTCCACAAAAAGTATAAAAAAAAGGCGTTTTTCGCATCTAACTTTTTCTCGATATTTCTTTCAAATTAAGGTTGTTTTTCTCCAATTTACTATTTATTTGCTCAGTTGAAGCTTTTGTGAATAAAACTCAAAATCTGCAAAATGTCATTTCCAAATCATGCGCTATCGTCCACAAAAAAGTATGAAAAAGTCGATTTTCGCCTCTAACTTTTTTTTCTTAATTTCCTTCAAATATAGTTTTTTTTTGCTCGAGTTCACTATATATGTGCTCAGTTTGAAGCCTTTGTGAGGATCAATAGCTCATTCTAATAAAACTCAAATCAGGAATAAAATCCATTTCCAAACATGGGCTGTAGTCCACAAAAAAGTTAAAAAAGGCGATTTTCGCATCTAACTTTTTTTTCGAATTTCCTTCAAATATAGGTTTTTTTGCTCAAGTTCACTATATATGTGCTCAGTTTGAAGCCTTTGTGAGGATCAATAGCTCATTCTAAATAAACTCAAAATCAGGAATAAAATCCATTTCCAAATCATGGGCTGTAGTCCACAAAAAGTATAAAAAGGCGATTTTCGCATCTAACTTTTTTCTCGATATTTCCTTCAAATTAAGGTTGTTTTTCTCCAATTTACTTTATATGTGCTCAGTTTGAAGCCTTGGTGAGGATTATAGCTCATTTTAATAAACTCAAAATCAGGAAAAAAGTTCATTTTCAAATCATGGACTATAGTCTAAAAAGTATGAAAAAGGCGATTTTCGCCTATAACTTTTTTCTCGATATTTCCTTCAAATTAAGGTTGTTTTTCTCAAATTTACTATATAAGTGCTCAGCTTGAAGCCGTTGTTATGATCAGCAGCTCAGTTTAAATAAAACACAATCCAGAAAAAAGTCATTTTCAAATCATGGGCTATAGTTCCAAAAGAATGTAAAAGGCGATGTTCGCCTCTAACTTTTTTCTCGATATTTCCTTCAATTAAGTTGTTTTTCTCCAATTTACTATATAAATGCTCAGTTTGAAGCCTTTGTGAGTATTAATAGCTCAGTTTAAATAAAACTCAAATCTGGAAAAAGTCCATTTCCAAATCATGGATATAGTTCCCATAATGAATGAAAAAATGTGATTTTTCGCATCTAAATTTTTCTCGATATTTCCTTCAAATTAAGGTTGTTTTTCTCAAATTTACTTATATGTGCTCAGTTTGAAGCTTTTGTGAATAAAACTCAAATCTGGCAAAAATGTCCATTTCACAAATCCTCTAACTTTTTTTTCGAAATTTCCTTCAAATATAGGTTTTTTTGCTCAAGTTCACTATATATGTGCTCAGTTTGAAGCCTTTGTGAGGATCAATAGCTCATTCTAAATAAAACTCAAAATCAGGAATAAAATCCATTTCCAAATCATGGGCTGTAGTCCACAAAAAAGTATAAAAAAGGCGATTTTCGCATCTAACTTTTTTCTCGATATTTCCTTCAAATTAAGGTTGTTTTTCTCCAATTTATTATATATGTGCTCAGTTTGAAGCCTTGGTGAGGATTAATTGCTCATTTTAAATAAAACTCAAAATCAGGAAAAAAGTTCATTTTCAAATCATGGGCTATAGTTCTAAAAAGTATGAAAAAAGGCGATTTTCGCATCTAACTTTTTTCTCGATATTTCCTTCAAATTAAGGTTGTTTTTCTCAAATTTACTATATATGTGCTCAGTTTGAAGCTTTTGTGAATAAAACTCAAAATCTGCAAAAAAGTCCATTTCCAAATCATAGCTATCGTCCACAAAAAAGTATGAAAAAAGTCGATTTTCGCCTCTAACTTTTTTTTCGAAATTTCCTTCAAATTAAGGTTGTTTTTCTCAAATTTACTATAGATGTTCTTAGTTTGAAGCTTTTGTGAATAAAACTCAAAATCTGCAAAAAAGTCCATTTCCAAATCATGGGCTGTAGTCCACAAAATAGTATGAAAAAAGTCGATTTTCGCCTCTAACTTTTTTTTCGAAATTTCCTTCAAATATAGGTTTTTTTGCTCAAGTTCACTATATATGTGCTCAGTTTGAAGCCGTTGTTATGATCAACAGCTCACTTAAAATAAAACTCAAAATCTGGAAAAAAGTCCATTTCCAAATCATGGGCTATAGTCCACAAAAATGTGTCAAAAAGGCGATTTTCGCATCTAACTTTTTTCTCGATATTTCCTTCAAATTAAGGTTGTTTTTCTCCAATTTACTATATAAGTGCTCAGTTTGAAGCTTTTGTGAATAAAACTCAAAATCTGCAAAAAAGTCCATTTCCAAATCATGGGCTATCGTCCACAAAAAAGTATGAAAAAAGTCGATTTTCGCATCTAACTTTTTTCTCGTTATTTCCTTCAAATTAAGGTTGTTTTTCTCAAATTTACTATATATGTGCTCAGTTTGAAGCCGTTGTTATGATCAACAGCTCACTTAAAATAAAACTCAAAATCTGGAAAAAAGTCCATTTCCAAATCATGGGCTATAGTCCACAAAAATGTGTCAAAAAGGCGATTTTCGCATCTAACTTTTTTCTCGATATTTCCTTCAAATTAAGGTTGTTTTTCTCATATTTACTATATATGTGCTCAGTTTGAAGACTTTGTGAGGATTAATAGCTCATTTTAAGTAAAACTCAAAATCAGGAAAAAAGTCCATTTCCAAATCATGGGCATAGTTCCCAAAAAGTATGTAAAAAGGCGATGTTCGCCTTTAACTTTTTTCTCGATATTTCCTTCAAATTAAGGTTGTTTTTCTCAAATTTACTCTATTTGTGCTCAGTTTGAAGCCTTGGTGAGGATTAATAGCTCATTTTAAATAAAACTCAAAATTTTTTCTCGATATTTCCTTCAAACAAAGGTTGTTTTTCTCAAATTTACTATATATGTGCTCAGTTTGAAGCCGTTGTTATGATCAACAGCTCACTTAAAATAAAACTCAAAATCTGGAAAAAAGTCCATTTCCAAATCATGGGCTATAGTCCACAAAAATGTGTCAAAAAGGCGATTTTCGCATCTAACCTTTTTCTCGATATTTCCTTCAAATTAAGGTTGTTTTTCTCGAATTTACTATATAAGTGCTCAGTTTGAAGCTTTTGTGAATAAAACTCAAAATCTGTAAAAAAGTCCATTTCCAAATCATGGGCTATCGTCCACAGAAAAGTATGAAAAAAGTCGATTTTCGCCTCTAACTTTTTTTTCGAAATTTCCTTCAAATTAAGGTTGTTTTTCTCCAATTTACTATATAAGTGTTCAGTTTGAAGCTTTTGTGAATAAAACTCAAAATCTGCAAAAAAGTCCATTTCCAAATCATGGGCTGTAGTCCACAAAATAGTATAAAAAAAGGCGATTTTCGCATCTAACTTTTTTCTTGATTTTTCCTTCAAATTAAGATTGTTTTACTCGAATTTACTATATAAGTGCTCAGTTTGAATTTTTTGTGAATAAAACTCAAAATCTGCAAAAAAGTCCATTTCCAAATCATGGGCTATCGTCCACAAAAAAGTATGAAAAAAGTCGATTTTCGCATCTAACTTTTTTCTCGTTATTTCCTTCAAATTAAGGTTGTTTTTCTCAAATTTACTATATATGTGCTCAGTTTGAAGCCGTTGTTATGATCAACAGCTCACTTAAAATAAAACTCAAAATCTGGAAAAAAGTTCATTTTCAAATCATGGACTATAGTTCTAAAAAGTATGAAAAAAGTCGATTTTCGCATCTAACTTTTTTCTCGTTATTTCCTTCAAATTAAGGTTGTTTTTCTCCAATTTACTATTTATTTGCTCAGTTTGAAGCTTTTGTGAATAAAACTCAAAATCTGCAAAAATGTCCATTTCCAAATCATGCGCTATCGTCCACAAAAAAGTATGAAAAAAGTCGATTTTCGCCTCTAACTTTTTTTTCTTAATTTCCTTCAAATATAGTTTTTTTTTGCTCGAGTTCACTATATATGTGCTCAGTTTGAAGCCTTTGTGAGGATCAATAGCTCATTCTAAATAAAACTCAAAATCAGGAATAAAATCCATTTCCAAAACATGGGCTGTAGTCCACAAAAAAGTATAAAAAAGGCGATTTTCGCATCTAACTTTTTTCTCGATATTTCCTTCAAATTAAGGTTGTTTTTCTCCAATTTACTTTATATGTGCTCAGTTTGAAGCCTTGGTGAGGATTAATAGCTCATTTTAAATAAAACTCAAAATCAGGAAAAAAGTTCATTTTCAAATCATGGACTATAGTTCTAAAAAGTATGAAAAAAGGCGATTTTCGCCTATAACTTTTTTCTCGATATTTCCTTCAAATTAAGGTTGTTTTTCTCAAATTTACTCTATTTGTGCTCAGTTTGAAGCCTTGGTGAGGATTAATAGCTCATTTTAAATAAAACTCAAAATTTTTTCTCGATATTTCCTTCAAACAAAGGTTGTTTTTCTCAAATTTACTATATATGTGCTCAGTTTGAAGCCGTTGTTATGATCAACAGCTCACTTAAAATAAAACTCAAAATCTGGAAAAAAGTTCATTTTCAAATCATGGACTATAGTTCTAAAAAGTATGAAAAAAGTCGATTTTCGCATCTAACTTTTTTCTCGTTATTTCCTTCAAATTAAGGTTGTTTTTCTCCAATTTACTATTTATTTGCTCAGTTTGAAGCTTTTGTGAATAAAACTCAAAATCTGCAAAAATGTCCATTTCCAAATCATGCGCTATCGTCCACAAAAAAGTATGAAAAAAGTCGATTTTCGCCTCTAACTTTTTTTTCTTAATTTCCTTCAAATATAGTTTTTTTTTTGCTCGAGTTCACTATATATGTGCTCAGTTTGAAGCCTTTGTGAGGATCAATAGCTCATTCTAAATAAAACTCAAAATCAGGAATAAAATCCATTTCCAAAACATGGGCTGTAGTCCACAAAAAAGTATAAAAAAGGCGATTTTCGCATCTAACTTTTTTCTCGATATTTCCTTCAAATTAAGGTTGTTTTTCTCCAATTTACTTTATATGTGCTCAGTTTGAAGCCTTGGTGAGGATTAATAGCTCATTTTAAATAAAACTCAAAATCAGGAAAAAAGTTCATTTTCAAATCATGGACTATAGTTCTAAAAAGTATGAAAAAAGGCGATTTTCGCCTATAACTTTTTTCTCGATATTTCCTTCAAATTAAGGTTGTTTTTCTCAAATTTACTATATAAGTGCTCAGCTTGAAGCCGTTGTTATGATCAGCAGCTCAGTTTAAATAAAACACAATCCAGAAAAAAGTTCATTTTCAAATCATGGGCTATAGTTCCCAAAAAGAATGTAAAAAGGCGATGTTCGCCTCTAACTTTTTTCTCGATATTTCCTTCAAATTAAGTTTGTTTTTCTCCAATTTACTATATAAATGCTCAGTTTGAAGCCTTTGTGAGTATTAATAGCTCAGTTTAAATAAAACTCAAAATCTGGAAAAAAGTCCATTTCCAAATCATGGGATATAGTTCCCATAATGAATGAAAAAATGTGATTTTCGCATCTAAATTTTTTCTCGATATTTCCTTCAAATTAAGGTTGTTTTTCTCAAATTTACTATATATGTGCTCAGTTTGAAGCTTTTGTGAATAAAACTCAAAATCTGCAAAAATGTCCATTTCCAAATCATGGGCTATCGTCCACAAAAAAGTATGAAAAAAGTCGATTTTCGCCTCTAACTTTTTTTTCGAAATTTCCTTCAAATATAGGTTTTTTTGCTCAAGTTCACTATATATGTGCTCAGTTTGAAGCCTTTGTGAGGATCAATAGCTCATTCTAAATAAAACTCAAAATCAGGAATAAAATCCATTTCCAAATCATGGGCTGTAGTCCACAAAAAAGTATAAAAAAGGCGATTTTCGCATCTAACTTTTTTCTCGATATTTCCTTCAAATTAAGGTTGTTTTTCTCCAATTTACTATATATGTGCTCAGTTTGAAGCCTTGGTGAGGATTAATTGCTCATTTTAAATAAAACTCAAAATCAGGAAAAAAGTTCATTTTCAAATCATGGGCTATAGTTCTAAAAAGTATGAAAAAAGGCGATTTTCGCATCTAACTTTTTTCTCGATATTTCCTTCAAATTAAGGTTGTTTTTCTCAAATTTACTATATATGTGCTCAGTTTGAAGCTTTTGTGAATAAAACTCAAAATCTGCAAAAAAGTCCATTTCCAAATCATAGCTATCGTCCACAAAAAAGTATGAAAAAAGTCGATTTTCGCCTCTAACTTTTTTTTCGAAATTTCCTTCAAATTAAGGTTGTTTTTCTCAAATTTACTATAGATGTTCTTAGTTTGAAGCTTTTGTGAATAAAACTCAAAATCTGCAAAAAAGTCCATTTCCAAATCATGGGCTGTAGTCCACAAAATAGTATGAAAAAAGTCGATTTTCGCCTCTAACTTTTTTTTCGAAATTTCCTTCAAATATAGGTTTTTTTGCTCAAGTTCACTATATATGTGCTCAGTTTGAAGCCGTTGTTATGATCAACAGCTCACTTAAAATAAAACTCAAAATCTGGAAAAAAGTCCATTTCCAAAGCATGGGCTATAGTCCACAAAAATGTGTCAAAAAGGCGATTTTCGCATCTAACTTTTTTCTCGATATTTCCTTCAAATTAAGGTTGTTTTTCTCCAATTTACTATATAAGTGCTCAGTTTGAAGCTTTTGTGAATAAAACTCAAAATCTGCAAAAAAGTCCATTTCCAAATCATGGGCTATCGTCCACAAAAAAGTATGAAAAAAGTCGATTTTCGCATCTAACTTTTTTCTCGTTATTTCCTTCAAATTAAGGTTGTTTTTCTCAAATTTACTATATATGTGCTCAGTTTGAAGCCGTTGTTATGATCAACAGCTCACTTAAAATAAAACTCAAAATCTGGAAAAAAGTCCATTTCCAAATCATGGGCTATAGTCCACAAAAATGTGTCAAAAAGGCGATTTTCGCATCTAACTTTTTTCTCGATATTTCCTTCAAATTAAGGTTGTTTTTCTCATATTTACTATATATGTGCTCAGTTTGAAGACTTTGTGAGGATTAATAGCTCATTTTAAGTAAAACTCAAAATCAGGAAAAAAGTCCATTTCCAAATCATGGGCATAGTTCCCAAAAAGTATGTAAAAAGGCGATGTTCGCCTTTAACTTTTTTCTCGATATTTCCTTCAAATTAAGGTTGTTTTTCTCAAATTTACTCTATTTGTGCTCAGTTTGAAGCCTTGGTGAGGATTAATAGCTCATTTTAAATAAAACTCAACATTTTTTCTCGATATTTCCTTCAAACAAAGGTTGTTTTTCTCAAATTTACTATATATGTGCTCAGTTTGAAGCCGTTGTTATGATCAACAGCTCACTTAAAATAAAACTCAAAATCTGGAAAAAAGTCCATTTCCAAATCATGGGCTATAGTCCACAAAAATGTGTCAAAAAGGCGATTTTCGCATCTAACCTTTTTCTCGATATTTCCTTCAAATTAAGGTTGTTTTTCTCGAATTTACTATATAAGTGCTCAGTTTGAAGCTTTTGTGAATAAAACTCAAAATCTGTAAAAAAGTCCATTTCCAAATCATGGGCTATCGTCCACAGAAAAGTATGAAAAAAGTCGATTTTCGCCTCTAACTTTTTTTTCGAAATTTCCTTCAAATTAAGGTTGTTTTTCTCCAATTTACTATATAAGTGTTCAGTTTGAAGCTTTTGTGAATAAAACTCAAAATCTGCAAAAAAGTCCATTTCCAAATCATGGGCTGTAGTCCACAAAATAGTATAAAAAAAGGCGATTTTCGCATCTAACTTTTTTCTTGATTTTTCCTTCAAATTAAGATTGTTTTACTCGAATTTACTATATAAGTGCTCAGTTTGAATTTTTTGTGAATAAAACTCAAAATCTGCAAAAAAGTCCATTTCCAAATCATGGGCTATCGTCCACAAAAAAGTATGAAAAAAGTCGATTTTCGCATCTAACTTTTTTCTCGTTATTTCCTTCAAATTAAGGTTGTTTTTCTCAAATTTACTATATATGTGCTCAGTTTGAAGCCGTTGTTATGATCAACAGCTCACTTAAAATAAAACTCAAAATCTGGAAAAAAGTCCATTTCCAAATCATGGGCTATAGTCCACAAAATGTGTCAAAAAGGCGATTTTCGCATCTAACTTTTTTCTCGATATTTCCTTCGAATTAAGGTTGTTTTTCTCAAATTTACTATATATGTGCTCAGTTTGAAGCCTTTGTGAGGATTAATAGCTCATTTTAAGTAAAACTCAAAATCAGGAAAAAAGTTCATTTCCAAATCATGGGCTATAGTTCCCAAAAAGTATGTAAAAAGGCGATGTTCGCCTCTAATTTTTTTCTCGATATTTCCTTCAAATAAAGGTTGTTTTTCTCAAATTTACTATATTTGTGCTCAGCTTGAAACCGTTGTTATGATCAGCAGCTCAGTTTAAATAAAACACAATCCAGAAAAAAGTCCATTTCCAAATCATGGGCTATAGTTCCCAAAAAGTATGTAAAAAGGCGATGTTCGCCTCTAACTTTTTTCTCGATATTTCCTTCAAATTAAGGTTGTTTTTCTCAAATTTACTATATTTGTGCTCAGCTTGAAGCCGTTGTTATGCTCAACAGTTCAGTTCAAATAAAACACAATCCAGAAAAAAGTCCATTTCCAAATCATTGGCTATAGTTCCCAAAAAGTATGTAAAAAGGTGATGTTCGCCTCTAACTTTTTTCTCGATATTTCCTTCAAATAAAGGTCTTTTTTTCTCAAATTTACTATATTTCTGCTCAGT